>JAESUZ010002433.1:0-381692 GCA_017311185.1 Proteles cristata cristata | reverse complement strand
TCTTTTTTTTTTTTTTTTTAATTTGTTTTAAATGTTTTATTTATTTCTAGGAGAGTGACAGCATGAGCAGGGGAGGGTCAGAGAGAGAGGGAGTCACAGACTCTGAAACAGGCTCCAGGCTCTGAGATGGCAGTCAGCACAGAGCCCGACGTGGGGCTCAAACCCACAAACCGCAAGATCATGATCTAAGCGAAAGTCAGACGCTTAACCAGCTAAGCCACCCAGGTGCCCCTCTTTTTTTTTTTTTAACTCAGACTTTGTTTGGGGGATCTCTCTATGGTGTTATGTATGTGCCAAGTTCATTTTTTTCTATATGGTATGTCTTTTGTAAGAGACATACCATAAAAGACACTGTTTACCTCTTTACCTATTCTAGACTCTTCTGTCCTGTGGAAGTGGCTTCCTGCTTTTGTTCTGTGATGGGGGGCGGCGGGGGCTTTCACCCTGCTTACCTATTCTGGATGCTTCTGTCCTAAGTCTGTTAACCCATTGGTGCAAACTCAGGGAATTCATAAACTTAATCCCCACAATATTACTTAGCCATTTCCCTAAAAATGGACATAGCCTATGTTTCTTTCAATTCTCTACTACCATGGGGTATAGAAGTGCCATGCTGACAAGATTTGTTATGATTAGAAGAAATAATAAATGTAAAATGCTTAGAAAGTTGCTTGACACCCAGAAAGAGCTATATCTATATATATATATGATGAGAGAGCATAAGGCAAGCTGACAGGCTGCAAACACCACCCCACCACACCATACAGATGGGATATGTATTATATTCCGCAGCACTCCTGGCTGCCCAAGAACAGAGGAAAGGGAAAAAACAAATGGTTAGCTGATAGAGATCATAGTCCTGTAGGACCTAAGTCTCCATCTCCCTTCCGTAGTAATATGGGAAACAAGGGTAGAAGGAAATGGCAGATAGAAATAAATTTCCTTATAACCTGGAGCCCATGGACCAATACTTGAGGCTAGCAGAGTAAAATGTTTCTCCAGGAACTCCTTACTGTCTTAACGTTAATGTTTTGCTAGAGGGAAAAACAACCTTAGCTTGACAAATAGCTCACTCCAGTATCTTAGTAGTCTTCTTCAGCATATGAAAATCTCACTGGAAACTTCCCTTGGACTTTACCTTACCCCCAACCCCACAGTATAAAACCAATCTCTCCTCATGGTCCTGGGGCAACTCTTCCTGCCCACAGGTCCTGTCCCTATGCTTCAATAACGTCACCTTTTGGCACCAAAGATGGCTTCAAGAATTTTTTCTTGGCTATAGGTTCTAGACCCCATGAATCCCACTGTTGCTTCCAAACAACCTCATCTATCTATCTATCTATCTATCTATCTATCTATCTATCTATTTTTTTTTAACTGAAAAACATTTTGATTATAGCTACTGAGCTCTCATGGCCAAAAGCGCCTTCCAAATCCACTTGAAAGAAAAGGTCAGAGCCACATGCCATCACACATCCTGCTGCGCACAGCACCTCCTCCATCATTTTCCTCCAAGTTCTGTCCACCCTACCAACATTTTAATCATGGCATTCTCCAGAAGGTAGGGAATGGAGTAGAGAGCTAGGTGATGCATCGACCCTGAGTACTCCCCGATGCTGTACTGAAGCCTTTTGTCACCAAGACAGAGTTCCAAATGGGCCCAGAGCAGACCAGGCCTCAGCTTGTAGCACCACACCTGAGTTAATTCTCCTGCCAGGAAGTCATGCTCCTTCTAATTCCAGAGAAGAAAGAACTAGACTCTCTTTGAAGAGGTTGTTACAAATATTCTCATGGTAACCAAATTATTGGCATCCAGGCTGTTGTTAACTAACCACATCTCCACATACCAGCGAACCAGTGAGAAACAATACAAGGGGAAATCAACAGTTTAGGGTTTACTTAGCAGGAGCAGTAATATTTAATAAGACAAAAAAAGAGAAACTTCTGATAGGCTACTTTTTGCTTCCAAAATCTTTTAGAGACCCTGCTGCCTGCAAATATATGCCACAAATATGGGATGATTAAACAAGCAGTGGATGGAGAGTAGGTTCTGCTGAGTTCTCTCAGGGCTCTGGAACCCTCTGGTGGCATAATCTCAGACACTTTGTATTCTTACTCTTGATTCAGTCTCCACATCTGTAGCATGAAGACATTAGATGATTTTTTATGTCTTCTTCAAAGAAACTAGACTCCATGGGGAAGCTAAGGTGGAAAACTAATAACTAAACTGAAAACCGTACTGTAGGAAGGGAAGCTGACATATAAAGAGAATACTGGCAATGATATAAACTAGCAAATGGCAGTTGTTCATTTCGTGTAGCATTTCAGATACTCTGTGAGGCACTACTTGAAATTTTGCTGCCAGAAGCAATCAATACTTTATACTCTTATGCATTTACTTTTTCTCTTCTGGAAGGCCTTTGGAACTATCTTGTTTGCAATTTCCCTGGGCTAATCTAGTGAATCATGGCTACAGATCTGCATTGCTCTAAGGATAGGTTTATGAAACAGGGAAGACTCCCTAATTTCAGGACCATAAGACTGCTGCAGAATCACCTGCATTTGATTAGATTCAGATAAGTTTTGCTTTGATTTATCCGGACATCATACTTCACAAAATGACCCAGGATTAGTTTGGAATTCATGTAACATGAAGATAGTTGTATACAGGGGTAAATGGTTCCCTTCTTGCTACTTGCTTTTGGTCTGGCTCAAACCTGCAGTGGTTTCTAAGTTGTTTTATCATTGCTAAGTCCCAGCCTAGTGCAGAGCTAACTGAGGTGATCTAGTTATTTCTCCTTGGGCAACCTATCGTCTGTTCTTTGCAGTCATCACATTTGATCTAAATGGAAATCCACACCCACAGTGTATAATACAATACAATACAATACAATACAATACAATACAATACAATACAATACAATACAATACAATGCAACACAATACAATACAATATTTGGAATGTATGAAACTTAGAAAAACCCAAACCATTCTTTTTATTCTCACCTGCACCCCCTACCCACTTGCTGGCCATCTCTCATTTTCTCCCCTTTACTCTTTTTGGGACCTGTTCAGAAAACTTCTACTCACTGAATCTGAAGGAGGAGAGGAATATATTGTGTTAAAAGTGTGATGACCTGGCTTGACCCTCAGTTTAGTGCATGGACCTTGTCCCTGCAGCCATCTTTATTTCAATCTGATAGAAGCCTTCAATACCTCAATTTCCCCACTTCTGATGACACTTACTCCATGATTGATAATATTTTCCTGAGAGGAATGTCTAGGGTATTCTATGTTCACCCTAAATATTTTCCCTCACTAGCATGAATACGTTTTCCAAGTGAGTACATCCTTACTTCTGAGCCAGAACTCTTCAGAGTGTATTCTTACACAAATTATCTTCTATAGTAAGTCCCTTACAATACTAAATAAATGCCTTAGGGGTCAGGATGATTGGCAATATTACCTCTGTAAGGGAACAATTAAAATAAGTAAATTATACCTTTGGGTCAGGAGGATGGCTATTGATTATGCCATTTATTTTCCACTAAATTACTTCTAACACTAACTTTTTCTCTTACTGATGTATAGCCTAACAATATACTGTCAATACTTTTACATTTATACACAGAAGAAAACTTTCATATTCAATTTGACCATGAAATGTGACTGTTTAATGAAAGATAAGTGAAGAAGCAAATGGTATCTGGGGTACCTTTTTAACCCACAATATCTGACATAGGTGAAAAAAAATAAAGTGAATATATCCAAGTACCTCCAAAGTTTAAGTAGATCCTAAAGGTATCTCTGCTTGAAACAATCTGGAAACAAATCCTTTCTCCATTTCTGACAACAATAACTGTATTTTTTCTATCCAAGATTTTTTACCTGTGGAAGAACAGTGTTTTTGGCCTGGTAATAAAACTGGTAATAACACCATATTTCTGTTCCACTCCTACCAATTCTACTAGTCTGACATTTTCCTCAACCGCTATTCTGCTTTCATTCATCCCAAAAAACACAAGGCATGATTTCAACCTTCCCCTGGAGGATGTGCAAATTGATACAAATCTTCTGAAGGGTAATCACACAACACTTGTTAAATAATACAGCCATACCTTACGACCAAGTATAAAGTATTTGTCCTACAAGTTATCCACCCTAAGAGAAACACCAGCCTAATGAAGACAAAGAGACTTGTCCAAGAACACCTGTTGTAGTTTTCTTTCTAACAACAAAAATTGGAAAGAACCTCTCAGATTTGAGTAAAGGTGTTATCACTGAAGGTGGTCAGAATTGAATAAATTTGATATAGGCCTAGTGAACAGCATGTGTTGATTGCTAACATAAGGGTGAGAGGTAAAGCACCAATCCTAGAGGTCTCAAGAACCTTTGGCCCAAGAAACCTAGAAGAATAAAGCTGCCATTTATTAAGATGAGGAAATCTGTGGTTACAGCTACTTTGAGTGATGGTGATAGAAGGGGGGAATCAAGAGCTAGTTTTTCATTACGTTTTAGGTGCCTTTTAGAAATATGTATAGAGATGTCAAGTAGATAATTGAATATATAAATCTGGAGCTCAAAAGAGAAGCCTAGGCTAATGGCATATATTGGGGGAATACTTAACAAATATATGGTATTTATAGACATATGATTGGGTGAGTTCATCTAGGGATTAAATGTAGAGAAGAATCTCAGAATTTAAAAGAGAGGAGGATAAGTAGAATCAAATAGGAAGGAGAAAGAGTAGTAGGTAAGGTGGAAAGCCATGAAGGTTATCTAAGAAGGCAAGTGAAAGAACAAGGTGCAAAAAGGGAGTGATTGATTGAGTTAAAACTTGAAAATGTTAAATCGATGTCAAATTGTGTGTTAAATTTTGAAAATAGCATCTGTGTTCATTTTAAGTCAAATTTTCAAAAATTACTGGAATATGTCAAGAAGCTGAAATATTTAAGCATTAAAGAGTAACCAGGTAATCTGTGTGGCTCATGGCTTTAACAACTTCCCTATTTGCAAAGCAAAGTGTGCTGCTGAAATTTTATTAAGGCATTTACATAATTCAAACTTTTTATGAAGAGAAAACAAGTTCTCTTTTCAAAGGTTTTCATGTGATTTTGGAACCAACTACAGATTTAAGTTGCCAATTCATTTGTTCAGAATGATTATACAAATGAAATTCTGATAGCTTGGAGCATGTCTGACATGAGTAAACTTGTTTGTTAGGTGGCTGGGTGAGCTTCCAGTATCAGGAGGTTTAGAGATATTTTTGAAAGACTTCCAATTGACCTGAATCTCATACATGTTTGCACATGTCAATAGGCAGGCAGTTCGTACTTTTTCTTTTTTTTTTTAGATTTTGATCCTGCACCAACTCCTCAATTGCTTATTGCTACTAGAGACAATCATAAAGCTATGTAATTAATTTAAATGGTTCTATAAATTAATATCTCCAATTGTAATTCAATTCTAAAGGCTTCCTGAAAATCTTTCTAGGTTTCTCTATTATTATTATTTGTATTTTTCTGTGTTCTCCATTTGATTAAAATCTTTAACCCCTTTATACTTCAAAAATATCTTTCAAAACTAATAAAATTCATATTATGCAAACTCTTCTCCCCACAAAATCTACACATTTACATCCATACTATCCTTGCTTCCTTTCCTCCTGCTTGTGGAAATGATATCACCTATCTACATAAGCTGTACTCTGATAACCACATTCTGGATGGCCCCTCATTTGGAGACCTCCGTCTATATTGTTAGTTTTCTTTCCTATATCTTCAAACTTTTCTTCTTCATTGGTTTGTTTTCATTGATACTTAAACCCTTTAGACCACTTTATTTTTTTTAATGAAAGATTCCTATCCTTTGTCTTCTCTGACATTACATTCACTCCCTTGGTTTGCTTCCTCTTTTTGGCCATTTCTTCTCCATTTGTATGCTGTTCTGACTTTCCTTTAAATGTTGGTTTTCCTGAAAATCATGACTTAACCCTTCTTCTTCTTGCATTTAAGACATTCTCCCTGGGTAGATTCATCCACTGTCATGGTTTCTATTTTGATGCCATGATGACATTTATCTTTCAGGTAAAACCAAGCTGAAATCATAAGTACTGTGACTAATTATAAAGTATAAAGTTTATAAAAAGTGCTGAATTAAAAGTCAAGAAACGATGTTTCCAGTACTGTGTCTACTATTCATGATTAGAACATGACTTTAGGAAAGTAATAAATTTCCCTTGAAAGATTTGATTTTTTTTAATTGGAATTAAGGGGTGCCTGAGTGGGTGGCTCAGTTGCCCAAGTGTCCAACTCTTGATTTCAGCTCAGGTCATGATCTCACAGTTCATGAGTTGGAGTCCACTCTGTCAGTGCAGTTCTTGCTTGAGATTCTCTCTCTCCCTTTCTGTCCTTCCCCCACTCATTCTCTCTCTCTCTCTCTCTCTCTCTCTATCTCTCAAAAATAAATAAATAAAGTTTAAAAATAGGAATTAAAAGACTTCTACTTATAGACAAAGTGGTTTTGAAATAGAGTAAGATTATTAAAGAGCAGTGAAAAATAAAGGTATATGAATATAGAAGTTTTATGAGTATATGAAATTTGTACATATATATCAATGATTTGTACACATGTATGTTACAGGACTATAAAATGTAATTCATCATATAAGCATTACTGTTCTGCTTAGAATTTTAAAATACATATTTTTCTAATCTGAATGAGTTTATTTTATTCTGCATGTGCTTAGAATACAATGCTTTGAAAAGCTATGAAGCAGTCCGTATGTTCTCCATAATACACAAATGGAAAGTATAAGTAGATATTGAATAATTTGTCTAAGATTATACATATAGTAAATGACAGAAGTGTAGTTGGACACAAAACTTACATACAAAAAAGCTTTCATTTCCTGCTACATTATCAGACCTCAGTCATGCTTTCAAGTTCAAGTGATGAACTATCACTTTTTTTCCCTGGTGATTGCCATCAAATTTCTACTTTATATATTTATACTTCCATTACTTGATTTATTAATTTTTATTATCTATTCACTTTCCCTTGAGAATAACAGAGTATTTTTGCTCATTTATAGTTTTCACTTAATTTTCTCTACTTTTATTTTTTAAATTATTATTTTATTCAGCGGCATGGTAAATTAGAAGTTAATTTTTTTGCTTATAACATTCAAATGTGAGGCAATTTCCCTCCATTCATGGGGGGCCCTTTCAGTTTTGTGGCTCTATCATCCCAGAGATAGATATTCACTATCCTCTAAATGCAACCAGTAGAACGCAAAAGAGTATGAATAGCGACATTCACTTCTTAAAGCCCTTTGCCTGCAAGTGACATACATATCACTTATGATCTCATTAAACTGGCAAGTGCTAGTGGCACAGCTAAACCACGGCAGATAATGAAAGCAAGTGCTAGGCTGGACAGCTGCTTCCCAAAAATAACTCTGTGGAAATGGAAGCATGAATTCTGGTGTACAGCTGAAAGTCTCTGCCTTCACTTTCATTGCTACACTAAGGATCATATTTGTAATCAGCTTTAGAGAAGCTCTTTCAATTATAAATTTGTTATTTCCACTTCTAGGTTATTGCCACAGCTGCCCTTTGCCTCTACACACAAACATGAGGGTGGTAAACTGGATGCAGGACACTGCAGTTCAGCATATAGTTTTTGAAATAATAACATCAATTACTATCACTGCCCCACAAGTCCATTCTTCATACCTGGTGACTCTATGGTCTCTCTAGGATACAAATTGGTTTCATCTATCATATAAGGAACACCTACTTCATTTGCTTTATGCCTTCAAACTCTAGTCTACTGATATGCTATACTTCTTGTTCTCAATTCCACTATGGATTTGGTGCATTTTCATGCTCATTGCAGTGGGATTCAGGAGGGAAGATCGGTAAATGGTGTGTGCTCCATTTGCCACAGAGAACTGAAATACAAACCAGTGTCTTTTCGAGGCCATAGATACAAAACTTTCAGAAAAACATTTGCTTGTCATTGCTTATTTTATCATTTGTCATTTACACTAGGTTTATTAGGAATATTTTGAAGTGCTGTTTAAAATTTTAAAGTTAGTATTATATAATACTATATATTATTGTAATAAGGTGAGCAGGAGCATAAAAAACATCAAACCAAGTTCATCATTTTGGGGTTTTCTTTTATCTTTATAAATAGAGTAGCATAAGTAAATAGCTCTATATTTATCAACTATCATCTGTATATTTTTATTTGAATCTCATATCAAAATGTTATCACATCCAATATTTTACCAGATTTCTATGCAAATTGGACAAATGAGTCCAAATTAGACAATGAAACTGTCCAGTAACTCACATTAAATACTTTACATTCCATTCAATTTCTTACAGTAATGTAGAATTGAGCCAAAATTGAATGTACAGTTGCTTAACAGGATGAATTAGAAAATGCGTTCATTTACCTGATTACAGCAGAGAAATCATTTGGTCATTTTTTTCCTGAGTACCAGCCAAATAAATCTGACTGAAATTTGTTGAAATTACTGATTGATCTTTCAGTTATCTGAGCCTTTTCAAAGAGCTGTAAGGGACTTAAAATTAGTCTGTAAGAGTAACATAGGAATGAAGTAATTTCATTAGAGAAATTTGATCTGAGGTATGAAATTCAGTCCATATCTCTGTAGTCTCAGATATTTTAACTCTTATCTGTCCAAAGTAACATAACAGTAGTACAAACAGCGATTACTGTTTTTCTCCCTTAATCAATCTAATTTTAAATATTAATTACAGCTCTATCTCCCAATAAAAACATAATATCTTTATGCAATTGGGCAATTCAATTTGCCATGTAAGAAGACAGGTGTCTGGCTCTAACTTTTCCCAGTAAGACAAAGACAGAAACTAATATTAAGAGGTAAACACTATGACAAGTAATAATAGAATTAAAAAACTAATGAAGATTTTTACTAAAGCACTAAGTATATTTATTGTGAGTTCTGCTAGAATTATTAAAGTTCTTCAATCCATATACTAAAATGTTTGGTTTCGATGTTTTTTTTTTTACTTTATTTAAATTCCAGTTAGTTAACATACAGTGTAATTATTAGTTTTGAGTGTACAATACAGAGATTCAACTCTTCCATACATTACCCTATGCTCGTTGCAATAAGTGCACTTCTTAATCCTCATCACCTATTTAACCCATCCCCCCACCCATCTCCTCTCTAGTAACCATCACTGTGTTCTAGATAGTTAAGAATCTGTTTCCTGGTTTGTCTCTCTATCTCTTTTTCTTTTGTTCATTTGTTTTGTTTCTTAAATTCCACTTATGAGTAAAATCATATGGTATTTGTCTTTCTCTAAATTATTTCATTTAGCATTATACCTTCTAGTTCCATCCATGTGGTTGCAAATGGCAAGATTTCATTCTTTTTATAGCTGAATAATATTCCATTGTACATATACCACATCTTTATCCATTGATCAATCGATGGACACTTGGGCTGCTTCCATATATTGGCTATTGTAAATAATGTTGCTATAAACATAGGGGTGCATGGATCCTTTTGAACTAGTGTTTTTGTATTCTTTGGGAAAATACCCAGTAGTGCTATTGCTGGGTTATAAGTTTTATTTTTAAGTTTTGGAGGAACTCCCATACGGTTTTCCATAGTGGGTGCACTGTTTGCATTCCTACCAACAGTGCACGAGTGTTCCTTTTCTTCCACATTCTCACCAATACCTGTTGTTTCCTGTGCTGTTGATTTCGGTCATTTTGATAGGTGTGAGGTGATACCTCATTGTAGTTTTCATTTGCATTTCCCTCATGAGAAGTGATGATAAGCATCTTTCCATGTGTCTATTGGCCATCTCGATGTCTTCTTTGGAGAAATGTCTGTTCATGTCTTCTGCTTATTTTCTAATTGGGCTAGTTGTTTTTTGGGGGTTTTGAGTTTTCTAAGTTCTTCACATATTTTGGATATAAGCCCTTTATCAGATATGTCATTTGCAAATATATAAAATGTCTGATTTTGAATTCCAACCTTGATACTACTAACTGTGAGGCCTTGAGCAAATTACTGAGGATGATCTCCAGCCTCAGCATCCTCACCTTTAAAATGGGGATGATGTGATCTCATGGTTTGTGGGTTCAAAGCCCCACAACGGGCTCTGTGCTGACAGCTAACTCAGAGCCAGGAACCTGTCTTCGGATTCTGTGTCTCCCTCTCTCTCTCTCTGTCCCCTGCTCATGCTGTCTCTCTCTCTCTCTCAAAAATAAACAAAACATAAAACCATAAAAAGAATAAAATGGGGATGATTATGATGATGATAATGATGATGATACCTAAGTCATAAATTTATTGAGACGATTGTATGAGATAATAAAAGTAAGCAATTCCTGGAATATGGTGAGTGCACAGTAAATATTAGCTGATTATGATGATAATGATATTTAATTTTCAATCCACTAAATATTAGAGCTCTAAATGTTTAGTATATTAATAAAGTCTCAGAAATTTGGATATCTTTTTTCAATTTAACTGATATTCAAGTGTTGAGGGGAAAGCTGATAATTGATTGTGATACAAAAGCTCATGAATTCCAGGATGGACTGTGGGCACTCTGTATGTTGTCACTGACCATTCATTTCATTAACTACAATCTGGGATGAGAAATGCTAGTGTTTTTTTTGGGGGGGGTGAGATAATGGGGAAGGGTTATTCCTTATAAGTGCCTCACCTTATTTGGCTGCCATTTCAGTTTGGGCAGAATGAGAAAAAGAACTGCAAACAGCACAGTGTGGAAAAGAAAAGTAAAATTTAAGATAAGGTGGGGTTTGTTGGCTTATTTAAGAGGTTCAAACCTCATATATTTCAACTTCATATAAATAAGTTGAAGCACAAATTATACTGATCTCACTCTGAGTTGTAATAGTCTTCAAGTTATGTCTCTAAAAGTGGACATAAATTGAAATACAGTCTTTATCTGGGAATGATGGAAAATTGGTGCTTTACTTAAAAATGTATAGACTATGAGCTACTTGTGTTTGGTAAATTACTCATTTAACAAGTATTGGATACTCCATTTAAATGACTTTCCAGACACACAGTGATAATCTAAGTGATATCTGTTCAGAGAAAGGCAAAATCAACATGTACAGCTAAGGCCTGAAAAGATGAGAAATGACTCTTGAGTTATGCTCTAGAGGGTGGGTAAGATTTAGATACTTGTAGAAATGTGAAGAGGGAATTTGATGTCTTGATATCAAAATGAGCAAAAGATATGAGTGAAGCCTAGGGAGAGTCTGGGATGCTGTAGAGGTGAGATGATGAGCAGACACTGAGACTGTGAGTCTAATATCACAGACAAGTTTACAGGGAAGTCAGAGTTGTTCAAATAAGAGATTAAGAACATGAAATAACTCTTTAAAATAATCCACTTACGGGGCGCCTGGGTGGCTTAGTCTGTTAAGCATCCGACTTTCGCTTAGGTCATGATCTCACGGTTCGTGGGTTGGAGCCCCGCGTCGGGCTCTGTGCTGACTGCCAACTCAGAGCCTGGAGCCTGTTTCAGTCTGTGACTCCCTCTCTCTCTGACCCTCCCCTGCTCACGCTGTCTCTCTCTCTCTCTCTCTCCTAGAAATAAATAAAAAATAAAATAAAATAAAATAATCCACTTAGTTAATTGAACAAACAAGAAATTGAAGACAAGAAGTCTAAAAATAAGAATCATCAAAAATATAATATTAAAAATGATATTTTAAAGGCTTTGGATAGGATAGAAAGGGAGGGGTAGAGAGGAAATGGGAGGAAATAAGAAACATATTGATTAATCAACTATAGAATATCAAACAGCAGGAAGAAAGAAGTCACTGAGATTTGAGCATGGTTATTATTGACAGAAGTGGGACAGTTTAGAAAGAAAGCAAATTTGTTGGTCTAGAAGCTCCTTTTTTAATTTGGTACATTTTAATTGACATGCACCTGTTGAAATATGGATGTGAAGATAATAAACATTTTTTAAATCCTTCTCAGTATCTAGCTTAGTGCTACAAGCAAAAAAGTACTTAGATAACATTTATTAAATAAACTAATTTGAAGATTTTTATTTGAATTGTGACATCCTATCATTATGTGCATCGGACAATTTGTATCACCAAAACAATGATTTTATTTTGTATAAAAATTGAGTAACTTATAAAATATTTGCTACTAAGTAATCAGACATTTAATTACATATTTTATCAAACTGACCTTCTTCTATACTCTTCATATGAAATAATTTCCAGAGACATCACAATTTATAGCTCCATTTAAAGTTCTAAGATTCCTTTCTAACCATTTCACTTCTAATAAGGAAAGAGTAACTGGTTAAGTGGTGAAATCATCACCTCACATAAACAACTGTGATATCTTACTAAAAATTTCACAAAATAATTATAATTAGTCTTCATCATCTAGATGCAAAATTGTTTTAGTGATATGCAGTGACAGTTTTTAGATTCTAGTTTATTTTCCTGTAACATTTATTAGGACATGATTTTTCATAGTTATGTCTCCTAATAAACTTTCAAATGAGATATAAATTGTACTGTAAAGAGGTTTCAGTGATGTCAGACTGTCAGAAAAAACACATCATTAGAGCTCTACTTAACATTTCCTTCAGAAGAAAGATTCTTGGGGAAGCATCCTATCATCTTGCCAGCATGGTGATGTCATATAACTCATAATCTAAACTTCTCTGTAGTACATGATTCCTTTGATCTTCTTATGAGCACTTAGATTAGTAGTGCCTAAAAACATAAATTATTGCCGTGCAAAAAACAAGCTAGAATCTAAAACCTGTCACTGCATGTGAGAAAAACTTCTCCACAATTCTGTGACTACGCAATTAAGACATGTCATAGATTGTTCAGTTCAGTTGGCATAAATCTCATAGTGTACAAGGAGTAGAATGCTCTATAAGGAAAAACTTGGCAAATATTTTCAATTACTGACATTAAGGAAGTGATGATTATATAAATACGTCTGGAATTAAAGGTTTAACCACAGTCATTAAGTCACTGCTTTAAAAATTGTCTAGTAAGAGCATTTAATCCGACTTTATGTAAGTGCTTTAAGAATACAGAAATTAGAGTATTATTCAGATCTGTGGACATAAGAATACGATACTTAACCAAATGAGTCACCCAGGCATTTCAATTTCTGATATTTTTAATTTGTACCTTTTCTCTGTGTTAGTAAGCTTTCAATCATGAAACAAAACCAGTATGAATATTATAGAAAAAGTGACTTATTCCCCAATACAGTTGTAGGCTATTGAAAAAATAAGAGTCACAAAAGGTCTATTAGTGGGTCACAGAAAGCTCATTAAGCAGCTACGTGCACCCTGAGAAACTGTCGTAATTAGACAAATGGAACTGGTAAGATAATTTAGGGAGTCAGGCACTTCCAGCTGTCAGATATAATGATCTTCAGAAAGTAATGGCTGCTGCTTCACTTCTGTCTTTCAATTTTTTTTAAGTAGCTTTCACACCCAGCATGAAGCCCGATGTGAGATGAAACTCATGACCCTGAAATCAAGTGAGCCACCCAGGGACACCATGTCTTCCAAATTTTGTGCAAAATTTTCATGGCCAACTCTAACTCAAAGCCATATATAGAAAGAAATTAGAGGAAGCATTATCACCTTGTTTTATATGCATTAATGATCCCATTGTCAGTGGTAAGTGGAATACTAATAGTCCACTGCATGCAGTAGTAAAATAGTGATTTACATTATTACTCATATTTGCCTGCAATCAAATTATTGCAGCTTTGGATGGCTGAAGTATTGTTCTCATCAGATATTTTAATGAATATAAGAATTATAGTTGGATTGGTTGATGAATTATTGTTTTTAATATATTTTTTAAGTTTATATGTTTCTTTTTTGAGAGAGAGTGAGTGAGAGTGGGGGAGAGAGAGAGAGAGAGAGAGAAATCCCAAGCAGCACAAAGCCCGATGTGGGGCTCGAACTCACAAACCATGAGATCATGACCTCAGCCCAAACCAAGAGTCAGAAGCTTAACAGATTGAGCCACCCAGGCACCCCTAATTGATGACGTCTAAATACTTGCGAAAACTTGAAAAAAGAAAAGTATGTTTTCAGAACTTTATATTTCCAGATTCTACTCCTGCTACTTGTCCCCTATCCATACTCACACCTATAGCTTCATGGGGAGTTTTGTGATCTGAGAAAGAAAAACTTCAGGACAGGTTTACACATGGTTTCAGATTATATGCTGGCATTTCCTGACATGGACAGTTATAGTCATGGTAGAATCTTTCCAAGTAAGTACAAATAGTAAAGGTATTTGTCCCATGCGAATGTTCACCAAATAAGCAAAGGTGGATCTTAATAATCAAGTGAACAAGATGATTTGCTTTGTAGATATCAATCAGCCTCTTTCTCCAGTCACCCCTGTACTTGATAAGTGGGCTTATGAATAAATTGGCTATGTAAGCAGGGTTAGAAGTAATGCACGGACTCATCAAATGATTTTGCACTAAGGTTGACTTGGCTAGAGCTATTGCTGAGTGACTGTCTGCCAATACCTGATCCACAATAAACCCTTCATACATCATTCATCAGGGGAACCAGTCAGTTACCAGAGGCAGATTAACTACATTAGACCATTTCCATCATTTAAAAAAAAGGCAGTGCTTTGCCCTTATTGGAGTGAATATTTTACTCTGGGAAGCATTTGTCTTCCCTGATCACATTACTTCTGCCAAAACCACCATTCACAATCTTACAAAACATTTACTATTTCACACAGAATTGCTTATAGCCACAGAACTCATATTTCAGCAACTGAAATATGGCAATCAGCCCATACTTAGGGAACTTATTTGTCTTATCATGTTCCTTGTCACACTAAAGCAGATGACCTGAGTCCATAGTGAAAACCATTTTTAATGTTATATTTATACGTATGAAGGTAGCCCATCTTACTTCTCTGGTTGATTATGAGATTTTTCTCTTTATTTTTTCGTTTTTAGCAATTCCACATTGTATTTCTAGGTGTGGATTTCTTTTTATTTGCTTTGCTCTGTATTTTTGGCCTCTGAATTTGCATATTATCTTCTATCTTTTCTAAGAATTCAATGGCCATTGTCTTTTTATTTTATTTTTTAAAAATTTTAATGTTTATTTATTTTTGAGAGAAAGAGGGAACAGGGGGGAGGAGCAGAGAGAGAGGGAGACACAGAATCCAAAGCAGCCTTCAGGCTCTGAGCTGTCAGCACAGAGCCCCACACAGGACTTGAACCTGTGGATTGTGAAATCATGTCCTACATTTAACTGATTGAACTACCCAGGCTCCCTGCCATTATCTTTTTAAATATTGCCTCTTCCTCATAGATTTTTGTCTACACCTCTTGGACTTCAATTAAATCTATATTAGATCTTTCTATTTTGTCTTCTATGTTTTTGCTTTCTGTCTCCTGTTTTCTTTTTTTCTCTCATTATTGCATTTTCCATAGTGTCTTTTGACTCTGTTGTTGTTTTGTTATTGTTGTTGTTGTTATTCCTCATGTATTTCTGAAAATCATCTTAAATCTATTGGAATAAAGTGGAGTCTAAAACATAATTCTCCACATTTCCATGTTTCACAATATTTTCCTAAATATTATTGCTTTCCTCTGTATTTCTGTGAATTTTAACTGAAAATTAAAGAAGATAAGAAGGACAAAAAGGCAGCAGTTTAAAGATGGCAGTGTCAAGGCGAGTGTGGGTGGCTCAGTTGGTTGAGAATCCGACTTTGGCTTAGGTCATGAATTCATGGTTCATGGGTTGGAGCCCAGTGTCAGGCTCTGTGCTGACAGCTCAGAGCCTGGAGCCTGCTTCAGATTCTGTGTCTCTCTCTCTGCTCCTCTCATGCTCTGTCTCTCTCTGTCTCTCAAGACTAAATAAACATTTTAAAAAATGTTAAAAAAAAAAAAAAAGATGGCTGTTTCAGCCTACTCATATACATAGGTATTGAAGTAAAGCAAAATTTGAAGATTGAGATTTGAGATATAGCAATGTTATCTTACTCAATAATATGAATAGAGCAGGAAAATTAGTAAAAAATCTGGATCAGAAAGTACTAAAAAGGAGCGAATAGCTGGAAACATGGTAATTTGATCTTAGTATACAGTGAGTGATACAAGTTTTAAATAATTATTCAACAGTAATTTCAGTCAGAAAAAAATTTAAAAAGGATATTTTGTGGGGCGCCTGGGTGGCTTAGTCGGTTAAGCGTCCGACTTTCGCTTAGGTCATGATCTCGCAGTTCGTGGGTTCGAGCCCCGCGTCGGGCTCTGTGTTGACTGCCAGCTCAGAGCCTGGAGCCTGTTTCAGTCTGTGACTCCCTCTCTCTCTGACCCTCCCCTGCTGACACGCTCTCTCTCTCTCTCTCTCCTAAAAATAAATAAAACATTTAAAAAAAAAGGATATTTTGTTTTTAAATTTTTACTCACAATTATAGGGGTGCTTGGGTGGCTCTTTCAGCTGAGTATCTGACTTCCGCTCAGGTCTGATCTCACCATTCGTGGGTTAAAGCCCAGTGTCAGTCTCAGTGCTGACATCTCAGAGCCTGGAGCCTGCTTTGGATTCTGTGTCTCCCTCTAATTGTCCCTCCCCCACTCATGCTCTGTCTCTCTCTCTCTCTCGAAAATAAACGAACATTTTCAAAAAAACTTTACAATTTTACTCACAATTACAGTATCTGTGGTATCTGTGATGGTTTATGTTGTGCATTTCCTCATTTCCTGCTAAGTGCTTATTTGAACCACCGACTATCTGCTGCTACCTGCTAACAATAGTAATGGGTGATAGCACACTGAGAACAGTATAAAATGATGTAAACACATTCAACAGATAATAATGGTGTAAGAAATATGTGTTCTTTTAGATTATATCAGATACTTTATCTTAATAATCAGTAACATTCTTGACATATGTTTTTATGAGCACTGAGAAAAAATAACTTTTCTTGACCTTGCCTTTAGCATTTCCCTACCATATTAAATCAAAACAATATAGTGGTTAATTTTAGGTTGACTAAAGTGGTTAGATATTTAAAATCTATTGTTTATTATCCACATCATTTCACTTCTTTAAGCTCTAACTTCTTAATAGGCAAAATGAAAATAAAATGCTCACTTTTGTTATAGATTTATTGTGTTTCTATAGTGAGAAAATGCATATAAAGCACTTAGTAAGAGTTCTTGAAACCTTGTAAATGTTGCGAGAATTGTAGGCTATCTCTATAATCTCCTAGTGGGGTTGGTATATCTGTATGGAAGGAAACATTGGCTTTTACTCAAGGTAAAAGAGACTAGGGAGCCCAAGGACTATCAAAGTTACAAATGTTTCAAAGTCCCTTAATACCTAAGGATGTCACATGCCCAGGGTTGTAGGAGGACACTGGTCCTACCTCACACCACACCTGAATCTTCTTCCCAACCCAGGAATTTCATTCAGGGCTGCATTATACTTGAGCGTCCACATCAAACAAAAATGAAACAAAACAAACGATGATGGGGGCAGGGGTGGAAAAAGAGGCAAACCAAGAAATAGACTCTTAACTGTACAGAACACACTGATGGTTACCAGAGGGGAGGATGTGGGGGGATGAGTGCATTTGCTGTGATGAGCACCAGGTGTTGTATGCAGGTGTTGAATCACTAAATTGTACATCTGAAACTAGTATCACACTGTATGTTAAATAATTGGAATTTAAATAAAAACTCATTTTAAAAAAAGAAGCACACTAAAAGATCTGTATGCTTGGGAAAAAAATAGAAGATATAGCAGAAATTCTGGAAAGTGGGCAAGTGAGTAAAATCAAGAATGCTCTTATGGGAGGGATGGAAAACAATACAGAACAAAAACATTTCAAGATTTTGTGCTGATAGAGGAAAATAATGACAAGTTTCAAGACTGGGTATTGAAATACATGGACAGGGGCACCTGGATGACTCAGTTGGCTAAGCAACAGACTTCAGCCCAGGTCATGATCTCCTGGCTCTTGAGTTCAAGTACCATATTGGGTTCTGGGCTGGCAGCACGGAACCCACTTCAGATCCTCTGTCTCCCTCTCTCTCTGCCCCTCCCCAGCTTCCGCTCTCTCTCTCTCTCCCTCCCTTTCTCTCTCAAAAATAAACAAACATTAAATAAACAAACAAACAAACAAATAAATAAAATACATGAACAGTGTCAGGGTAGAGTTAGATTGTATGCATATATGAGAAGAGGGCATATAAGATTTAAAAACAGGGGAGAGGGGGGCAAGATGGCGGAGAAGCAAGGAGATCCGCACTTGCACTCACGCCCATACATCACACAGAAAAGATCTGAAGCCATTGGAAACCTTACAAAACCTGAGAGATTTGGAGAAAAAGGACGCAGAATCTACTGAGAGAGCCTTCGAACATGAGTCCGAACTGGGGAAGATAAAATCGGGCCGGGATCGGAGACTCCAATCACCCTCTACCTTCTATGGGGAGTGAGAGGGGAAAACGAGAGAGTCCGAAACAGAAAAACCTCCGCTCAGGGGGGAAAAACCTTCGCTCAGTGCATAGAAAGACTGTACTTGCCAAATACCTGCACACCAGGTCCCCACGCACCAACTGGTCCCGGGGAGGGGGGGGGCTGAGCACACAAACTGCTTCTTTGTGTGGGCTCCTGGCGGCTGGACTTCAGAGCAGCAGCGCGCCTGCTGCCATTGTAGCTCCCAGCGGCTTGGGCCCCAGAAAGAGCCGTGCACGCACAGACATCGGGCGTCCGCGCTCCTGGCTGGCTGGAACTCAAGACGGAAGGCAATGAACTAAAAACTGGGATATTAGCCTGTGAGTTCGTGTTTCGGGTGATGAGCCATAGAGGGACCCGGTTTTCCTCACTCCAGCGGGCTCGGGCTCAGAGCACGCGGCAGGCAAGCCCCCGCGCATGTGAACCAGCCAGACCCAGAGAAGGAAGCAGCGATTCTGACTCCACCCCCAGAGCTCGGCAGGGGGCCTGGAATAGCCCCGAAGGGGTTGCCTGGGAAGCTGTGTCTAAGGCAATTTCAGCGGGGCACACAGACTGGGATTTGGGGATTGGAACTGGCCTGGGTTGAAGAATGTAACCAACTTTGGCTGCGCCCCCGGTACGGGGAGTTTACACTCCCAAAAAAGCGAGGTGCAGTGCTTGGTTCAAGAAGGGACTGGAGCACCGTCACTGTCCTCCCCACAACCCCCAAGGCAGAACTCCCGCCTGACGCATTGGATCCCGCCACGCCCATCCCTGCTTGAGCTGCCCTCCTCCCTTTTTTTTTCTTTTTTTTTTTCTTCTTCTTTCTCTTTTATCTCTTTTTTTCCCCAGAACACTGACCTGATTAACTCTGGTTGCCAGCTTGCATAAACAATCACAACGAGTCCATTCTGTAAATGTAAATTCTACACCTACCGACATTTTCATCTCTTTCTCTCAGGAGTAATTAGACTATATAGTTTCTCTGGATAATTCCAGCATCCTCTGTCACCTATCCAACCATATTCTACCCTTTACCTCTTTGAAAAAAGCTTCTTATCCCTTCTGCTTGTTCATTCTATTTCCAATTTTGCCTCATCCCGCCCTGCCTTCTCTCTCTTTCTCTGTGCTCTTCAACCAGCACTGCATACACACGGCTATTTAACTGTAGCTGGGAAATCCAGTTATATGCTTTAAACCATTCTTTGTCTATCGCTTTTCTTCTTTTTTCCTTTTCTTTTCCCCTTTTTGTCCCTTTTATGTATTTTATACTCCCTATTATTCGCCCTCCCTCCTCCGTCTTTTCTCTTAACTTTTTCGTTTTCCCTCTCGCTTTGCATGTTAGTTGAATTAGCCTGTGCGTTTGTGTGCTCCTGCTCCCTGTGTGTTTGTCTGTCTGTTTTCTTTTCCAGGGCTACCTCAACAAACAAGCCAGAGTACACAAGGTGGAGAGTCCCAAATATCACTATGAATAGGAAAATAAAATAACCAAGGTCCCAACAAGAGAAACCAAGAGATACCATTCAAAAAACACTCTCTGAAAGGATAGGCCCTGGAGAGTCAAAGAGTCTTCTTGGATACAGCAGCGCTCATAGATACAGAGAGCATAACAGGTCTTTAAAACCAACAAGAGCCGGAAAGCTAACTAAAATGACGAAATGAAAGAGCTCTCCTCCAAAGAAACTCCAAGAAGAAATGACAGCTAATGAACAACTCGAAACAGATATCAGCAGCATAACTGAACAAGATTTTAGAAAAATAATGGTAAAATAAATAGCTGGGCTTGAAAAAACATCAGGGACATCAAAGAAACTATGGCTACAGACAGAATGGAAAATAAAAATAGGCATGAAGAATTAAAAAATGCGATAAAGGAGTTACATAATAAATTAGAGGCCTCCAATGCACAGATTGAAGACACAGAAAGGAGAATAAGTGATCTAGAAGACACCATTATAGAAAAACAAGAAGCTGACAAAAAAAGAGACAAACTGACCAAGGAACAGGAAAGAAGAATTCGAGAGCTCAGCAATACGGTCAAATGCAACAATATCCGTATCATAGGAATCCCAGAAGACGAAGAGAGAGGGAAAGGTGCTGAAGGAGTCCTGGAACAAATTATAGCAGAGAACTTCCCCGACCTGGGGAAGGAAGTAAATGTGGAAATACAAGAGGCTCAGAGGACTCCCCTCAGACGTAACTTGAATCGATCTTCTTCACGACATATCATAATAAAAATGGCAAAATACAAGGAAAAAGAGAGAATTTTGAAAGCAGCTAGGGAGAAAAGGGCCCTAAGATACAAAGGGAAACCTATCAGAGTGGTGACAGACCTATCTACTGAAACTTGGCAGGCCAGAAAGGAATGGCAGGAGATCTTCAATGTGATGAACAGTAAAATATGCAGCCAAGAATCCTCTATCCAGCAAGCCTGTCATTCAAAATAGAAGGAGAGATAAAAAAACCTTTCCAAATAAACAGAAATTGAAAGAATTTGTCACCACGAAGCCAGCCCTACAAGAAATCCTGAAGAAATGTTGCAAGAAACAAAGATACCAGACACACCACCACAAACATGAACCCTACAAAAGATACAAAGACTCTAAACCCACATATTTCAATAATAACACTGAATGTAAATGGGCTGAATGCTCCAATCAAAAGACATAGGGTAGCAGAATGGATTAAAAAACAAAATCCATCTATATGCTGTCTACAAGAAACTCATTTTACACTGGAAGATACCTTCAGATTAAAAGTAAGGGGATGGAGAAATATATATCATGCCCAGGAAATCAAAAGAAAGCCGGAGTAGCTATACTTATATCAGACAAACTGGACTTTAAATTAAAGACAATCACAAGAGACGAAGAAGGGCACTACATAATAATTACAGGGCCCATCCATCAGGAAGAACTAATAATCATAAATGTCTACGCACCGAATATGGGAGCACCTAAATATCTAAAACAATTAATCACACACAGAAACAAGCTTATAGATAAGAATGTGCTAATAGCAGGGGACTTTAATACTCCACTTACAGCAATGTGTTAAAAGTTAAGACACCAGCATTCCATCTGTCAACCAGACAGAAAATCACTAAAGAAATAATGGACCTGAAAGACACATTGGACCAGATGGATCTGACGGATATATTTAGAACTTTACATCCTGAGGCCAGGGAATTTACTTTCTTCTCAAGTGCGCATGGCACATTCTCCAAGATAGATCACATACTGGGACATAAAGCAGCCCTCAAGAAATATAAAAGAATTTAGATCATACCATGCACACTGTCAAATCATAATGCTTTGAAACTTGAAATCAATTACAGGAAGAAGTCTGGAAAACTTCCAAAAACATGGAGGTTAAAGAACACCCTTCTAAAGAATGAATGGGCCAATCAGGCAATTAGAGATGAAATTAAAAAATATATGGAAACAAATGAAAATGAAAACACAACAATTCAAAATCTATGGGATGCGGCAAAGGCAGTCCTAAGAGGAAAGTACATTGCTCTCCAGGCCTATTTCAAGAGATTAGAAAAGCGCAAGTCCAAAATCTAACAGCTCACCTAAAGGAACTAGAGGCAGAGCAACAAGAACACCCTAAACCCAGTAGAAGAAGAGAAATAGTAAAAATTAGAGCAGAAATAAACAACATAGAGACCAAAGAAACAATTGAACAGATGCATGAAACCAAGAGTTGGTTTTTTGAAAACATAAACAAAATGGACAAACCTCTAGCCAGACTTTTCCAAAAGAAAAGAGAGAGCACCCAAATAGACAAAATGATGAATGAAAACGGACTTATTACAACAAACCCCTCAGAAATACAAGCAATTATCAGGGAATACTATGAAAAATTATATGCCAACAAATTGGACAACTTAGAAGAAATGGACAAATTCCCAAACACACACTCACTACCAAAATTCACACAAGAAGAAATAGAAAACCTGAACAGACCCATAACGAGTGAAGAAATCGAATCAGTTATCAAAAATCTCCCAACAAAATAAGAGCCCTGGACCTGATGGCTTCCCTGGGGAAATCTACCAGACATTTAAAACAGAATTATCCCAATTCTTCTCAAGCTATTCCAAAAAATAGAAATCGAATGGAAACTCCCAGACTCATTTTATGAAGCCAGCATCACACTGATTCCCAAGCCAGAGAGATCCACCAAAAAAAGAGAAGTACAGGCCAATATCCTTGATGAATATGGATGCAAAAATTCTCAACAAGATCCTTGCAAATAGAATCCAGCAGCATATAAAAAGAATCATCCACCAAGATCAAGTGGGATTCATTCCTGGGTTATAGGGCTGGTTCACCATTTGCAAATCAATCAATGTGATACATCATTTCAATAAAAAAAAAGATAAAAAACATATGATCCTGTGAATAGATGCAGAAAAAGCATTTGACAAAATACAGCATCCCTTCTTAATAAAGACTCTAGAGAAAGTCGGGATAGAAGGAACCTACTTAAACATCATCAAAGCCATCTATGAGAAACCTTCAGCTAACATTATCCTCAACGGGGAAAAACTGAGAGCTTTCCCCCTGAGATCAGGAACACGACAGGGATGTCCACTCTCACCACTGTTGTTTAACATAGTGCTGGAAGTCCTAGCATCAGCCATCAGACACCAAAAGGAAATCAAAGGCATCAGAATTGGCAAAGAGGAAGTCCAACTTTCACTCTTTGCAGATGACATGAGACTCTACATCGAAAACCCGGCAGACTCCACCAGAAGCCTCCTAGAACTGATCCAAGAATTCAGCCAAGTTGCCGGGTACAAAATCAATGTACAGAAATCGGTTACATTTTTATACACCAAATGAAGCAACAGAAAGAGAAATCAAGAAACTGATCCCATTCGCAATTGCACAAGAAACCATAAAATACCTTGGAATAAACCTAACCAAGAATACAAGAGATCTGTATGATGAAAACTACAGAAAACTTCTGAAGGAAATTGAAGAAGACACAAAGAAATGGAACAACATCCCATGCTCATGGATAGGAAGAATAAATATAGTTAAGATGTCATTACTACCCAAAGCACTCTACACATTCAATGCAATTCCAATCAAAATTGCACCAGCATACTTCTCAAAACTAGAACAAACTATCCAAAAATCTGTATGGAACCACAAAAGACCCCGAATAGCCAAAGCAATTCTGAAAAATAAAACCAAAATGGGAGGGATCACCATCCCAGACTTTAGCCTCTACTACAAAGCTGTCATCATCAAGACAGTATGGTATTGGCACAAAAACAGACACATAGACCGATGGAACAGAATTGAGAACTCAGAAGTGGACCCAAAAGTATACAGCCAACTAATCTTTGACAAAGCAGGAAAGAATATCCAATGGATAAAAGACAGCCTCTTTAACAGATGCTGTTGGGAGAACAGGACAGCAACATGCAGAAGAATGAAACTAGATCATTTTCTCACACCATGCACAAAAATAAACTCAAAATGGATAAAGGACCTGAACGTGAGACAGGAAACTATCAACACCCTAGAGGAGAAAGCAGGAAACAACCTCCTTGACCTCCACTGCAGCAACTTCTTACTTGACACATCCCCAAAAGCAAGAGAATCAAGAACAAAAATAAACAATTGGGACCTCATCAAGATTAAAAGCTTCTGCACAGCCAAGGAAACAACCCACAAAACTAATAGGCAACCAAAGGAATGGGAAAAGATAGTTGCAAATGATATATCAGTTAAAGGGTTAATATCCAGAATCTATAAGGAACTCACCAAACTCCACACCTGAAAAACAAACAACCCAGTGAAGAAATGGGCAGAAGATATGAACAGACACTTCTCCAAAGAAGACATCCAGATGGCCAACAGACACATGAAACGATGCTCAGCATCCCTCCTCAGCAGGGAAATACAAATCAAAAACCCCACTGAGATACCACCTCACGCCAGTCAGAGTGGCTAAAATGAGCAATTCAGAGAACTCTAGATGCTGGCGAGGATGTGGAGAAACGGGCACCCTCCTACACTGTTGGTGGGAATGTAAACTGGTACAGCCCCTCTGGAAAACAGTGTGGAGGTTCCTCAGAAACTAACAATAGAACTCCCCTATGACCCAGCAATAGCACTGCTAGGAATTTACCCAAGGGATACAGAAATGCTGAGGCATAGGAGCACATGTACCCCAATGTTCATAGCAGCACTCTCCACAGTAGCTAAAACATGGAAAGAGCCTAAGTGTCCAACAACAGATGAATGGATCAAGAAGATGTGGTTTATCTATACCATGGAATACTCCATGGCAATGAGAAACAATGAAATCTGGCCATGTGAAGCAACATGGATGGACCTTGAGGGTGTTATGCTGAGCGAAATAAGTCAGGCAGAGAAGGACAAATATCATATGTGTGCATGTATAGGAGGATTAGGAGGAACTTAACAGAGGACCAAGGGGGAGAAGAAGGGCGGAAATGGTGGAGGAAAGGGAGAGAGGCAAACCATGGGAGACTCTTGAATGCTGACAAAAACTGAGGACTGATGGATGTGAGGGGGAGGAGGGATGGGCATGGAGGAGGACACTTGTGGGGAAGAGCACTGAGTGTTTTGTGGAAACTAATTTGATAATAAACTATTTGTAAAAAAAAGAAAGAAAGAAAGAAAGAAAAGCAAGCAAGCAATCTAAAGAGAATGATCAAAGTATGTGAAAATATAATTCATAATAAAGAAAAGCCAAATAGCCAATGAAGATTTTTTTAAGTGTTCAGAAGCAGGCATAAAAATCATAACCACACTGAAATTGTATTCCACATTAATCAGAACTGACAAAAACTAATACATCTAATAACAAGTATCAGTAAATATGTGAAGGAACAGATTCTCATATCCTGATGATGGAAATGCAAGTTAGTATAAACCCTTTGAAGAATTATTTGGTTACATTTATTAAAGTTGGTATGTACATACTCTATGACTAGCAATTCCGCTACTATGTATCTGCATTTAGGAAAATCCTCAGAAAGAGTTTACTATGATATTCATAGCAACACTGTTAATAATAGGCTAAAAATTTTGATAAATCCCATTTGTCTTTCTATAAGGTACAGAATAAATAAACATTTTTTTTACAGCGGAAAACTATGCAGTAGTTAAAATATATTAAATGATTCTACATGTATCATCATCAGTAGTTTCCTCAAAATAATTTTGATTTTAAAAGTCAAATTGCTGAAAGAAGCAGTATAATGCCATTTTTAAAATTCTTGATTTAAAAAAAATAATTTCTTATCTTGATTATGAAGACAAATATTTACAGTCATAGTTCAAGAACATGCAAAGACAGGAACTGTGATAATATCTGGGTTGTAATAATTTTGTGACGCACAGCTAAAGGAGAACATGTATTATCAAATTTAATTACTCAAAAAGAAATCTGAAGCAAATATGTCAAAATATTAACAGCTTATTTAAGTGTTATGTTAGATGTATATTTGCTAATATATTAGCTTCTGTATTTATGCACTTTATTGTGTGTTTATAACTTACTTTCAAATAAACATTAGAAAGACTGTGCCACAAAAGGGTCAAATTCATGACCCAAAATATCTCTCTGGAATCGAAGAACTTAAAGAAAATGTGTTCTTCTCTTTGATCTATAAAAAGGAGAGACACATGGGCTTAGGAAAAAACTGATAGGTAATTGAAGAGGATTAAAAATGACCTGACTCCTTGCCACTTTGACATACTGGTAACTAATGTGCTAAGGTTCCTTTCAACTTGTTTGGGCACTTCAGTTTACTTACTCCTTTTGGTCAGTATCTTCTCATCCTCATATGCGCTTAAGCATTTGTAAAGCAACACAAAATTCTTTAAAAAAATTTTTACATTACAATATTGTTGACACACAATGTACATAAGGTGTACAACATAAGTGATACAACTTTGCTATAAATTATGCTATGCTCACTACAAGCATGATACAAGAAAAGCTAAATGGATGAAAACATCATCTCTGTGGGTGGGCTCTGCAAATCTGAAAGCCACAGTGAAGTAAATCTCCACGTGTAGCTTGCAGTAGTGGCATTTTGTCACTGTTTAGAAAATGTCTGATTTCTAGCGATGTTAGTGCCTTAGACTCCTGTAACCTGTTGGTTGACTTAAGCCACCAATATCCTTGTGATAATATTTGAGCATAAAATAAAAAGTAAAGAAAAAAATTTAAATGACCTGATAGATCTAAAAAATCATATGCAAGAAGGGGTGCCTGGGTGGCTCAATCGGTTAAGCATCTGACTCTTGATTTCAGCTCAGGTCATGATCTGACTGTTCATAGTTTCAGTCTCCACATGGGGCTCCTCACTGTATGGAGCCTCCTTTGGATTCTCTCTCTGATCCTTCCCTGCTTGTGCTCTCTCTCAAAACAAGTAAATAAACTTTAGGGGAAAAAAGTAGCAGAACATGTAAAAAAAAATGTACAGTTGTTCAACTGCTGACCATATTTGTTGTTTTCAATTTTCTCCCTTCAAAGAAATTTTAGATAACTTACCTACCAAAAATAAGCAAAAGTCATTGGTTGGATCTGATCTTGACTCTGGCTGGAGCCTACCACAGTTTGAAAGCAACATTTCAAAAGATTGTTTTTCAAATTCAAATGGGGATATTTCAATTGTTAATTTAAACCTTGTAACCAACTTTCTTTTTCAAACATTCAAACTGCCTGCTGTTAAGAATATTTTTGTACAGGAATTTGAGAGGCAAACTGCATTTGCAGGTAATAAATAATCACCCCTTTAAGTGTTTATTTCCATCACGTAACAGCTCCCATTTTACTATTATTACCCTCTTCCTCGTTGGCTTGTATGTGCTTCCCCATGAAAAGCTTAAGAATGAATTGGTTATTAGGCAACATACGTGGATGAATGAACATTGGTTTACATTGAGCCAATTGTCCCCATCATTGAGTGAGAAAAATAATCCTGGCTTTGGTGGTAGTGTTGAATCAGTGTGTTAACTGGAGCTCTGACTAAGCAGTGATCTGAAACTCGCTGTGTGCATATACGCAATCTTTTTGTTCAAGAAAAAGCTTTGCAAAAGAAACCAGTTTTTTTTTTCATTTTCAAAAGAAAGCTACATCTTTTTAAGTAATAGGAGAAATCCCTTTAAATCCACAGATGGGATGAATCATTCAGGCTCCCTTTTCACACACTAGTGTGAATAACTAAAATCAGTCACCAAAGTTAGAGACAGTTTGGGTTTTTTTCTGGGCGTGAACCGCCCGTCTCCAAATCTTGTCAAGGACTCAATTTTTTGGAGTGAGTTTTAGAGAGAGCTGATTAGAGGGTATAGAAAAGGAGGAATATGCCAATTGTTTTCAGCTAAAATGTGTTTAGTCAGGAAGGGAAATTGTTATTTCAGTAAAAATCTGAAATAATATTACTAATACGACTTTAAATGAAGTATGGGAAAAGGTAGCATGCGTAAATTAGCATTCTAATCCTTATGTATCTTTTTGTGTACATTCATATTTCTTACTAGAAAACATTTCTGCTCAATGTTACCTCATATCTGTAAAATTTAAAAATTTTAATTATTAGGTTATAATTACCAATGGAAAAAAATAATTTCTTAACTCCAGGAAAGACTCAGTCTCTTATTTCAAAATTTATCTTCTACAAAGCAAAAACCGACTGAAATTTCACCAACAGAAATTCACTCTGCTATCTTATTTATTTTATAAATTTAATTCATAATGTTGTCCCTCAAGTTCCTCCATCAGCATCACCTATTTCAATTCACTGAAATTGAAATCACCTATTTCAGTCATCCAAGTTACAGATCTCTGAGCTTTTCTTTTTAATCACTTCATCTTTATGATTTACTATACTTCCAAATTCCAAAAATTATTCTCTCGTCTCCATCCCAATTTTCATTACCCATTTCAGGCCCCTTAAAAATGCTCAGATGGGGGTGCCTCAGTGGCTCAGTTGGTTAAGTGTCCAACTCTTGATTTTGGCTCAGGTCATGGTCTCCTGATGTGTGAGTTTGAGCCCCGTGTGGCTAACAGAGCACAGCGCCAACAGAGTAGAGCCTGCTTGGGGATTTTCTGTTTCCCTCTCTCTCTGCCCCACTCCTGCTTATGCGGTCTCTCTCGCTCTCTGAAAATAAATAAACTTTAAAAAAACTTTTTTAATGCTCAGATAGATCACACTACATTACGCTTGCCAGACTATCCTTATCCAATACCTCATGCTGCTTCCAAATCGTCCATCTACCCTGGACTTAATCAGGACATTTTGTAATTAAAGGAAAAAAGAAAATAATGACAACAACAATGAAAGTTAAAAAGACAGAAGGTTCCTGATATTACCTACAGAATAAAAATTTCAAAATCCTCACTACCTGAAGACGGTATGGAAAGAACATTGGTTTTGCATCGTTGTTTTAGTATATGTTAACTTTTTAATCTTATAGAAATTTCAAATTCTTAGAGTGTTAATTTCTTTATAAAGGCTGGTACTACCTACCCAAGAAAGTTGCTGTCTTAGTAAAATAAGACCATGTTAATGCTGGGAACAAATCTGCCAATGCCTGCCCCGGGGGGAAACACTTTTCTTATCCTGGACGATAAACAAACCTGCACTTAGCTCTGCAAGGAGAAGCTAACCTCATCTTTTAAGGCTTTCACTCTACAAAAACATGTGAAAAGGTAAACCAGAATGAAAGAGCAAGTAGTTCTGCTTGCAAATTTTGCAGAAACCTGAGAGACACATAGGACTCACGCCCAATACTGTCATGAGAGCTTCCACTTTGTTTCCAAGTTGGTGGTAGGGAAGGAAGATACACACTGCACACTGTCCTATTCCCACTAGGGCCCAGTGCCCACAAAACAGACATCTTCTGTACGTTTCAAAGTAGAAAATCTCCAAAGAGGAGTAAATCAAGTCAATAATCCAAAGCAGGTAAGGTAAGCCCGAGTTCTAGAATAGTTACAAATATACATTTTTTTCCTCTTTAACACAAGTGATTATAAATTATTTAACTATAGATTTTTTACTTTAGTGGGGTTTATGACGTAAATAAAATCACAAAGCCTTACAAATTTTCTTTGTTTTTGGTTGGAAAAGTACAGGCCTTAGTTACCAAAAATTCATCTAAAAGCTATATAGAGTAGCTGCCACTTAATGAGTGTATCCTTTGAGCCTCACCTTTTATCTACCTCATTAATCCTCAATATCAACCACATGAGGAAATTTCTATATCCCAAGGTTTTGGACTGAGTGATTAAGTGGCTTACACAAAGTGACAGAACTAGTAAGTGGAGGATATATGTTCTCTTGAATTCAGTCTATTTGGTTCCAAATTATCACGCAAATTCTCCTCTAAGCTTTACTCCTCATAACTCCACTGGCAGCTAAGGGTGACTCTGGAGGTTGGCCCAGACTTGGGTCTGTGAGTGACTACATGCATAGTGCTAAGGAATAAACAGTAGCCACCAAGTGCAGAGATGGAAAAGCAGCTAAGAATCACTTCATCTATCCACCTTCCAATTTGGGCTGATGTCTGTCCTAATTGTAGGTATACTGGAGCACAGTGGTTCTCTTTTCTCTTCTTGGGAAGGTTGGAACAGCCTGTCTTTGGTATGCAGAGCCATTTTATAAAGATTCCTTTGAGCATTTCTATTTCACAGATTGGCATTGTCCACAGAGCCTCAGATGGTTTCTTTCAATCACCCATTCATTCATCTCCTTATCTAGTCAACAAATACTTGTGGCAAGTCACTGAAGTACCAGATAACTTTAGATCTCCGTGTAATGGAAGGAATGTGAACTTTGAAATCAGACAGAGCTTAGTTGGATCCCTGCCTCTACCACTTGGAAGATAAACTTTCTAACCTCTCTGAGCCTCTGTTTCATTGAAGATTAAGTGAAAATAATATTCCCTCTCTCTACAAATGTATAAAGATAAAACCAAAGAACTGTATCAGTTGCCTAACAGAATGCCTAAACAAGAACAGTATCTCCTTCCTTCCTTATTCAAACACTACAAGGCTATGATATATTATGTGCTACTCCTGGGAGACTAATGGATAACATAGATAAAGAAAAAATTGGTCTCAGATAACTCAAATGTTCAATTTTAGATGAAGCTGTCTACATACTGGATTTGGATTTTGGACCAGAAAAGAAGATAATATGCCTAGGAATATAATTAAAAGAACAGTAAACCCGTATGTTCAGTGCAGTTTTTTACAGAGGAAATTCAAAGTTTGGCTGGGGAGTTTTAAAAGTTGGGTTATCTGTGGCTGTTGGACAAATTGGGTGGAGCACACTGAGTTGATCAGTGACTATTCTCTAAATTGACTAATACTCAAAAGGCGACAGGCCTGTAGAAATTCTGTAAAACATAGGTGATGAAAGAACTATGGTTTTGTTGAAACTAAGAAAAAAAAGCGGATTTTATTGCAACTTTTCTTGTTTAAGAGAAAAGCAGTAACTAAAAGTACTGATAGTGATCTGGGAGAGAGAGGGAGAGCAAGAGAGAGAGAGCGAGCACCTCTTGGGAATTTTCACCCAGTCCCAGCTATTTCAGTAACTGGCAGATAGCTGGACATTGAAAGTATTCAATATGTTATCAATTTTTATTTTCCTTCCACTATTGATGAAAGTGTTCATTGAATTTGGTGTACTGGTCATTGAGAGAACACTGGCAGAACAGTTTTCTTTTTTTGCTCAATCAGATAACCATCAGCTTGGCGTCTAGTGAGAGTACTGTTGGATCTCAGGAGAAGGCTCCTGCCTTTAGCGCATATGTCCTGGCTTCAGTGACAACATAAGAGGAAATGTGTTTGTATCAGTTAATTCAAAAGAACTATCAAGGCAAGAGTACTTAGAACATACCGTATCTTCTTCACAAGCTCCAAATCCAGTATGATGATGATGAGACATAAGATTAGAGTTAAAACACTGAAGTTTGTGCTATAGTTTTGCTGCAGAGAGAGAGGAAGACAGTTTTGATTTTTGAGCTTTTAACACAAATGTGAAACCTAATATTCTTGTGTCTTCTGTCCTTCTATTCTAACTCCAACCCTTTAAGAAATAAATTCTTACTGACTAGTTATGTGAAATGTCAAACGTAACAATGTTGCAGTTACAGATGCAAATGAGATGAACTAGAAAGATCAAAGCATTCTAAAAGTCTTGCAAAAAAATAAATTCCTTTGTGGAGTTTATAGTTTATTTGGAGAGAGAATAAAGGATAACCGAATAGAAGACAAAATATTTTTTCAGGCCATAAAGCAGAAAGCAGGTTGTTCAATGGGAATGTAAAGGAAAAGCTACTTCCATACTGTGATACTGAGGATTTCAACAACATGAACTTGCCCTTCCTACATCAGTAGTAATGACCTATGAGATGGTTTTCCTTCTGGGTAGTTTAATTGCCCCCTCTTGTCTTCTTCACTGGCTTCTGCTTGATTAGAGGAACAGAGAGGAAATGGTCAGATGCAATCAAGAAAAGACACAACTCAAGAGAATCCAGAAAGGACAGTATTGACATCAGTTCTCCACCCACATCTCTACCCTGTGACTTTGTCCAGCCTCTCTGTGGTATTTGCATAATCTTTTGTAGAGTCTGTTTGATAGTGTCCCCTTGAAACCCATGTATGAGTGAAAGCCACAAATGGCTTTGCCAACCATAGCTCATCTTTTAACATTTCTCTCTGGTGCTGTCAGTTTACCCTGATGGCAGTGCAAGTCCTTTAAAAATGGAACAGCCAATTGCCTCTATCTTTACACTAGCTATCAATAATTTGTTTCCCAATTCTTATTCTTTCTGCTGTAGCTTCTTTCCTTTTTAAGGTAGCAGAATTTAATTTATTCTTTTATTTTGAAATATTTACAGTTCCACAAGTAGTTGCAGTGTAACCTTTACCCTGTTCTCCCACTGCTTCCATCTTTCATAATTATAGTAGCAAAGGAGGAATTTGGCATCAATACAATGTATGTGTATAGAAGTAGCAGAGTTTTCGAGTTTTACTTTCTTTATTGCTTTTTCTTTAAATGCTGCTTGTGAGATTCAGGATTTCTTGCTGTGATTAATCTCCAAGTTGGGCTGACAGTGTGCAGAAGTCAAAATGATGCCAAGAGTGTTCTGTGTCAATAATTTCTGCGGGCATAAAGTTTCCAAGATAAATATGTCTCCAACATCAGGAATCCTTTCTATATAAACTTTGGCAAGACAGTTAAAACACACGCAGTGCATATAGGAAATGTTGTTTGCTTAGGAAAATCTCCAAATAAGATATTTGGTTAGCTGTATTGCATTTTAATTTTTATTATAGCCAATAGCTATAGTTTATAATAAAGTTACTTTAGTTTACTTTACTATGGTTACTTTAGGCTACCTTATTGTAGAATGCTTTGCAGTTAATAAAGTGTCTTTATATCCATTTTCTCATTTCACTTTTAAATTACTTTATATTGTAAAGTATATTTTTTTCTTATTTAACAAATATAAAACTGTGGCTTAGAGACAGTGAGGGAAAATGGGTAGAATAGGAGAAAGACATTCAGTGCTATGACAACATTGTCTTATTTAAGAGCATTTATGAATTCTATTTTCATTGGAATATCAGCAATTTGGTTAAAAACCAAGGTGGAGTTTAAGTAAACTACCTTATCCCTACTACAGGAGCGGGTTTTAGCAACAACTTTTGATCTACAGGTAAAATTTCAGAATCTAACTAGAGACCAAAAAGTAATTAAGAAAGACGTCTGTTATGGACTGAATGTTTGTGTGTCTCCCAAATTCATATATTAAGGCCTAGGCCTCAATGTGGTAGTATCTGGAGGCAGGGCCTTTAGGAGGGGATTAAGATTAGATGATGTCATGTTGGTAGGGCTGTCATGATGGGATTAGCGCCCTCATAAGAAGAGACACCTAGGGAACTCCCCCCATCTACCACCACTGGGTGGTGACATAACAAGAAGGTGGCCATCTACAAACTAAGAAGAGAGCCATTACCAGAGAGTTTTTAGTAAAACTTGGTCATGGTGGCACCCTGATCTCAGACTAGCAGCCTCCAGAACAGTGAGGACATAAAGTTCTGTTGTTTAAGCCCCCCAGCTGATGGTATTTTGTTTCAGCAGCCCAATCTGATGAAAACAACCTTAGGCTTTGGAATTGTTGTCTCCAAATTTCTATACTCTAAAGCTCACTCAGGGACTTAACTAAAAATGAATTGAAAAATAACCAGCAAACTTGAAAGTGTGATCACCTCCTGAGATAGAAATTAAGCATGAAAGGGCAAATGCTCTCATTTTGTTCAGTGTATTTTTGTATACTGTTCAAATATTTGAGTCTTTTATAGTTAATGTAATTATGTAATTCTAAACCAAAAAGCATTTTCAGTGCCATAATTTGTGTGTGTGTCATAGGGCATTTTGTTCTTCAAGCTGTGGCAGGAAAAACAGGTGAAAAAAGTTTGCAAATTCAGGCTGTAACCTTCAAATGATTTTAAGATAGCTACTCAAGCCAAAAATGTTACCTTAACCTTCCTTACCCTCATGCCATCACCATTAAAAAATCTGAGCCACCTGCTATTACCTGCACTATGATTATATTTAGGGCTATCTATAGAGGATTGCTGGGTCTGGGAAAAGTCACACTCTGTACTCTTCTCCAATATTTTTATTAAGAATAAATATTTGCAAATCATTTTCAAGAATAGCATTAGGGAGAAAACCAAACTAAATAACACAGTATAAACACAAGTTTGTACAAATATGAGTTCTGAGATGTAGAGCCAAACAGGCAGCCCCAGATCTGAACTGAAGTTTCATAGATCATTTTCAGAATCACTGACATCTCATTCCATGGATAGCTGAAAAGTTGTTGCAGCTGATTCTCTACAGCAAACAGGCTAAGAACACAGTCAGCTTTGACTTAAGAAAATGGTTCTTTTTCTTAAAAACATTCTCATGTATTCAGTAATTCAACAAATGTATGTTGAATATAATGTCCTAGGCATGGGGCTAGTGTTGTGTGAAGAGCATGGGACAAGGAGAGGGGTTACACACTCTAATCATTCTCAATATACATTTCTCCATAGGATTCTCTTAAGTCACAAGGGGCTGGAAAATTTAGTTGTATGATGAGCATGCATGAGTGGGAAAAGAAGTAAGAGTGTGAAAAGAGAAAACACATATCAAGGTTCAGAGGCAGCCATCTCGCTACCTGCTATGGGGAATGCAGATATGAAAACCACAGGTCCTGCCCCAGGGGCTTACAGACTAATGAGGAAGAAAGTGTAATCAAACAATTATGACATAGATAAGCATGCAATAAATGTCATAACAGAAGTTCAAGTCAAGGGCCAAGAATCCCATGGGAGTGAGGTAGAACTTCTGGCTAGGCAATCCAAGAAGTCATAATGCAAGAAGTGGTATTTGAATACAGAGAATGATTTTAACAGGACTCAACTGTGGAACACCAAACAAAGGAAAGACATCAGGGCTGTGCCACTGCAGAATCATGGACATAAAATCAGTGAAGAGGAAGATGGGGGCTTTCAGTATCCTAGGACTTGTAAGAGTCCACTGACCTGAAGATGGGGTATTCAAATGATCTTCAACAGATCCTGAGGCAAGTGGGTTGTATAGGTTATTTCTCAACCTAAGCCCTCCCACAAAATTATCTTTATCTGATTTGTAACTTGGGGGGCACCTGGGTGGCTCAGTCAATTAGGCATCCGACTTGATTTCAGCTCAGGTCATATCTCACGATTATGAGATCAAGCCCTGAGTAGGGCTCCACTGTGGAGCCTGCTTAAGATTTTCTCTCTCTCTCTCTCTCTCTCTCTCTTTCCCTCTGACCTTCCTCTCTCTCTCCTCTCTCTCTCTCTCTCTCTCTCTCTCTTTCTCTCTCTCTCTCTCTCTCAAATATAAAAGAGTTATGATTTGTAAATTGAGTTTCTACATACAATTTTATTTGGGGAAAACAAGGCTCTATTCATTAAATATATTTTAAAGTCTGAAAAAATCACTGAACTAGCATATTGGTTAATGTATGGAATGATAGAAATATGCTCAAAAGAGGTTTCAGACCAGATCCTGGGAGGTACTAAGTGCCCCAGAGAATATCATTTATATAGTAATATAAAACTCTGCAGTAGGTTAAGCCTACAAGACTTAGTAGTCACTTTAGCAAACATCTGTTGTGACTTGAATAGGCCCTTAGGGCCTGTCACAATCCTACACAGATTATGAAATCACTTTCATAAGCACTGTTCTCCCTGAAGACTTTATATAGATCTGTTTCCTCTCCATCCTTTCCCACCTTTCCAGTTAAATTTGGTTCCAGTGATGGTTGAACACCCTTGTAGACTGACTCTTCAAGTTTACTTGGCTGAGGCACCCATACGGACACTTCCTAGCGGCCTACCCATCCCTACCCTGGTAATCCACCTCCACTCATATCTCACAGAACTTCTGCCCTTCCAGTCTCAGATCCACTTTTCAGTTCAAGGGAGTGATCAAGCCTCTACTGATGCTCTGTCCTTTGGACTGCAGAATCTCTCCACCACCCTTCTTTCAAGCTACAGCTGACACAAGAGAGAAGAGGTCAAGTTCTTTCCTCCTCCATGTGCTTGGGACCCTAGAGTTTCTCTCTGTTGGCACTCTTGCAGCAAACTGGACCCACACCCTTTTCTGCCTAGGTGACTATCCAAAACAGAAGCTCCTCTGGTCATCTAACTCTTCTTTGTCTCATCCTAATATTTAAATGTTATGACAGGATGTTAGAATGGAACTCTCCCTGCCTGTTTTCAACCAAAATGCTGATACATTATATGTCATAATGCGAAGTCAGTGTGAGACAGATTCCCACATGCAAATTTTGCAAAGGAAATGTATTGGAATCATTGCACAATTCCTGTAACCCTCAGCCAGATCAAGGATATCAGGAGGCACTAGAGTGTGAGGAAAGAAGACTGGTGAGGAGATTTTTTTTTTAGAACCAGCTATGATCCTGCAGGGAGTCTTCACTGCTACCTTAAGCTGTGCGATGGGAGCTTCTGTGAGATCATGTAAAGAGCTTTGAAATATGTCTTGTGTAGCTAGGAGATGTAGCATACAGATGCTTAGAATGCTTCTGAATCTTGGAAGAGAAAACTAAAAAGTGCAGTCACAGCAAAACAGAACTAGTAGCCTCTAGTTTGGCCTATACTCACAGAATTTGTCAGGGGCTAAGGTAGCCAAAGATTATCACAATTTTTTTAAACAGACCTCTCATTGAGAGGTAGTGCACTACATTCCTTCCCCTTAAACTTAGATAAGCTCTGTGACTGCTTTGACAATAAAATACATTGGCCATGGTTCTCAATGCCAATTTCTGGTCCACTTCTCTTTTAGAAGATTCTCTCTGAGAACACTGAACTACCATGTAATAAGTTCAACCCTGAGATTACCATGCTAGAGAAGCCATGGGTATCCACTCTGGACAACCACCAACTTCCCAGCCAATATGAACCAAACCACCAAACATTTAAGTCTTGGACATTTCACACAAGTCTGTTCCTCTAGCTAACTACCACTGACTAACTTCTACCAATGCCACATGGAGCAGAAGAAATGCCCAGTTGAACCCTTCCTGAATTCCTGCTGTAAAAAAATCATGAAATATAATAAAATAGTTACTATTTCAAATCACTACATTTTGGCATAATTTGTTACACAGCAGTAGATAACTGGAACAGAAGCAAAAAAATGTTTCCCATGGCACTATTGGGAGACTCCCAGATGAGAGTTGCAGCACAGTGGTAGCACTTGGGTTAGGAATATGCCTAGAGCTGGGTCCTGTCTAAAATGCCTTCCTAGAGATGCTGGTGGACCCAAGCATCAGGAAGCTGGAGGTGAACACCAAATTGCTCAGGGCTATGGAGCGGAGTTGAAAGTGGCCACCCAGAATCAAATTTGTCTGCCTGGTCAAGGAAGTTGCAGTTCAATGAGCTTTCATGGAAAGGCCCATGCCATGGGAGAAGCCTTACATGGTCTCTAGACCAGAGAATGCAGCTTGCAGTACACTAAAAAAAAAAAAAAAAAGTCTGTTTCTATTGATTTCATTCCTCCCGGAGGTAGTCATTGTTTTTCTTTATCTATCTTTTGTGTCATTTGCCATAAAAGGGAAAACCATAAGGTAGGACATAGGAATAGGTCCTATAAGGCTGTTGTTCAAGCCAGACTCACAGACTGGCGAGTTCACAGTTCTTACCAGAGTAGCATTATTTAGACAAATTTTGTTGTGGGTCCCCTGGGTAAAAATTGGATGAGGTTTTCCTCACAGAAAGGGAAAAACAGCATGCCCTTTGGAGCTGTTTTGCTCAAGCCTTTGACTGAAATTGCTCCTCCTTTGATTCCAAAGCTAGGGTAGTGGTAGTGATGTCCTCACTTCCAGCTTCTAGATACTCCACATTTATGCTGTTTCTGTAAGGCAAAGGAATGGATGCCTATGCCATATGAGGGATGGATGACCTTGCTATACGATGGGTTGTTACCAGGATACATGGGAGCTATTTTGTTACACTTAGCCCAATGCATACCAATTTGTACCAATCTGAAGACCTTCAAATGGACACCCACATGGCTGGAACATATCTAAATGAGCATTGCTGAAAAAGGCAGGGAAATAGACCTAATCTCTTTTAGCCCCCCTCAATGGCCAATTTTATCCTTGCAAAGAATGATTTTTACCAGTCTTTTAAAATACATTTGTAAAGAAGTGCAATTTTATTGTTACAGTTATATTAATTACCATTGGGCCAAAATAAAATCAGTGCATCATTCTACAACAAGGGGAGTCTTGCTTGGTCACAGTGGATACTGGCAAAGTCCCATAGGCAGGAAATGGAAAGGTAGGAAAAATCGAAAAGACAAGGTCAGCTCTCAGAGGTAGGGCCAAGCCTGGGTAAGAGAGGCTACTCCCAGCACTTTGAGATACTGACAGGGCTTTTGGCTGCCAGTCACATAGACAGCCAAAATACAGGGCCAGAAGGTGAGGCTTCTCCTGGCTGGCTATAGGAAATTGAAATAAGGGGCATCTTTTCATCTTTTTCCCATAGATGGGTAATTCCCCAACCAAGGCCAATACTCCTTAAGGATGCATTCTGGAAAAACTGGAAGGATTTTGATCCACAAACCGTAAAGAAAAAACAACTCATTTTCTTTTGCACTGAGGCTTGACCTCAATATAAAGTGGAGGACGAACTGTGGCTGCCAGAAGGAAGTATCAGTTATAATATTATCTTATAATTGGACTTATTTTGCAAATGTGAAGGGAAATGGGGGAAGTCCCCTATGTTCAGTGATTTTAGGCTTTAAGAAAAAAATCAGTATATGTGTATGCAATGCCAAGGCATCAATCCTGGCAGCCCTTTCCAAGGTCCAGCAATCAGAAGGAAAAACAATTAGAGGCCCTTTGCCTGTACCCAAAGCAGACCTAGAGAAGGAGAAAGGGAAGGAAGCCTTCTACCTCAACCTCTTCTTCCTCAGGTCCTCAATCTATATATCCAGATTTAAAAACATGCGCTTCTGCTCCCTACTGCCCACCTTATCCAGGCCCTCCTGGAAACACAGCAGGCATGTTTCCCTTATAGGAAGCTTGAGAGCAAGGAGGAGAAACATGAAGAAGCACCACTATGGTGAGAATACAAATAATTATTTCATTGCAAGACAGATAAAAGGAGATCTAGGTAAATTTTCTGATGATCCAGATAAATATATAGAGGCTTTTCAGAATATTACATGTTTTTTAATTGACTTGGAAAGATATAATGCTTTTGTTAAGTCAAACTCTTAATGAATCAGAAAAACTTGGATCTGGCAGAAGCTAAGAGATATGGAGAGGAACAACTTAATTATCACAAGACTGGAGGTCCTATAGGGGACTAACTGTTCCCTACTGGGGCTGAGGCAGCCCTACCCCAAGATCCTATTTGGGACCATGACCATCCCATTTGGGAATGGCATCTCCACCATTTCCAAGCCTGTATTTTAGAAGGATTAAAAAGGACTAAGGTTAAGCCCTTTTATTATGCTAAATTAGCCACTATTTCATACACACAGAATAAGAGCCTCGTGGCCTTCCTGAAGAGGTTGAAGGAGGCTCTCATTAAACATACAGCTATCTCCCCTGATACTCCTGAGGCTGAGATGATTCTAAAGGACAAATTTGTCACTCAATAGGCCCCAGATGTTCGGAGGAAGTTGTTGACCAGGAAGGGACCCTGGAGGAGTTCTTAAGAACTGCCAATCTAGTATATTACAACTGACATCAAAAGGAGAATAAAAAAACAGGAAAAGAGGCTTAAGAAAAAAACTGAGGCCTTAGTCGTGGTACTGTATCAAACCAGAGTTCTTGAGGTCCCGGCACCAAATGCCTCTTATGTGGCCATTCAGGACGGTGGAAACAGGACTGCCCTCAGAAGGGACAACAGAAGTCACAGCCAGGCAAGCCATGCCCCTTAAGTGGAGACAGTAAGTGAAGTCTGAATGCCCTAGGGGACCTCTATTTGTGAGGGCTCAGATCCAGTATCCCTGAAAGGGACTGATGGGGCCCAGGGCTCTTCACTGTGGCTCCCCACAACCAACTAACTATTGGAAACCCAGGGCCTCAGGTAACTCTGGAAATAGAAAGAAAACCAGTTGATTTCCTTCTTGATACCAGAGCTCTTTTTGTGTCCTCCTTTCTACTCGTGGCCAACTACTGCCACACCGTGTAACTATTAGAGGCATCTCCGAAAATTTATGACTAAATTTTTTTCTCAGCCCTTAGGATGCATATGGGGAAACCTAATGCTTTCTTATTCTTTTTGGATAATGCCAGAGAGCCCCACTTCTAAGAAGGGACATTATAACTCAAATAGAGACTATAGTACTACCAGCTCCAGGACAGATAAATAATTGCCTAATTTTATGGTAATCTGGATATCAAAGTCCAATCTTTCCTTGAGGTAGAATTAAATACACCTCATGGAGTTGTTCCTATGGAAATGGAATGGCCAAAAAAAAAAAAAAAATTGAGGATTAAAGACAAAAAACTAGTTCAGGTGCTTAATTATTCTAAACAACAATATCACAAGATCCAGATACATATGAAAGAGGGAAGAAAGACTATAGTCAAATTAATAATAGTAAAATATATATATATATGACCAGGCCTGTCAGGGGTTTTTTGAATGGTTGCAATGTGTCTTTCCTTCCTATGGTGTGACCTCTTCCCTAGGAGGCATTGTATTTGGAATATTAATGTTTGTTGGTCTAATACTCTTTTTGTGTGTCATTTGTAGATGCCATTCCATATGCCAGAAAAATAAAATTTCCAAGAAAGTTGTGCTAGGCTAGATGTTCCAAACATCCTCCCATTACATCAGATCTCTGGATCACTCTCTAAACTTGCCCTGACTGGTGTTCCCCTGACATCTCCCCCCTCAGCAGGAAGCAGTTAGAATCAGTCACTAGTCTTCATCCTGGGATCTAATAGCCGTTAGGAGTCACATGTTCAGAGGGGGGAATATGATAGGGAAAAATAGGGTTAAATAGGTAGAGAGGGAAAGGTTAGGACCTGAGGCCCTTGAATGTACAAAAAACACAACAACAACAAAAAAATATTTTAAAAGGATGCCACGAATGTCTGATAATGAGAGAACCCCCGACAGGTGTGACCATGATAAAACTCCCTCAAACATAAAGTTTTTCTTAAGAATGTAACAAACACTACTACTACTACTACTACTACTACTACTACTACTACTACTACCACCACCTACCCCCATTTAGTCCCTGACTGTGATAATGTTGTTTTCATATCAGATTAAGAAACGGCTGCGTTGGCTCTTTCACTGGTTGGACTCTTGGCTCTTGGAAAAGTTTTACACCATGAAATAAAGCAAACTGTTTGTTTACTCAGAAGAACTCTACATGACACCTCACAAGCATTAGATGCTTTAAATCAAGAATTAAGTAAAGTTAAAGCTAGACTCTTGGAAAATTGAGCCACCATTTACTTTCTGCTCCTCCATCACCTGGGTTGTGAGGAACTCTCTCACATGTGTTGTTTCAATATAAATAGTAATTCCCATAAAGTCTTGCAACTGATAGATGACATTCAGGCACAATTGGACAAAGTCAGGGTCCCTCTTGGATTGTTTGACTGGTTTGGGAACTGGGGACATTATCATAGAGATGCCATCTTGTTGGTCACTATAATCTTTAGTTTGTGTTTTTCTTTTTTGGTCTACCGATGTTTGTTTGTTTTTTTAATTTTTTAATGTTTTTTAAACTTATTTCTGAGAGAGACAGAGAGCATGAGCAAGGGAGAGTCGGAGAGAGAGGGAGACACAGAATCTGAAACAGGCCCCAGGCTCTGAGCTGGTAGTCAGCACAGAGCCGGATGCGGGGCTCGAACCCAGGAACCGTGAGATCACGAGCTGAGCCGAAGTTGGATGCTTAACCGGCTGAGCCACCCAGGCGCCCCAGGTCTACCGATGTTTGTGCTGCCTCATGCCTGCCAGCCTTCCTTTGGAACCACAACACGGACCATTAGACTGACCCTTGGGTAGAATCTGACTGCCCTACCCCCACATCATCCCTTGTCCGCTTGAAGAAGCCAGAGCAGCCATCATTCTTGTTCCTTAGCAGCAGTTAGGGGCCTTATTCCAGGGGGAGAAATGAGCAGGGAAAGGGTTAACTGTAGGCAGAGGAGATAAGGGACGCTCAGGGAGGCTGACTGAAGCTGTGGAGTGTCCATCTAGCTGGCCACACCCTAGGCTTCAAAGCTTTCCACAGCAGTCCTCCTACTCATTGCAGTGTCCACCTCCGGCGGGCCGCCCCTGCCCCTCCTGCAGCTGCAGCGGGAGGCTCACATTATGGCAGGTTGGGGAAAAAGAAAAGAAGAAAAGAATTCCAGACATGTCTATACTAAGTGCCATGAATAGAGCCTTACAAAGTATTGTCCATTTCCTGATGATGCCGGAGGCCGGCTCCAGCAAGTCCAGGGGTCCCTGAAGGACGCACGGTGTCAGCGAGAGAGAGAGTGAGAGAGCTCTGAGAATCATTCTGATCACCAGGCAGGCATGTCTGTCCTGTCGGTTTTGGTGTCTTTATTTATTTATTTTTTTCTCATTAATATTTTAATGTAAGTGTAAATGAAAATTCTCGTTTTAAAAAATTAAAGAAAAGTTTCCATTTATTTTTTAGAATAAAGATTTAGTGCACAAATACAGCCCAAAGCCAATAAAAAAAAATAGCTTTGCCCTGTCATTTCCCTAAGAAAGCACTGCAGTTACTCAGAATAGGCCAAAAGAAAAAAGAAAGAGTCCTCTGAGTTCTAGGCTTCACAAAAGGACCACATATTATACTATGTACATTGATTTGATGTGCAAGTGTGCAATAAATATATACACATACATTCCTATCTGCTTTACATCATTCTAGAATATTCATAGATCGATCTGGGATTTAGAAATGTGAAAAGGCCATAACAGTGAAAAGGAAAAGAAAGGATATAATGGTTTTTAGACCAGGAGAAGAATAATGCTTAGCTAGTTAATTATTTTAACTTTGGAGCAAACTATAAAGATTTTTGAAATAAACTGTACCTGTAAGGAGTGCTTAACTGCAATACTCGTTAAATGTTATTAGTCAGTTTTTCAATAATAGCACTGACCTAAAGTATATGGTGATAGGTACACAGCTCATACTGCCTTAGAATTCCTCTAAATGGCCACCTGTAATTGTACAGTATCTTTATTTGGTGTCTTTATTTAAAGGTCCAACGACAAGATTAGATAAGAAAAAGGAATTTTCACAATGGAAAACTCTTTGTGATAAGATGCTTTGAAAAGTGTACAAGAACAGGTTTTTCGGAAGTATTCTTGCAGAACTGCCCCAATCATAGTGAGGTTGAGTAAATCTTACAACTATGGAAATAACAAGATGTTCTTAATGAAAAACAGGGTGACATACATATTGGCTCTAAGTTAATAACGCTGGGATTAGGACATAGGTTAAGTTGTATATAGATAGGTTGGGAGTCATTCTGTCTGGCTCACAAAAGGACGAATGTTTCTGAGCTGGTTAATAAGTTGTTTGTGGAAACCTTTTTGACTTGATGCAGAATGTGTAACACCATGGAGGCCCTAAATGTGTCGGCCTTTGTTTTGGGGTTATATTTTAACTACTTTAATCTATCCTCATCCCAGCTGCCAGTGTAAGGAAGGGTGTTTGTGGAAAGTAGGCCTTAAGTTTCTGCCCTTACCTGTTCCTTAACTCTAAATTAGGCTCTTTGTCTCGGGGTCAGGCTCAATTGTAACTTCTGTGTTCTTAACCCCCTTTATTATCTAAGTCTTGGATCTGCAAGGGCCATAGGAAGAGCCTTTTGACAATCCACAGTGCTTTCATCTAAAATCTCATTTGAAAAGGCAGGAATATGCTTTTTCTTATGAGGAATCTATGTGGGGAATATCAGTCTGATTTGGAATATTATGAGGCTTGGTCAATACCAGCAGGCTCATTTCCAACATAAGTCATTAGTAGCAGAAGGAGATACTAGTTTTCGTTTCTCATGGCAGGAGCTGCACAAACACTGCCATTTCCTTGCTGGGACTCATCCAGCGAGGCCAGTGTGGCTTCCAGCATGATAAGGTCCCAATAAAAAAATGAGAGTCAGATATCCTTGGTGGCAGCCCAGTTAGGACTGCTCTCATTCTTGAGAGCTTTGCACTTTCACTCAATAAACTCTATTGCTTTGCTCACTCTCCACTGTCTGCAAGATTCATTCCTCCACTACATGAGACAAGGAGCAGCATCTCTCTCCCACCCATCTGTAACAGATGACACAGATACAATTTGAATTCAAATGTTATTTTCAAACTAGCAAGTTTTATATGATTGTACCTGATTCACAGCTAAAATTTTATTTATTTTATTTTATCTTATTGGAGAGAGAAAGAAAAAGAGAGAGAAGGAGGGAGAGAAAGGGGAAGTGGAAGAGGGGCAGAGAAAGAAGGAGAGAATCATAAGCATGAAATAATAAATCAACTTCCCAAACTCGGCTTCTAAATCTTGAGGTTTCTTTTTTTAATGTTTTATCCATCTCTGAGAGAGAGAGAGAGACAGCGTGAGCATGGGAGGATCAGAGAGAGAGGGAGACACAGAATCTGAAGCAGGCTCCAGGCTCTGAGCTGGCTGCAGTGCTCAAATTCACAAACCAAGAGATCATGACCTGAGCCGAAGTCAGATGCCCAACCGACTGGGCCACCCAGGTGCCCAGTTAAATCTTGAAGTTTCAAAAGTGGGACTAAATGGGAGCAGAATATGCCACCCCAAAGAATACCATGTAGGCATGTTGATTATTTGGAATTAAAGTTACTTAAGAAACAGCCAGTGCAAGAAAGATACTCTGACTTCTTTTGTTCCCCTGAGAGCAAGAAATAAATCTCCCATGTGAAAGGCATCCTGTTTGTTGTAGGGGAGTTGAAAGCATTACTACCAGAGATAGAGGATTTAGCGCTGAGAGGGCTATATAATCAAACCTTGTTACTTCATTAATTTACTATCCCAAGCCCAAATTCATTTGTCTTGTCAATTCTTCACAAATTTGTTGTTTCCTTGTCTACAAGGCACAAAGCTGCCTGCTTAGTTTGGTTAAACTTTGAGTCTCACATTGTTACGGGTTCCCATATGTACAGAATTAAATTGATTTCTCTCCTGTTAATCTGTCTTATGTCAATTTAATTATTAGACCAGCCAAAGCATCTAGATGGGGAATAGGGAAATTTTATTTCTTCCCTACATGTAGAACAAATGCATAGAGTACCATTACAGATCATTTCCATCACAATAAAAATCCCCTTCTGTTTACATTTTTTAAAACCCTCTAATAGCTCCAGCCTTTTTCTCAGACACAGTTTTTTTTTAAGCTTATCTCTTCATTTTGAGAAAGAGAGAGCATGTGTGCATGTGCGTGTGCAAGTGAGGAAAGGGCAGAGAAAGAATCTTGGTACTGTCAGGGTGGAGCCTGATGCAGGGCTCAAACTAACAAAGCATGAGATCATGACCTGAGCTGAAACCAAGAGTCGGATGCCTAACCCACTGAGCCCCCCAGGCACCCCTCTTGGACATAGTTTTTCCAATAGCTTAAAACTCACTGAGCTCTAGAGAACCAAGCATGCTTTACAGGAGTAAATAGAAAAACAAAGAAATAAAAATGTTTTATAAGAATAATGGCCAAGTTTGCTTGAAAATAAACTCAGATTCCATTTAAAAGATTTTTTCAGCATTGTTCTTATTTATTTGAACAGTGGAGAAGGCAAACTGCTAAATGGGACATTTTCCATATATATACATTAAGGGAATCACCACAAATCACAATTTCAATTGTCATCAACTTTACAAATTCATGTGTCTGATGGATGTCTAGGGGAGTGACTCATAAACCCAAACTCCTTAATTCTCCTTTGTTTCCCTATTTTTACTGCTTTGACTAAGCTCATCTCTTACCTAACCTATTAACATAATTTCCTAACTGGTTTCCCTCAGGCAATGTTCCCTAACTGAAAACCTCTGCTACATATTTTCCAAGCTTAATCTTTTTAAAACCAAAATCTCATTACGTTTCTCAATCAAAACTAGTTTGTCACCAGGAAGTTCCCCAAATTCCATAGTACGGTGCACATATGACTCACTGACCCTTCCAGCCAAATCTGTGTACTTCACAAACACACCTCTCTCTCCACACAAAACTCATACCCATCCTCCACATGGACCATCTGGTTTCTCCTCTATGCCTTTTTCCCTTTCTTCTCTCTTTGCAAACACTAACCCACTCTTCAAAACTCAATTAGGTTTCACCTCCTGTGGAATCTTTTACCACATCTCAAAAAAATTCACTTTTTTTTTCTCTTTGTGTTCTCATGCTCTTCATAGCATATCATGCTGTATAGTACTTACTTAGATCTCTCTTTCTGATAAAGTTTCAACTTCCTAAAGGAAAGACAGTGTCTTTCACCTTCGATATCACATGTAAGACCTAGGAAATGCCTGCCTTATGCTGACATTTGGTAGATATTTGTGGTGTGAGTAAATGAGTGATCAGTTAGAATGTGAATTTAGAAAGTCACACCAAAAAATAAAGTGGCAGAATCCTGGAAGGTTTTCGCTGGCATATTAATTTATTTTCTTCCTTAGGTTGCTTGTTGAATCAGAGAAGTGAAAAGTAGATGATCATGGAATAGAAAAGCAAGGCATAAATGTCAGCTTCACCACAAAAATACATCTGGCAAGAATATAAAAAATAAAATAGTAAAAATATAGTTAAATATTTTAATAGTAAAAAAAAAAAGGCAACTCAGAAATGCTCTCTCCTGCTTAATTCTAGGGCTGTGTTGTATATTGTTTACCACTGAAGTAGTTATAATAATTTTTTAAACCTTTGGCAATAGTTTTTATTTTAGATTAAAGGTAGGAGACAACTTAATATTATCAGCCATATACTAAAATCATCTATTAGAATGGGCTACTTTCAGAAAGACTCCATTTAGGAATGAACCAGTTAATTAACTAATAAGACCCAGTGGTTTTATTTAGTATCTGTCTCCAGGTCTCTCACATCTTGTGCATTCACTTTTTCCCTCTGTGCATGAGATGAAACAAAAGGAAAAGAGCTGGCATCCTTAGACCCTTAATACATACAGTGCCCTCTCTTTTCTAATCTTCCTACAACATGAGCCCATGTGGGGTCACTATATTCTGGTTGAGAAAAGAGTGAAAAGTTTACTTAAGGAAGCTTTGAATGGACTTCAAGATTAGAGAGGCAGTGCCTTCTGTTCATTTAGTCCTGGATCTTCAGATGAATTTACATATCATATAAAAGTTTAATTTTTGAAACTGGTTTGCCAGGAGCTATTGGTTTCAAACTAGAGCTCAGCTCGGATCTTCCCTTGGCTTTTCTGCTCTCTCTGCTATTCATCCTAACTATATCACTACCTAAAATTACTATCAAACAAGGGTGCCTGGGTGGTTCAGTCAGTTAAGTGTCTGACTCTCCATCTCAGCTCAGGTCATGATCTCACAGATTGTGAGATCAAGCCCCGCATTGGGCTCTGCACTGACAGAGTGAATCCTGCCCGAGATTATCCCTCTCTCTCTGCCCCTCTTCTGTTCGTGCTCTCTCTCAATCTCTCTCTCTCAAAATAAATAAATAATTAAATAAACTTTAAAAAATTACTATCAAACATGAAGATTATTAGGGTACATAACTCTGCTTGAATCAAGAAGAATTCTTAACTTTTGAACAGTTGTCTGTAAATATCTGAAAAAGACTTGTCCTTGGAGAGATTAGCTATCTACCATCATTTCTAAATAAAAATATATATACAAGAGAAAAATCATTTTATCAAACTCAACACCCAAAAAAACAAATAACGTAGTGAAGAAATGGGCTAAAGACATTAATAGACACTCCTCCAAAGAAGACATCCAGATGGCCAACAGACACATGAAACAATGCTCAACATCACTCATCATCAGGGAAATACAAATCAAAACTACAAAGAGATACCACCTCACATCAGTCAGAATGGCTAAAATCAACAAGTCAGGCAACAAGAGATGTTGGCGAGGATGAGGAGAGAGAGGATCTCTTTTGCACTGTTGTGAGAATCCAAACTGGTGCAGCCACTCTGGAAAACAGTATGGAGGTTCCTCAAAAAATTAAAAATAGAACTACCCTACGACCCAGAAATTGCACTACTAGGAATTTTCCAGGGGATATAGGTGTGCTGTTTCAAAGGGACAAATGCACCCCAATGTTTATAGCAGCACTACTGACAATAGCCAAAGTATGGAAAGAGCCCAAATGTCCATCGATGAATGAATGGATAAAGAAGATGTGGTACATACATACAATGGAGTATTATTCAGCAGTCAAAAAGAATGAAATCTTACAAATTGCAACTACATGGATGAAACTAGAAGGTATCATCCTAAGCGAAATTTGTCACAGAAAGACAAATATCATATGACTTCACTTATATGAGGACTTTAAGATACAAAACAGATGAACATAAGGGAAGGGAAACAAATATAATATAAAAACAGGGAGGGGACAAAAATATAAGACTCTTATTGAGAACAAACAGAGGGTTACTGGAGAGGTAGCAGGAGGGGGGATGGGCTAAATGGGTAAGGGGCATTAAGAAATCTACTCTTTAAATCATTGTTGTACTATATGCTAACTAACTTGGATGTAAATTAAAAAAATTAATAAAAATAATAAAATTAACAACACAAGAAACAACAGATCTTGGCGAGGATGCAGAAAAATGGGAACCCTCTTACAGTGTTGGTGGGAATGCAAATCAGGGCTGCCACTACTATAAAACAGCATGAAGTTTCCTCAAAAAGTTAAAAATAGAATTATCTATGATCCAGCATTTGCAATTCAAGGTATCTACCCAAATGTTACGAAAATACTGATTCAAAGGAGCACATGCACCCTGATATTTATAGCAGCATTATCAACAATAGGCAAGTTACAGAAAGAACCAAAACGATCATCCACTTCTGAATGGATAAAGAAAGAAGTGATATATGTATATCACCTACCTATGTCACTACTTAAAACTACTATCACTAAGAATGAAATTTTGCCATTTGCAATGACATGGATAGAGCTAGAGCATATTTCGCTAAGTGACATAAGTGAGGCAGAGAAAGACCAATATCATATGATTTCACTCATATGTGGAATTTGAGAAACAAAACAGATGAACACGGGGGAAGGAAGAAAAAATACGGAGGATGTGAATCATGAGATCCTTAACTATAGAGAATAAAGTGAAGGTTGCTGGAGGGGAGATGGGCAGATGAACTCAATGGATAAAGGAGGGCACTTTTTTTTTCTTTTACAGATAGTTTATTGTCAAGTTGGTTTCCATATAACACCCAGTGCTCATCCCCACAAATGCCCTCCTCCATGCCCATCCCTCCCTCCCCCGCCACACCCATGAGTCCTCAGTTTGTTCTCAGCATTCAAGAGTCTCATGGTTTGCCTCTCTCCCTTTCCCCCACCATTTCCCCCTTTCTTCTCCCCCATGGTCCAAAGGAGGGCACTTTTAATGAGCACTGGGTGTTAACACTTAAGTGATGAATCATTAAATTCTACTGCTTGAACCAGTATTACACCATATTTTAACTAACTAGAAATTAAATAACCAGTTGAGTTAAGATGATGGAGAAGTAGGGGGACCAAGATTTCCCTTGTCCCTCACACACAGCCATATTGAGGTCAGAACACATGGAACACCCAGGAATACAGGCTGTGGAGTGACAGAAAAATCTCTACAAGTGGATGTAGACTGCTTGGTGGGACACAGGTGCTTGTATGCAAATTAAGAGAGATAAAAGGACAGGCAGTGGAGGCATGGAGGGGAGGAGGTCCCTTCTGTGGAAAGTGAAGCAATGGAAGTGTGGTATTGCATTTGGATAAGAGAGAAACCTCTCCCAACCACAGACTGGGAAACAAGAAATTCAGAGAGAGCCTGTTTCTACTTTGCAAACAATCTTAGGAACTCAAGAATGTTATTTCTAGGCACATGCAACTTTCTCTGGACCTAAGCTGCCCCTGTGGGCAAGCGCTTTGATGGGGTGGGGGGAAGGAGAGCCAGCCCTGGGGCAAGCTAGTGATCTCAGGGAGACAACAGTCTCTTTCCTGGAGTACTGTGGGAAGAGGGTTTATTGCCTCCCACCCCCAAGGACCAAAGACCCTGCAGGCACCAGCCAGAGGCCCTTTGTCAGCCAGACAGAGTGGTGCTACCTCAGAACCAGCTCCTAGAAGTGTGGGATCCTTCAAAACACATAGTGTTTTAAATCCCAGCAGAGTACCTAGGAGGCACAAGAGACTGTGGAGCCAGACAAGCCAGTAGTCTGCACTGCACTGTGAGGGCTGCCTGAACAGCATGGTTTGGGACACCCAATCTGGGGAGGAGAGACTGAGGTGTCACCATTTTTCCCCCAATCACCAGCAGAATAGGGCTTCAGGGAACAGGACAGTAGCCCCCAGTGGAGGCAGGACCTACTTACACCAAACCCCGCCCTTCTGTGCCTGGTAAATGCTTAACTCCTGGAGTGGGACTGACGCTGACAAAACCAGAGGAGCTCTCCCCTCCAGACTAGCTCAGCATCGGTCCCGGGCACCAACAGACAACTGTCCTGCAGTTTTGTACGTTAGTCTGTTTTTACATTCTTTTTCTCTTTTCTTTCCTTCTATTCTTTTTCTCCTTCCTTTTCTTTCTACCTCCCTCTGTTTTTCTTTTATCCCCCCTTTGGAATCAGGCACATAGTTTCTGATTTTATTTTTGATCAATTCTCAACATATATATTTCTTTCTTTTTTCTTTCTTTTGTTCGTTTGTACATTCATTCGTTCGTTCTTGCTTGCTTGATTTTTCTTTTTCTGTTCGGGTTGTTTATTTATTTAATCAGGCATTTTTACTCTATTCTTTTTATACCTTTTCTGTATCTCCTTCTTTATTTTCCTCTCTCTCTCTCTCTCTGACTAAGTCTTATAGTTCCTCTGATTTTCTGCCAGATCTTTTATTTTTTTCCTCTCCTTTCATTTCTCTCTTTGTATGAAATAAGGTACCTCCCCCTCAACTTTCCTCCTTTCCCAGTATTACTTCAATGATCAAATCAGAGCACACCTGGTAGAAGGGCCAAACAATCCACCACTACAAGCAGTGAGAAAGAGCAGCCAAATATGGAATAACATAGTGTATGCAACACACTCCCAAAACACTTCGGAAGTGCCAGCCCTGAACAGTGCATGACTCTTTTTAATATAGTAATGCCCACAGATACAAGACATATAACAAGCTACTAAAACAAATAAAAGACATAAAAATAGCCAAAATGACAAAATGGGAACATTTTCCTCAAAAGAAATTCTGGAATCCAGGGAAGAAATGACAGCCAGAGAATTGCTCAAAACAGATATAAATAATATACCTGAACAAGAATTTAGAATAATAGTCAGAAGACTAATAGATGGGCTTGAAAAAAGCATAGAATACAGTAGAGAATCTATTGCTGCAGAGATCAAAAACCTAAGAAATAGATAAGAAATGCTGTAAATGAGATGCAAAATAAACTAGATGCAGTGACAACAAAGATGAAAGAAGCAGAGGACAGAATAGGTGAAATAGAAAATAAAATTATAGAAAACGATAAAGCTGAAAAAAAAGAGGGAAAGTAAATTACTAAAACATGAGGGGAGAATTAGAGACCTAAGTGATTCAATGAAATGAAATAATATCCATATCACAGGAGTTCCAGAAGAAGAAGTGAGAAAGAAAGGGGAAGAAGGTTTATTTTAACAAATTATAGCAGATAACTTCCCTAATCTAGGGAACGAAACATACATCCAAGTCCAAGAGGCACAAGAGAACTGTCTTCAAAAACAACAAAAACAGGTCAACAACATGACATATCATAGTGAAACTGGCAAAATACAGAGATAAAGAGAGAATTCTGAAAGCAGTAAGACAAACGGGACTTAACCTACCAGGGTAGACACCTAAGGGTAGTAGCAGAACTGACCACTGAAACTTGGAAGGCCAGAAGGGAGTGACAGGATATATTCAATGTTCTGAATAGAAAAAATGTGCAGCCAAGAATCTTTTATCTAGCAAGGCTGTTATTCAGAATAGAAGGAGAGATAAAGGTTTTCCCAGACAAAAAGAAAGTAAAGGAGTCCAGGACATCTGCAGGAGATTCTATGGGGGGACTCTGTGAGTGGAAAGCAGCAAAGACTACAAAGGGCCAGAGATATCACCACAAGCATGAAACCCTCAGATAAGACAATGAAAGGGGCGCCTGGGTGGCTCAGTTGGTTGGGCGTCTGACTTCAGCTCAGGTCATGATCTCATGGCTCATGGGTTTGAGCCTCATGTCAGGCTGTGTGCTGACAGCTAGCTCAGAGCCTGGAGCCTGCTTCAGAGTCTGTGTCTCCCTCTCTCTCTGACCCTCTCCTGCTCACACTGTCTCTGTCTCTCAAAAGTAAATAAAAACATTGAAAATTTTTTAAAAAGACAATGACACTAAATCCATATTTTTCAATAATAACTCTGAATGTAAATGAATTAAATACCCAATCAAAAAACATAGGATATCAGAATGGATTAAAAAAACAAGATCCATCTATATACTGCCTATAAGAGACTCTTTTTAGACTTGAGGACACCTGCAGATTTAAATTGAGGGAATAGAGAACCATCCATCATGCTACTGGATGTCAAAAGAAAGCCTGAGTAGGGGCACCTGTGTGGCTCAGTTGGTCATGTGTCCAATTTCACCTCAGGTCATGATCTCATGGTTCATGAGTTTGAGCCTCTTGTTGGGCTCTGTACCGACAGCTCAGAGCCTGAAGCCTGCTTTGGATTTTGTCTGCCTCTCTCTCTGCACCTCCCCCATTCACGCTCTGGTTCTCTGTCTCACAAATAACTAAACATTTAAAAAAAAATTTTAAAGAAAGTTTGAGTAGTCATAGTTATATCAGACAAACTAGATTTTAGAGAAAGACTTTAACAAGAGATGAAGAAGGGCATTATATAATAATTAAGGGGTCTATCCGTCAAGAAGAGCTAACAGTTGTAAATGTTTATGCCTCCAATGTGAAAGAACTCAAATATATAAATCTATTAATCACAAACATAAATAAATGTATAGGTAATAATACTGTGATTGTAGGGGATTTTAATACTCCACTAACAGCAAAGAACAGATCATGTAGTCAAAAAATCAATAAGGAAACAACGGCTCTGAATGACACATTGGAACAGATGGACTTAATAGATATATTCAGAACTTTTCATCTAAAACAGCAGAATACGCATTCTGTTCAAATGCACATGGAACATTCCCCCAGACAGATCACATATGGGGTCCCAAAACAGCCCTCAACAAATACAAATGGATTGAGATCATACTATGTATATTTTCAGATTGCAAAGCTATGAAACTTGAAATCAACCACAAGAAAACGTGGAAATCCCCCAAATACATGGAAGGTAAAGAATATCCTACTAAGAAATGAATGGGTCAACCATAAAACTGAAGAAGAAATTTAATAATATATGGAAACAAATGAAAATGAAAACGTGACAGTCCAAATCCTTTGGGATACAGTAAAGGCAGTCCTAAGGGGAAAATACATTGCAATGCAATTCAATTCTATCTCAAGAAGGAAGAAAGGCCTCAAATATATAACCTAACCTCATACTTAAAGAAACCAGAAAGGCATCAGTTAAGAAAGCCCAAATCCAACAGAAGAAGAGCAGTAATAAAGATTAGAACAGAAATAAATAATATAGAATTTTTTAAAAAAACACAAACAGAACAGATCAATGAATCTAAGAGCTGTTTTTTTAAAAGAACAAATAAAATTGATAAACCCCAGTCCAGACTTATCAAAAAAGAAAAGAGAAAGGATCCAAATAGATAAGATCATGAATGAAAGAGGAAAGGTCACCACTAAAAAGACAGAAATACAAACAATTGTAAGAGAATATTATGAAAAATCATATGCCAACAAACTGGGCAATATAGAAGAGATGGATAAATTCCTGGAAACATATAAACTACCAAAATTAAAACAGGAAGAAATAGAAAATGTGAACAGACCTTTAACAAATAAAGAAATTGAATCAGTGATCAACAATCTCCCAACAAACAACAGTCCAGGGCCAGATAGCCTTCCAGGGGAATTCTACCAAACATTTAATGAAGAATTAATACAACTCTTCCCAAACCATCCGAAAAAATAGAAATGGAAGTAAAACTTCCAAACTCATTCTATGAGGCCAGCACTACCCTGATTCCCAAATCAGACAAAGACCCTCTTAGAAAGGAGAATTACAGGCCAATATCTCTGATGAACACAGAGGCAAAAATTCTCAACAAGACACAAGCAAATTGAATTCAACAGTATATTAAAAGAATTATTCACCATGATCAAGTTGGATTCATTACTGGGCTGCAGAGCTGGTTCAATATTCTCAAATCAATCAACATGATACATCACATTAATAAAAGAAAGAATAAGAATCATGATTTCAATAGATACAGAAAGAGCATTTGACAAAATACAGCATCTTTTCTTTCTTTTTTTTTTTAATGTTTTTATTTATTTATAGGAGAGAGAGAGAGAGACAGCGGGAGCAGGGGAGGGTCAGAGAGAGAGGGAGTCAACAGACTGAAACAGGCTCCAGGCTCTGAGCTGTCAGTAAGCACAGAGCCCAACGCAGGGCTCGAACTCACGAACCGTGAGATCATGACCTGAGCGAAAGTCGGACGCTTTACCGACTAAGCCACCCGGGCGCCCCAATACAGCATCTTTTCTTAATAAAAGCCCTCAAGAAAGTCAGGATAAAAGGAACATGTCTTAACATCATAAAAGCCTTATATGAAAGGCCCAAGCTGCCGGAGTCCAGCTCCAGCCAGTCCAGGGGTCCCTGAAGGATGGACGGTGTCGGCAAGAGAGTGAGAGAGCCCCATGATTCTTTCTGGTCACCAGGCAGGCATCTCTGCACTGACTGAGACTTAGCTTTATTTTATAGTTAAGTGTTTGGGGGACAGCACAGAAGTGGCATTTGCCTTAGACAATGATTTTTTTATGACAAATTTCTTTGACATGTAAAAATTTCCCAGAACATAGATTTGTAGAAGACTCATGCATAACCTTTATCAATAGTGATTGACGTAGATGATTTAGATGCTTATCATATGGGGAAGGAAGGTATCTTTAGCATTCAAATATAAGCAAGACAATGTTTTTAGCATAGCAAAGGCAAAAGTTAGTTCTTTGTGAACAAAGGTCAATAGCCTGTTTGCTTAAGGGGAAGTATTAAGAAAAATGGGTTTTTTAGGAAGTGCAATGTTTGCTCCCATAATCACCAAAGAAGTTCCTACAGTAAGTTCCTTCACAAGGTGCAATCAGCATTTCAAGGCCAGAATGAGTCCCTCCAAATACCAATCAACAATGTATTCAAGCAGAAACAATTGAGTCGGAGTGAATATTGGTCATCTGCCAGGCAGTCTTGCCTTAACCTCACAAGGAGTTATCTCAACTAGTGAGTTCAGAATGGTTCCCAACACACAGCAATATCATCCTCAGTGGGGAAAAACTTAAAGCTTTCCCCCTAAGAACAGGAACATGACAGGGATGTCCACTCTCACCACTGTTGTTTAACATAGTGTTGGGAATCCTAATCTCAGCAATTAGACAACAAATGAAATAAAAGGCATCCAAACTGGCAAAGAAATCAATCTTTCACTTTCTGCAAATGACATGATACTCTACATGGAAAACCAAAAACACTCCATCCAAAACTGCTAGAACTGATACATGCATTCAACAAAATTGCAGGATATAAAAAAATTGGTACAGCCCCTCTGGAAGAGTGTGGGGGTTCCTCAAAAAATTAAAAATAAAATTATCCTATGACCAAGCAATAGCACTTCTATGAATTTATCCAAAAGATACAGGAGTGCTGATTCGTAGGGGCACATGTACCCCAATGTTTATAGTAGCACTATCAACAATAGCCGAATTATGGAAAGAGAATGAATAAAGAAGATGTGGAATGTATATATATACATACACTACTTGGCAATAAAAAAGAATGAAATCTTGTAATTTGCAACAATGTAGATGGAACTGGAGGGTGTTATGCTAAGTGAAATAAGTCATTCAGAGGAAGAGATATCATATGATATCACTCATTTGTGGAATTTGAGAAACTTAACAGAAGACCATAGAGGAAGGGAAGGAAAAATACGATACAAACACAGAGAAGAGCAAACCATAAGAGACTCTTAATGTTTTCTATTTATTTCTGAGAGAGAGAGAGAGAGCATGAACAGGGAGGGTCAGAGAGAGAGGGAGACACAGAATCTGAAACAGGCTCCAGGCTCTGAGCTGGCAGTCAGCATAGAGCCCGACATGAGGTTTGATCCCACAAACCGTGAGATCATGACCTGAGCCGAAGTTGGACGCTTAACTGACTGAGCCACCCAGGTGCCCCAAGAGACTCTTAAACATAGATAACAAACTGAGGGTTGATGTGGGTGGGGGGGTTAGCAGTATGGAGAAACGGGTGATAGGCATTGAAGAGGGCACTCGTTGGGATGAGCACTGGGTATTGTATATAAGTGATGAATCACAGGAGTCTACTCCTGAAGCCAAGAACACATTGTATGTTAGCTAATTTGACAATAAATTAAAAAAAAAAACTTGAAACAAACAAACTAAAAGAATAAAGCTGGAGGCATCCACTTCTGATTTCAAACTCTATTACAAATCTATAGTATTCAAAACATTGGTCTGGAATAAAAACAGACCAATGGAGCATAATAGAAAGCCCAGAAATAAACACATACATATACATTAACTAATCTATGACAAGAGTGCCAAGAATACACAATGAAGAAAAGACTGTCTCTTCAGTAAATGGTGTTGGGAAAACTGGATATTCACATGCCAGTGAATAAACTGGGCCCTTATCTCACACCATATACAAAATCAACTCAAAGTGGATTAAAAACTTAAGGGGCGCCTGGGTGGGTCAGTCGGTTAAGCGTCCGGCTTAGGCTCAGGTCATGATATCACAGTTCATGGGTTCGAGGCCCACATCATGCTCTGTGCTGACAGCTAGCTCAGAGCCTGGAGCCTGTCTTGAATTCTGTAACTCCCTCTCTCTCTGACTCTCCCCTGCTCACACTGTGTGTGTGTCTATCTCTCTCAGAAATAAATAAAACATTTAAAAATGTTTAAAAACCTTAAAATCAGAACCGAAACCATAAAACTCCTAGGACAGAAAAATACATGTCAAGCTTCTTGGCAATGATTTTCTTTGGTATAACACCAAAAGCATAGGCAACAAAAGTAAAAATAAACAAGTGAGATTACATCAAACTAAAAAACTTGTTTACAGCAATGTAAACAATCAACAAAATGAAAAAGCAACCTATGGAATAAAAAAGAATGTTTATAAACCATGTATATAAGATGTTAATATTCAAAATATATAAGCAATTTTTACAATTCAATAGCAAGAGTATAACTTGATTAAAACATGGCCAAAAGACCTGAATAGACATTTTTTTCAAAGAAAACATACAAATGACCAACAGATACATGAAAAGGTGCTCACCATCATTAATCATCAGGGAAATGCAAATCATGAGATATCACCTCGTAACTGTTAGGATGGTTATTATCAGAAAGACAAGCAATAAGTATGCGAAGGCTGTGAAGAAAAGGGAGCTCTTCTACACTGTTGGTGGAAATGTAAATTGGCATAGCCATTATGGATAACAGTATGGAACTTACTAAAAAAATAAGAATAGAATCATCATATGATCCACTAGTGGGAATATATCCAAAGAAAATGCAATCAGAATCTCAGATATATCTGTGCTGCCATTTTCATTGCAACATTATTCATAAGAGCCAAAATATGTAAATGACCTGTAGATGAATGGATAAAGAAAATGTAGTATACTTATATAAATGTACATTATATTTAAATGTATACACATACGTATACATATATACACAGGAAAGTTATTAATCCATTAAAATAAAGAAATCCTGCCATTTGTGACAACATGAATAAACCTTTAGGATATTATGCAAAGTGAAATAAGCCAGACAGAGAAGGATACATACTATGTGGCCTAACTTATATGTGGAATTTAAGTCACTGAGCTCATAGAACCAGGGAGTAGAACAGTGGCTGCCAGGGGCTAAGGGATGGGGGAAAAGAGGGATATGTGGCCAAATGGTATAAACTTTTAGTTATAAGATGAACAAATTCATGGAATCTAATGTACAGCATGGTGAATATACTTAATAATACTTTATTCTGTACTTGAAATTGGCTGAGAAAGTAGATCTTAAATGTTCTCACTACACATCCCCAAATGGTGCCCATGTGAGGTGATGTATGTGTTAATTAGCTTGATGTGCTAATCATTTCACGACGTATACATATATCTATCACATGTGCATCTTAAGTATAGATACAGTTTTAATTTATCAATTATACCTCCACAAAGCTGGGGTAAAAAAAGTTCTTTATGTTGTTATTAATTTTCGGCAGGCAAAGTTTCTAGCTGGTGATCTCCGGTTTCAATTTCATTGCTTTCTCAATTTTATTCTATCATGTTATATGAGATAACTTATGAAAACTTCAGTTTTCTTAGAATTAAAAAAGCCAACTTCTCATTTCTGTCTTTTCTCTGATCTTTCTAGGATTGCCAGAAAGTTTATATTATTTCATATATTAATGAGGTAAGTATTCCAAGTCTGACCTCATACTTAAACATAAAAGGACTGAAACACAGAAACTATAGCTTGTGGTAAATTAATCATCTTTTACTTATGACTTTTATAATCTCTATTTATAATAAACAGGAGGAATGTGTGAGAAAGTCATCTTTTCCAAAAATAGTAATAATCTCAGTCTTAATGCTTGACAGTGGATGAAGTACCTCCAGAGCATTACTGTGGAACTTACCAACCAACCTCTCTTTAATTTTGAAAACTCCCTCTTCCCCATCCATATGTTAGTAGGAGTAGCTTAATTAATGCTTAACCCTTGCATTAACTGGGTATTGGGTGTTGGTCTGGATCTTAGCATCTTACCCAAGCTAAGTCAGTGAGATTTTGCAATTTTGTGACTGGGACTTAGAATGTGCTCATACTGTGCACTCCAAGTATCAATTTCCTTCCCAATTTATTGTTACCTGTCTCAAGTCTATATGTAAATTAATCCTCATGTCTCTTCTTGTATTGTCCAAATAGCCATTACGTCATAGTCTTCACTAGGGTCCACCACAATATTTCTAGCTTCTCCATAAGGGGTGCCTGGGTGGCTTAGTCGGTTAAGCGTCCGACTTTCGCTTAGGTCATGATCTCGCGATTCGTGGGTTCGAGCCCCGCATTGGGCTCTGTGCTGACTGCCAGCTCAGAGCCTGGAGCCTGTTTCAGTCTGTGACTCCCTCTCTCTCTGACCCTCCCCTGCTGACGCTGTCTCTCTCTCTCTCCTAGAAATAAATAAAAAGAAAAAGAAAAAGAAAAAGAAAACCTTACATTGCTGCTGGTCATTCTCTATCTGCTGGGATGTAGTCACCTCAGTAATAAGACTGCTGTCTGTGCCAATGAAAGTTGGTACTGGGACCACCAAAAGGGTTCTGTTTCAGGGTACATTTCCTGTACTGTCTATTCTTCAATTCTGCTGAGTATCATTACATGAAGTTAAACAACTGTGTCAGTCTTTACAGAAAGACTGAGGTAACTAAAGGAAATTACAACACAAAAGGGAGAAAATGAAACAAAGTAATTAGTATAACAACTACTGCAGTGTTTTGTACCTTCATGTGGAGAAGATGTCCAGACCATGAACCATACAAAGGCAATCATCCAAAAGTATGAATAACGTGATAATGCTACAGTTGATTTATTTTTGGTTAATCACTCATGTATTAATTTAAGTGTATTTAAATGTGCCTTGCTAAATTGAACACTGTCAGTACAAATGTGCCTCTGAGTCACACACAAGGAAGGGATGTAGACAATGGCAAAGTAAGGTGACAAGTGCTTCCTCAGATTGCAGAAACCTGCTTTGGACAACTCCATATACCTAATGAAATGTGGAATGAAATGAAATGAAATCTCTGTGGGACCAAGAGATATACGGGGATCTTCCCTGTACCCTGTACTCATCATGGTACCACATTGTCTTGTTTCTTCTCTAGACAGATATTCTTGAAACTAAATAGCTTTCTATAATGATATATTTGTTGACTAGCACCTGTTGTGTACACTATCTTTTTAAAAAGGCAACCAAGAAGTTAAATATATAGACTAGCTTCTCATGAATGGATGTCCCTGATCCATAGAACTTGTCTTATTATTCTTCCTATTTCCAACAAGTACACACACACACACACACACACACACACACACACACACACACACACTTCCAAAGTATAAATATCACTTGTTATAAAACAGGATAATCTCAACTTATAAGGCAGAAGACAAATATTTTTCTTACTATATTTAAGCCAAGAAGTCTCACAATTAAATATTTAAAATTCTTATTCTGCAGACCAGTATTAATTACTTTCTTTTATCTCCAATTTACATAAGATAAAATTTTCACCAAGAGATACCCTATTCAAATTGTCTCCTCCTCCCTCTTCCTCTCCTTCCTCCTCCTTTTTCTTAGAAAGAACCGGGACACTCTTTCTTCCAATTGCAAAGTTACATTTAGGTGTTGGTGAGAGGTCATGTTTTCTACCACATGGAGAAGGCCAGTGTACACATATAGGGAAAGAGTCAATGGGAAAAAGAAAAGAGCCCAGAGGGCATTGCAGAGACTCACTGTTACAAAGGCCCATGTGAATTCCTGTTCTTCTTACAAATGAACTTTTCTCTTCCTTTCATTTCACCAGATATCACCGTATGTCTCCAATCAATTTCCTAACTAAGGCTAATTCAAATTTGCTTTCTGTAACTTAAAAGCAAAAGAAATCTCACTTGTAAACCAAACTAATAAAAAAAATGCTTCCTTGTCTCAGACCACCTGATCCTGTTTGAGAAAAGGCAGAAATTTATCATTTGCATAAATGTTGTACAGTGTTAGCTCAAAATATTAGTATGCGTGCTTTCTGTGCATTTCACTCTGCCTTTTCACTCTTATTCAAGAGCTAGCTTTCCTCCTCCAGTCTACAGCAAGGCAGAAGCAAAGTTAAATCTGAGAGGAATATTCTCAGATCTAGGCTTACAGAGCCAATTTTCTTGCGTAATAGACTAGAGGATTTGGTGGGGAATAGAATGGGAGTAGGACAAAAGGCAAAGAGTACATCCAAGATAAAGATAGATGTGAGAGATCTTTAAAGAGAAAAGAAGAAGGAATATTTTTATCTCACATCCCAGGAAACACAGTAGAAGGGACGACAATGACCAAATGTACTCAAGAGTCGGCACCATTCCATGTCATCCACCTAAGGACAAGCAACAGTTCAATAGTTCTGGAAACTTCCTTGCCCCTTAACAGGAAGATAAACATTTGGACATCCTGTGTGGGGATGGAAGCATGAAGGGAGTATTTGCTCCTGACCAATGGAGAACATAAAAGAACAATTTGGGGGATATCTCTATGTGAACCATCATTAAACATACAGCACCTGGTATAGAAGAAAGCCAGTGCTGAATCTAAAAGGAAAAATCCAAGATTTCACCCACTTCTCTTTGAAACTAAAACCTTACCAAAACCAAGAGAGATCTTAGGTTTTACCCATGAAAAGTTACAACTTGACAGAAAAAGAAGAGATAAAACCAAATAATAGTTGGTTTCAAAACACAAAGCTAACATAAAGTAACACAAAGTAACCATTGGCGTCCAACTTTGGCTCAGGTCATGATCTCACAGTTTGTGGGTTTGTGCCTCACATCAGGCTTCATTCTGTAATAATTAACTATAATGTCAGTTTTTCAGGAATTAACAGTCATTTGCTACTTCCTTCCCTCATCCTGCCTTTCTTGGGATTTCCCAAGGGGTTCCTTCTTGTTCTTTTGTAATGTTGATGATAGTCAGCACAAATCTAGGGCTTTGTGAAAGCATTCCAGGTCTGTCTTCATATTCACACCCTAAAAACAGCAGAACTACGTGGAATCCTCCCATTTCAAAAATACAAACTTGCACTTAAATATGATCTAGGTAATATGTATGTAAACAAAACATGTGATAGCCAGCACTTCTGAAAAGCTTGTGTTTCAACATCTTTGCTCATTAATGGCAAATTTCTTGGAGCTCCACTGTTTATGCTGGATGACCCCTCCTGCTTTTCCAAAGAAGACAGCTGAACTCCTTTGTTTACCTCTCTTTTCTTGTCATTTATTTTTCTCTACCACCTTCCCTCCTAACTTGGATCTCTGGAGTGCATTATTTCATATCAGCAACCTAATTACCATGTTTCTTATCTGTTCCCAGGTATCGGGGTGATAGCAAGAAAAGTGAGGAGAATGGGTTAGTTGGCCTGACTTTTTTAATGGGAAAGTATGAGGAAAGATGAAAACCCATGGCATTATTCCATGTTCAAATTCTGATTAATCTATCTAATTCAAATGTCTGTGGTTTTCGTAGCTCTCTGTCCCTCTCTACCACTCACCTGTTACGATTTAAAGCCGGGAGAAGGGTAGTCCTGCTAACAACAAAATACTGGTTTCCTCTTTTGATTCTTTGCTTATAAAAAGAGAAATGTCATCCAACTCTTTGCTTCTTTGAAATGTTTATTATTCATCCAATCTTTCTCTTTCCCTCATCTATTCCCCCATCTTCCTAAAACTCACCAAAGTTTCTCTATTTTTCCATTTCTCAACATCTTTCTCCAAAAATTATTCTTCCTTCCTTCTCCTTCCTTATTCCTTACAGGGGTAAGTAGCTTGGTTAACAGGCATTGAAAAGGTTTAAGCAAAGGAGGTACTATAATCAAATTGTCATTTTAGTAAAATTATTCTGAATATAATCATCTGAAAAGTAGCCACAAATAAAACACTAGATAAACATTCCTCTCTAGGCTCATCCTGGTTGCAATTAAACTCTGAAGTCTTTTTAAAAATTTTTTTCAATGTTTCATTTATTTCTGAGAAAGAAAGAGAGAGGCAGCGTGAGCAGGGGAGGGTCAGAGAGAGAGGGAGATACAGAATCCAAAGCAGGCACCAGACTCTGAGCTGGCTGTCAGCACAGAGCCCATCGTGAAGCTCAAACCCACGAACCGTGAGTTCATGACCTGAGCTGAAGTTGGATGCTTAACCCACTGAGCCACCCAGGCGCCCCTAAACTCTGAAGTCTTGAGCTTCATGTTCACCAGGATAACATTAACTCTTACCCTGAGAGTCAGAAATGTTCACAGATCTTCAATCTGTTTTTCTTGATTACTGGCAATTAAGTTCTTGAACTCTTGTATTCTCCTTACTTTCCTCTTTAAAATATTTATTTTCTATGATCCAAACTCCCACTGTTGATCTCACTCTTCACTCCTGTCTTGGGAATTCCAATCCCAAGAATAATAAGCCCAAAATATCTTCATATCTTCATTCATATTTTTTACAATGCTTATCATTTACTAAAATTTGACTGTCCCCAGGGCGAATGGACTCCTTGAATTTACTAAATCATTTTCCTGTGTTTCAAGTACCAGACTGCAAGATGACATTAGGATCCTCCTTGCTCTCTTCTATCACTTCTGGGTAATTACTCCTTTCCCTTTAAGCCCTACCTTCTACTACTTCACTTCACAAAATCATCCCCACTTCCCTTTACTCATTGATGTCTTCATCCTTTTCCTCATTCCTAAATCCTGTCATTGCCCTGAGGGACACATAGCTGATCCATCCCAAATCTTAGCTTCTTAGGTTTAATCACCACCTTATTCCTAAGTACTCTCCTCAGCTCTATTTCAGGCACTGACTTCAATAGCCACATCTTGAGCCTCATTTTCATATACAGCTACTTCACCTCTCAAATAATATATAAAACTCCTTTAAAACTACATCTTCCTTTCCTACTAGCTTGCTTTGTCTATTATACTCAATCCAGCAGATCTCGCCAATCATCAAGATCATCAATCCATGGATTCCACTAATTTTGCATATCAACCATTCATCTCTTCTCTCACCATTCTCTTTATTATTTTTTTTATGTTTCAAATTTTTATTTAAATTCTATTTAGTTAACATGGAGTGTAATATTGGTTTCAGGAGTAGAATTTAGTGATTAATAGCTTACATATAACACTGAGTGCTCATCACAAGTGCTCTGTTTAATATCCATCACCCATTTAGCCAATTCCCTGCCCATCTCTCCTCCAGCAACCCTCAGTTTGTTCTCTATAGTTAAGAGTCGCTTATGGCTTGTCTCTCTCTTTTATTTCTCTTTACTTTATATTCATCTGTTTTGCTTCTTCATTCCACATATGAGTGAAGTCTTTCTTGGATGACTTATTTTGCTTAGCATAATACACTCTAGCTTCATCCACAGCATTGCAAATGACAAGATTTCATTCTTTTTTATGGCTGAGTAATATTTCCATCATATATATGCCATGCCTTCTTTAGCCATTCAACAGTGGATGGACATTTGGACTCTTTCCATAATTTGGCTATTGTTGATAATGCTACTATAAACATCAGGTGCAGTCCCCCTTCAAATAAATATTTTTGTATCCTTTGGTTAAATACCTAGTAATCCAGTTGCTGGGTCCTGGGGTAGTTCTAGGAATCTCTAGAACTTTCTGAGAAATCTCTATACGAATCTCTTTAAGTATAGAGAATTCTGTTGATGAGGCATAAAGAAAAATATGTGAAAATTTTAAATGTGGTTTACTTCACTGCAAGATTACAAGTGATTTGACAGCAACTCCTTCATTTCTTCCCCACCAAATGTTCAGAAAAAATGGATCTGAACTATATGCTACTTTCTGTCTTGCACAATACAGGCACTGTATATCTCAAATTGTGCTCTGGTTGGCACAACTTGACTTTGCGAGGCTTCGATGTCTGTAATTATCTCTTTTCACTTTTGCATCATCGCTATTAGCCTCTTCACTAGATCAATCCCTATTACAAATGATCATTCATCTTTCAACTGTAAACTTCTCATTAACATTCAATGTTCATGACTTCCTCTATCTTAAGACAGTTTCGTCTTTTGACTTGGGTGACTATGTAACCTCTTAGTTTCCCTTCTATCTTCTGTGCTTAGATATTGTCCAACTCAAAGCTCTAGGTATTAGAAAGCCTTATATCTCAATCCTGGGCCCTCTCCTTTTTTTTTTTTAATTATTATAATTATTTAATGTTTACTTTTTAGAGAGACAGAGTTTGAGCAGGAGAGGAACAAAGAGAGAGGAAGACACAGAACCCAAAGCTGGCTCTGGGCTCCAAGCTCTCAGCATGGAGCCTGACATAGGGCTCAAACTCACAAACCATGAGGTCATGACCTGAATCGAAGTTGGATGCTCAACTGACTGAGCCACCCAGGCACCCCTCTTCTCTTATTAATGTAGATTCTCTCCTTAGTAATCCCATCCAGTCTCATGATTTTAAATACTTGGTAGATACTGTGTATACTGAAAACTCCCATAATCATTTCTCTAACCTGTGACATTTCCATTTGGGAAGAAGCATCTCAAACTTAAAACTGTGTTTGGCTTCCCCCTTGTATAGTAAAAAGTTAATTCAGCAGGCTTGAACTGCCTAAACTCTGCCATATTCCAAAAGTCTTCAAGCCTGGCTATTTATTTGCTTCTGGGAGATAACCTCTGAGATTTTAAAATGTTCTGCCTAATAAAGTGCCTTTGTATTCCCGGAGCACTAAATCATGCTCTATCAGTTTAAAACTTAGGGACTTGGGGGTTAGACATTGACTACCTAAGGTTAGGCATATGACTATTTCATTCCTATGTGAATAATCCCCCCTAAAAGCCCTGGACTAAGACTCACATGAGCTCTCCTGGTTAGCAATACTTCATACATTGCTGCTGGGAAAATTAAAAACCTCCCATGTGACTCCACTGGGAAAGGACTAGAGGAAGCTTGTGCTGGTTTCTTCTGAACTTCACCCTATGTGATTTTCTCCTTCTCTGATTTTAATCTATATACTTTCACTGTAATGACCCATAACTATGAATATAATAGCTTTTCTGAGTTTTGTGAGTCCTCATAGTGAATCATGGAACTTGAGGGTGGTCTTGGGAACTCTTCAACACTCCCCTGAAACTTGTTTCTTTTCTACTTTTTCCATATTAGCAACTGCCATCACATACACACACTTACTCAAGCCAAGAATCTAGCAATCACCTTTGACTTGTACTTTTTTCTTATCCCACTCATCCAATCCATCACCAACTTCTCATTGTTCCACCCCCAAAATATATCTTAAATCTATAAGTTTCTCTCCATCCCATTAATTACCATGCCAGTCCGAGTCAAGGCCATCATTCACTTGGATGATTGCAATAGCCTTCTAACTGGTCTATTTAGTTCCATACTTAAAATCCTATAATCTGATCCCTGTAAAGTACAAAGAGTAATCATCCACATTTATATACCTACAGTAATTCATCCTTGCACTGAGAATAAAATCCAAACTGCTTTACTTTGCCTACAAGATCCTCTATGGTCTCTCCTATCTATATCATCTTCTACCACCCCTCTCATGAACACTGTTCAATCCCTCAGTCCTTCTTTCTACTCATCCAACATTCCAAACTCATTCCTGCCTCAGATCAGGTATATCTATTTATTGTCTGCCTGAAAGAGTCTTCCCCAACATTATAATTTGGCTTACTATTCAAACATAAGCTCAAATGTCATCTCCCAAGAGACCATTTGTAACACCCATTGCTTCCAGCACCTACCCTCTCAGTTACATATCCCGGTTGCAGTTCTTTAACTACCCTTATCATGAAATAAAAGCCTCCTTTATGTTTTGTTTAGTGATTTATTATATGTATCTCCAACTATAAAATATGCAACATAAAAGCAGGAGTCTTATAGTCTTATTCTCTGACAAACCTTAAAACTGTCAAGTATGTATTTGTTGAATGGTGGTTAGAAGAGTTAGAACCACGGAAGTTAGAGAAGTTAAGGGCAGAAGTTAGCAATATCTTCTTAAGCCTTAGAAGAGACAAATTTAATTATAAACATAATGTATCTCCCACTGCAAGACCATAATTATATAAGATAAACGTGTCATAAATTATATGAGATAAACTTTGTCTGATTCCAGCAGATGTATTTGTATAAATTTATTTCCACTAAGTCCATGCTTTTTGTGTCTTCGCAGATAAATCTTTTTGTCTTCATAGATAAACCAAGTAATGGCCTTTGCCAATGACATTTAAATTTTGCATTATAAATTAATTTATATTTTGATTGTTATTTGTATTATGTTCATGGCATATAGCCCCTGATGTTGCCAAATAATATTTGAATTCCTACTTTATCTTTGACACTGTTCATGTTCTACTTGTCCAATTTCCTCAATTCCTTTTCTGGCCTCCTGCTTACCTCTACATACTCTTCCATTTCCTAAATGAGAAAGTAACAGTTCAGTCCTAGGTCTTCTGTTTTTCTCATTCTGCACTCCCTTTCACACACCAGTTGCCATTTCTAGCTCAGAGACCTCAGTTAGGCTTCAGTGAAACCCAAACCTGAATCTAACTCACTTTAGGGCTCAATAAATGGATTGTTGAATGAGTTTCAACTTTTATTCTGGTTCCTTTAGGCCTCATATCTGGCCAGTAAGCATCACGCTTAGACATTTTGCCTTTTTGGCAAGCTCTATGTATGTCAAAGTAGTTTTCATCCTTCCTCAAAATTGAGCTCTTTCTTTATATTTTATTATTTTTCTTAATGGTACCATTGACATTTTTTTCAGTTTCCAAGGCTTCAAAGTTTGCAGCAAGTCTTAACTTCTTTCCTTCTGCATCACTCATACTCCCAGGAGGAAACAGAGTTTACCTCTAAATCATTCAAATTAAGAGTCTTTAATGAAAGAACTAGTTGTAGAGGTATGAACAGATTGAAACAAAGAATAGCGATAGGCCCAGTGACTAGCAACAGCAAAAATCTGCTAGCAGATGTAGGGGTCAAGGCCCAGGGAAGAGAAGCTCAACGAGGCTTGGAATTGTGTAGAAGGGAGCCACTTAAGAGCAACTACACTCTCATCTCTGTCTCCTGCCACCCTCCAGTCTACTGTACTTCCTCCCATTGGATGAGCCCAACTGGAAATAACATGACAAGGGAGTCTGAATGAGGCTCACGGGTTAGTCTTCTTTGGCACAGTGCAAGGCAGAGAAGGGACAATGATGGAGGGGTGGAGGAGGAAAATCAGAACCTTTCAGGTCCCTGCTCCACCTGCACACACTTAATATGAATGTCACAGCACTTGCTGAGTGTCATTGATTTTCCTTTTAAAATATCGGCTTTAAATCAATTCTAGGATACCTGGGTGGCTCAGTCTGTTACATGTCTGACACTTGGTTTCAGCTCAGGTCATGATCTCACAGTTTTGTGAGTTGGAGCCCTGTATTGGACTCAGTACTGACAGTGCAGAGCCTGCTTGAGATTCTCTGTCTCTGTCTGTCTCTCTCTCTCTGCCCCTCCCCTATCCCCCATTCATGCTGTCTCTCTCTCTCTCTCTCAAAATAAATAAATAAATAAATAAATAAATAAATAAATAAATAAATAGATTCCTTTGTAATTCTACTGCCAATACTCTTGTATAACCCCAGGTCATTATACTACTAAATTAATGCTATAATTCCTCCTTTGAAAAATCCAAACTACTTATCGCTACCAGATTAATTCCCTTAAAAAATCTCTTTATCGATGTCACTCCTTCTCTCAAACACTTTTACTGGTTTCTTCTGCCTTGCTCTTCCTGGAATTCACAATCTCACATCAAAATAGTATTCTAGGGGCACATGAGTGGCTCAGTCAGTTGAGTGTCCAACCTTGGCTCAGGTCATGATCTCACAGTTCGTGGGTCTGAGCCTCACATCAGGCTCCCTGCTCTTAGCATGTCAGCACAGAGCCCACTTCAGATCTTCTGTCTCCCTCTCTCTGCTCCTCCCCTGTTTACACTCTCCCCAAAATAAATATTAAAAAAAATACTCTCCTAGTCTTAATTCCCACTAATAATCTACATCAACAACAACAACACATACTAATTAATCACAAAGTCCCAAGCACTATTCTAGGTATTAGAAGTCTGCAATCCACAAAATTTTAAAACATCCTACTTTCATAGAGCTTTTGCTTACTTGGAAGAAAGAAACAATAACCACACAAAAATAAGTAAATTATATAGTATATTAAATGGTAAAAAGTGCTATAGAAAAAGGATAAAGAGTGTCAAGAGAGTCTGTAATTATAAAAAGAGTGATGAAGGCAGACCTCATCAAGTAGATAACATCTAAAAGTAAAGGCTTGATGTAAGTCGTTGGTGCAAGTCATGTGAGTATCTAGAAGGAAGCTATTTGTAACATTAGAAACAGCAAATGCAAAGGCTCTGAAGGTGCCTGTGGGTGGTGGCCGTGCTGGTCTGGAGGAGAGGTCAGCTGCATTGAGTCACTATCTTGATCCAGTAAATAAACAATTGTTACATGAAATAAGTCAGTCAGAGAAAGATAGATATCATGTGATTTCACTCACATGTGGAATTTGAGAAACACAATAGATGAACATAGGAGAAGGGAAGGAAAAATAAGATTAAAACACAGAGGGAGGAAAACCATAAGAGACTCCTAAATACAGAGAACAAACTGAGGGTTGCTGAAGAGGGAGTGGATGGAGAGGTAGGTTAAATGGGTGATAGGCATTAAGGAGGGCACTTTTTGGAATGACATTGGGTGTGATATGTAAGAGATGAATCATTGGGTTCTACTCCTGAAGCCATGAGAACACTGTGTGTTACCTAACTTGAATTTTAATAAAGTTTTAAAAAGATAAAAAGCTTCTTCACAATGAAGGAAACAATAACAAAACTAAAAGGGAATGAATGAAATGGAAGAAGATATTTGCAAATGGCATATCAGTTCAAGGGCTATCTCCAAAATCTATTTAAAAAACTTATCAAACTCAACACTCAAAATATAAATAATCCAGTTAAGAAATGGGCAGAAGACATGAAAAGATATTTTTCCAAAGAATACATCCAAATGCCCAACAGATACATGAAAAAATGCTCAACATCTCTCATCATCAGGGAAATACAAATCAAAACTATGATGAGATACCACCTCACGCTTGGTAGAATGGCTAAAATTGGCAACTCTGAAAACAACATATGTTGGTAAGGATGCAAAGAAAGGGGAACACTCTTCCAGTGTCGGTGGGAATGCAAATTGGTTCAACCACTCTGGAAAATAGTATAGAGGTTCTTCAGATATTTAAAGTTAATGCTACCCTACAACCCAACAATTGCACTACTAGGTATTTATTCAAAGAATGCAAAATACTGATGTGAAGGGGCATATGCACCCCAATGTTTATAGCAGTACTATAAACAATTTCCAAATTATGGAAAGAGCCCAAATATCATATATACATACACATACACACCTACATATATAGACGATATATAGATATAGATACACACACATATATACATACAATGGAATATTACTCAGCCATTAAAAAGAATGGAATCTTGTCATTTGCAATAACATGGATGGAACTAGAGTGTGTTATGCTAAGCCAAATAAGTTAGTGTAAGAGAAGACAAATACCATATGATTTCATTCATATGTGGAATTGAAGAAACAAAACAGATGAACATAGAAGAAAGAAAAAAAAGAAAGGGGCAAACCGTAAGGGACTTCTAACTATATGGAACAAATTGAGGGTTGCTAGAGAATAGGTAGGTGGGTGGGGTAAACGGATAATGGGCATTAAGAAGGACACTTATTGGGATGAGCACTGGGTGTTATATGTAAGCAATGAATCACTAAATTCTACCCAAAACCAATACTACATTATATGTTAACAAACTTGAATTTAAATGAAATCTTGGAAGAAAAAAACAAGCATATGTAGCTTCCCAAGAACCAGACAGGAGCATTTTCTTCACCTCAGATCTTTAGCATGATCTTGCTAAAAACATACCATAGAGTTGGTTGGTTTACAATTGAGGAAATTAAGGCAGATAGAAGTCAAAAGCTTGTCAAATATAACCCAGTGAGGAGGAGGCAGGGCAGTCACACTTGCTCTGCCACTATGCTCCCTATTTGGTGTTTATATGCCTCCACAGTGTCCCTGGTCACATGGGGAGAAGGCATGCAAGCAGCACATTAGTTGGATTCCAAAAGTTAATGTTAAAAGAGAGCACATTCAATAGGCATTTCATATTACTATCTAAAATTATAAAAGCTTGCAGCTTATGATAAGAATAATATTCAGGGAGCACCTGGGTGGCTCAGTCAATTGAGCATCCAACTTCAGCTCACATCATGATTTCAGGGTTTGTGAGGTCACACCCCACATTGTGTTCTCTGCTCCAATCCTCTGTCCCTCTCTGCCCCTCCCCTGCTTGCACACACTCTGTATCTCAAAATAAATAAAACCTTTTTAAAAATAATAATATTCAGATCATTTTAAAGCAACTTCCTTAAATATTCCTTATTAGAAATGAATCATGGTGTGGGTTCATGTTTGTTTGTTTCTTTTAGTTAACAAAGGCTATAAGTAGGTAGGCACCCAGATACTGTGTATATTACTATTATTAGGTATGCCATTTTATATATAAAACTAAAATATACCTTAAAATCTCTACCTCATCCACATAGAATTCAATTATTAAAGGAATTTAGTATGTAAAACAACTTTCTCTTCAGATACCTTGGCCTTTGATAATGCTGCAAGCTAGTTAAATTACCCAAGGGCTAATTCATATTATTTTGCAAATTTTCTCTGTTAGCCTCATCACTTGCCTTGTCATTCCTTAAACACCTGACAAAGAGCAATAACTTCAGACATTTAGAAAAGGTTAGTAGGTATATACTGTGTTATCTGTTCCTAGATAACATCTCTTCGTTTTAGGAATCTGCTCTTATATTCCAACTTAGTAATTTCCAGTAAGAGGCTTTTACTCCACGCCCTCACCAACCATGTGAGCTAAGCTAGGTCCATCAGAGTCCTATGACTTCTAAAAATGGAAATTAAAAAAAAGTTTTCTCCCTTTTGGTAATAAATTTGTATGTGGTTGATAGTAACAGTTCTGGACACCAGGAAGAAGCTGTTCAGGAGTGATTTCAACTTAGAAAAAACAAAGACAGATGAGAGAAACTTTTGAACCCCAAGACAATTGTTGACCTTCTCATTGTTCATGTAAATGAGCCAGTGAATTTAATTGTTCGTTTTTTTGGTCTAAGTTAAAGTTGGTTTTATTCACTTGCAGCCAAAAGAATAGAAACTACCAAGAAAATGTCTTAAATCGTAATTGCAACTTCCTTGAATACATGAACTGAAACTTTGTTTTATTTTTGTCATTATTCTCACTCAGCACATTGGGATTTATTTTTTTTAAATGCTTGCTAGATCTCACTAAAAGGAAAGACCCTCATCATTTGAGACCACCAGGGAAAATGCTGCAGACCTAGAGGGAGAGCAAATACTTTTGATCAGGAGAAAGGTAGTGTGTCCCTCAATTCATTTTGTACAAGCAAATTTTTAAGCAGTGTCCTGGCCCTAGTTGTGTAATGCCAGACCTCACAAAATACAGCTTACAATCTCAAGTCATAGTACTGTAAATAAAAAGCTCCTAAATTAGCATAAACTTTTTCTTTCTCTCAGACTAAAACTGGTTGATGTCAAGATGTCTTTACTAATTTGAGCACAGATATTTAGGTCTTATTTAAAGTCTTAGGATGTATGGTAAATAAATATGTCTGCTGTATGACTTCTCTAACTAAGAATACACAATCTGATGAACTTATGACCAGGGTACAGTCTCACAAGATCAAATCCTGAAATGGTCAGTGACCACTGGCTGAAACCTGTTTACAGAGCCCATTTATGGAAAGGATTTAATTCCAGATCAACATCCTCAGCATCTGACCTTTATTCTTTCCTCATTTCAAAGCCCTGTATCCAGTACTTGACTTCTTGCCTCATCACCAATGGTATGGTGATTTCCCAAAAGATAAATATTAACAGCCTGGCAAACACATGTGCTTTACATAATGCAGAGAGCTAAGAGTTAGACATGACTTGTTTATAAATTTGCTAAGAGCTTCCAGAACTACTTTAAATGACAGAGTCCCAACCTCAAGACACTTACGGACAACAGAGGAGATAAGAAAAGAACACGTAAGTTACCAAAAAATAAAAGCACAAAAGTGTATTGCTGGGAAAATCTCAATAACTTTGCAGTATATGCAGAATTGTGTCCATTGAATAGAGCAGAAGGCTGAGTTGATAGAGTTAAGTGATTGGCAAGATGCCATGTAATTAATAAGTAACAGAGCTAAAATTCAATCCAGATATATGTCCAACTTTTAGTCATTTTTTAATTGCTCTTATTCCTTGCCTTGGATCTGACTGTTGCACTCCCTTCTCCTGCCCCTCCTGGGTTCCAATGTTCCATTTTAGATCTATCTAACTCAGAGGTTAGGTACTTCCTGCTCATCATGCTACTTCAGAATCCCAAATGTTTCCTAAATGAGCATAAGTCACTTCTACCCTGTCTGTAGAAACTTCTCATTAAATATAAAGAAAATGGGTTAAAGGAGAGGAATTTGAGGTATTGATTTATTATTTGCTCTTCACCCCCACATCCCACCATATCTGCAAACATATATAATATGTGGTCATATTCATTGCACTTCAAGTGTCAGGGCACCTTTTGGCCTAGAGAGACACTTCACAGCTGGAATAGTTCATTCAGCAGCAGTTACAGCTCTCTTGGCCAGAGTACAGTTAAGCAACTTGGGACCTTAGATCAATGGTCCTACAAGGTCAGAAGTCTGGCTCCAACAAAATACGATGGACTGACAAAAATTAGCATTTGTAGGCTAACTACAATGCTAACTTCAATGCTAGTTAGCCTACTTGCGGTTGCCTTGACAAATGCCCCTCTTAACTGCCCATTATCCCAATGCCTCAGACAGTGTAAATAGAAGGTACCAAATAAAAAGGTGGGGAATCAATGAAAGAATTCAAGATTTGTCTAAACTTTTCTTGAGACTATTCTTCAGAACACCAATAGGAAATAATGGCCCACTCTAAGACTTTAACTGAAAAGAGTTTATTACCAAACACATAGGCATCCAGCAATTTCCAACAGAGGGAACTTGCAGGCCTAAAGGGCGAGGAGAGGAATGATATCACCAGAGTCTAGTGAGAGTTGGAACCAGGGAAGGCATCCGTCCACAGCATGGGATGCATCTCATTCACATCTCTTATTGCTCAAACGTGAGCAGAAGCTAGCAAGTAGGGGAGTCCAAGTGATGCCATCCATAAGGGTCAGGCTTTCAGGACACAGAGCAAGGAAAGAAGCAGACTGGATCTAGGGTAGTTGGAGGTAGGGGACCTAGGGGAACAAATGTAGAATGCCCACATACTCATTTATGTTGTTTCAGGGGAAGGTAGGTCTTTATTTTATCACTAATGCAAAAGAAGTAGAACAAAATACATTTTCATGAAATAATAAAAGTTCAGACTTTATCTTCTCAGACCATAGACTCCTAATTTTTTTTTTTTTTTTTTTTTTACTATCCATAGACAAACCTCTCTGTGAAACTGTGTATTTAAATGTAATAAAAATAGGCTAGAGAGTCTAGGGCCAATGGTGAAGGACACCACTTTTGCTCACTTTTCATTACCCTTCAGACAGCTACCCTTCTAAGGGAAAAGAGGCAACAGTGTGGAAAGGGATTTGCAGAGAGAAAGGTTTCTAGTTGGAAAGAATGTTTCAGGGTATGTAAGAAGTTGACAACATGATATAAATCCAATGGCACTAAAAACCGTGCCCTATAAGCCTGCTACATAGCTGGCATTCCTTCCACCTAGTCTTTCTTTAAAGTCTTTTTAACCACGGGGTACCTGGGTAGCTCAATCAGTTAAGTTGAGTGTCTGACTTCAGCTCAGGTCATGATTTTATGGTTTGTGGGTTCGAGCGCGTCTCCAGTTTGCTGCTCTCAGCCTGTCAATGTTGAACATACTTTGGATCCTCTATTCCCCTCTCTCTCTGCCTCTCTCCTGCTCATGTTCTCTCTCTCAAAAAATAAGTAAAAAAACCAAAAACATTTATTTAACATCTTTTTAAACCACAACTCAATAATGTTAAAAAACATGTCATCGAATGACATTTAATGAAGGCATAATCAACTAACTCACTAATATGTAGGGACCCAGCAGAAAAGCAGATTTGAATAAAGTGGGATTCTGAACAAGTATATTTTGATAAGGAAAGAGGCATAGGTGAATATTCCCCCAGAGTAGATGCCCAGCATAAGTATTATGCAATAAACTGGAAAGTAAAATTTCACTTATATGACAATCTTTCTTATTTTCCTCAGACAGTATTTCCCAAATCAAGCCACATTTTTCTGAACTGTAATGACATGTAAACATCTGTTTTGCTGACCTTAAGTTATTTTTTAAAGGCTAATACAGTTATCAACGTAAGTCCATGTACTTATACCATGGCCAATGATACTCTCTTATCTACGAATGAGAACCGGTTACCAGTGCCCTAGGAAATAATCTACAAATCACAGTCTTGAACCTGGATCAAAGTTGGGGGTTTCTATCTGAGTATCAGATCAGAACTATATCTAGGCATAGCAGGGTGAAGAGTTGTCTGAACTGGAGTGCAATCCAGCAGGGCTTGTCCTTTCTCCCCACCCTCATTCTGCAACTGACCTGTCAAAACAATGCACCCCAATCCCCATATACCTTTCTTGGCCTAACATCCTCAAAATAGTTCCTATCAAGGCCAGTGTGTTGCCTTTAGATGATTCTTGGTCATGACACCTGAGCATTCCTGTTTAACAAATATGAAAAATTTTGTCTCTGGAAAACACTCGGCCCTATATAAAGATGATACACTGACAATAAGTTCCAATGGCTACACTAAGACAATGCCAAAGCTCGAGCAAATAAGGAGTGGGACAGCAAACTTAGAGAAAAGGCTTGGGATCAAGTAGCTCACAGGGACCACAGCAATTGTCCTGACTTTCCATAGTCTTGGGATGCTTTCTGTGACAAGTACATTGACATTCCGTGACATCTGGACATTGCCAGACTTCCTCTGACTCCCTCTTTTACTTATGCTTTGACTTCAGTGACAGTGAAGAGAGAAGACCAAAACACAGTTGAGCTATCTCCTCTACACTCCATCTGCCCAGCAGAAGGGTCCCCATACCCAAATTGAACACATTTCAGATGTGTCTGAGAGCAGCTAGAAATGTACAATTACTTCTCTGTTTCAAGTCACTCTGCCTCTCCTTGTGCAACTAAATATTTCATAACCTTTTTGTCAAACTATAAATTCATATTGAGGTTCCTTCCCCCCATCCAAATTCTCAAAGTTCAACAAGAAACTACTTTTGGAAGTTATTCTTCATCTTGGAGATATATGTATTTGTTGAATATAGTATTAGGCTTTACATAATTTTTAAAAAAAGCTTTACATAATTCTGTTAAGTTTTAGAAAAGAAGAAAAGGAAGATATTCAATAAGAAGAAAAGCAAAAAGAAAGACATGAAAGGAAAATAAATGGGAAAAATAATACAATGCCTTTTTCATGCAGGTTCAAAACAAGTATTATTGATCCAGATTGTATTTGGGAAACACTTGTATATGGGAAGTGAATAAAGCCTTATTAGACATGGTTTTTGGAGCCAATATTTACTTTGACTACAGACTAATCAGTCAATATAGAAATCTGAAAATAAAATCTAAAAATAGCTCAAAGAGCAAAAAGTGAAAAATCAAAATATGCATCTGTTCAATAAAATCTAATTTCCTGCTTTATCATAGATATAAAAGGAGGATTCATCTAAAGGAGTTAAAGAAGAGAAACTTTAGAGGAATTATAATTCTCTTCAAATATTCAAAAGCTATGTGGCAGAAAAAATGGACTATACAGCTACAAAGACAGAATAATGAACCTTGCTGCAAGACAAAGCAAAATCTCTTAATACTTCAAGCTATTCAAAGTGTAGTTGATGCCCTGCGAAAGCTAAACTTTCTATTGCTGGAAATGTGAAAGAGAGCCTTCATATAAAGAACCAGGTAACAAAAATCCTTATACTATATGGAAGCCCACGAAAAATTATATTGAAACCTCCCTCCCTCCCACTACCAAAAAACAGAGTCTCAATTATCTACTCAGATTTGCAGGTTTCAAGAGTTGTGTTTGTTTGTTTAAGACTATTTTTTAATAGAAGTTTTAGGTTCACAGCAAAATTGTGAGGAAGGTACCCTACCCCCACACAAGCATAACCTTTCCCATTATCGAAGTCTCCCTCTAGAGTGGTAACTTATTACAAATGATGAACCTATATTGATACGTCATAATCACCCAGAGAACATAATTTACATTCTGGTTCACTTTTGGTGTTGTACCATCTATGGGTTTGAACAAACGTATAACATGTATCTACATCATTACAATATCATGCAGAGTATTTTCACTGCCCTAAAAATCCCCTGTGCTCTGCCTATTCATCCTTCCCACCCCACGTCAACCCTTGACAATCACTGATCCTTTTATCGTCTCCGCACTTTTGCCTTTTGCAAAGTGTCAAATTGTTGGAATCATACAGTATGTAGCCTTTTCAGATTGGCTTCTTTCACTTAATAGTATGCATTTAAGATGACTTCCATGTCTCTTTGTAGCTTGACAGATCATTTCCTTTTAGTGCTAATTACTAATTACCCATTGTCTGGATAAACCAGTTTTTTTTTTTTAATTCATTCACCTATTGATGGACATCTTAGTTGCTTCCAAGTTTTGGGAATCATAAACAAAGCTTCTACAAATACCAATGTGCAGGTATTCATGTGGATATAAATGTTTTACTCCTTTGGGTAAATGCCGAGGAATAGAATGGCTGAAGCATACAGTAAGAGTATGTTTGGTAAGAAATTGCCAAACTGTCTTCCAAAGTGGCTGTACCATTTTGTATTCCTCCTAGCAATAAATGAGAGCTCCTGTTACACCGTATCTTTCTCAGTATTTAATGTCATCAGTATTCTAGATTTTATCCATTCTAATAACTTTATAAAGGTATCTTATTGTTTTAATTTGTTCCCCCTTGACATCATGTGGAGCATCTTTTAATATGCTTATTTGCCATCTGTCCATCTTCTTTGGTCCAGTGTCTTTTAAGGTCTTTGGCTCATTTTTTAACCAGGTTGTTTGTTTTTGATGACTTTTTAAAAGTATATTTTAGTAGAAAATACTTGGACACATTTAACTACATCATGATATATTTGGCTGTAAGATAACTAAGACATAATACTTAACCTGGTATTTGCCCATCCTAATTGTTAAAATATAGACAAAAGTCACTCAGGTTGAAGTCTTAGAGTCACTCTTGAGTGTCCTTTTAATCTCACACGCAATATCCAATCAAATAGCATATCCTGTTGACTTTATCATCAAAATACACCCAAAATCTGTCCACTTCTCATCCCATCAATTATATCCACCTTCATACAAGTCACCACCATCTCTTGTTTGGCTTGTGTAGAATAACTTTGATACTATTCTCCCTGCTTCCCCCTACATTGTGTGTTTTCAACACAGCAGCCAGAACAATCCTTTTAAATAAAGATTGTGTTATTTCTCTGTTCAAAGATATTCCATGATATTCTTTCTCACACAACAGTGTCTGACACACAGTAAGGCACTCAAAAAATTGTTGATTACTTTTTGTTATAAGCCTCCAAGAGATTCTATGACATAAATTTAAGAACCATTGATCTGTGAAAAGAAAGAGTTACTTAGCATAAAGAAATTTGGGATTAGACAGTTTATTCCATTAAAAGATTAAAGGTTAGCAAACACTTAAGTATAATCAGACAAAGAAAAAAAATGTATAGAATGCCATTTTTTTCCTCCAAATTTTTACTTAAATTCTAGCTATTTAACATATAGTACAATATTGGTTTCAGGAGTAGAATTCAGTGATTCATCAATTACAACACTCAATGTTCATCATAACAAGTGCTCTCCTTAATACCCATCACCCATCTAGCCCACCCCCCATCCACCTCCCTCAATCAACTCTATTTGTTCTCTATGTTTAAGAATCTCTCCGGGCACCTGGGTGGCTCAATTGGTTAAGTGTCTAACTTCAGCTGAGGTCATGATCTCACAGTTTGTGGGTTCCAGACCCACATCAAGCTCTGTGCTGACAACTCAGATCCTAGAGCCTGCTTCAGATTCTGTGTCTCCCTCTCTCTCTGTCCCTCCCTCACTTATGCTCTCTCTATCTCTCTCAAAAATGAATAAACATTTTAAAAAATGTTTTTAAAAAGAATCTTTCATGGTTTGTTTCCCTCTCTCTCTCCCCACACCAACCCCATATGTTGATCTGTTTTGTTCCTTAAATTCCACATATGTGTGAAATCATGTGGTATTTGTCTTTCCGATTGATTTATTTCACTTAGCATAATACACTCTATCTCCAACCACTTCTTTGCAAATGGCAAGATTTCATTCTTTTTGATGGATGAGTAATATTTCAGCATGTACGTGCACGTGGGTGCGCTTGTGTGTGTATGTATGTCAAGTATTATTTGTCATTCATCAGTCGATGAATATTTGGGCTCTCTGCATAGCTTGGCTATTGTTGATAGTGCTGCTATAAACATCGAGGTATATGTACGCTTTCAAATCTATATTTTTTTATCCTTTGGGTAAATACCTAGTAGTGCAATTGCTGGATCATAAGATAGTTTTATTTTTAACATTTTTTTAGAAACTTTCATACTGTTCTCCAGAGTGATTAAACCAGTTTACATTCCCACCAACAGTGCAAAAGGGATCCCTTTTCTCTGCATCCCCGCCAACACCGGTTATTTCATGTGTTATTAATTTCAGCCATTCTGACAGGTATGAGATTGGATCTCATCGTGGTTTTGATTTGTATTGAGTGATGTTGAGCATCTTTTCATTCATCAGTTACCATCTGGATGTCTTCTTTGGAAAAGTGTCTATTCATGTCTTCTGGCCATTTCTTAACTGTTTTTTGGGTGTTGAGTTTGATAAGTTCTTTACAGGTTTTGGATAGTATTCCTTTATCAAGTGTGTCATTTGCAAATATTTTCTCCCATTCCATAGGCTGCATTTTAATTTTGTTGATTCTATCCTTTGCTGTGCAAAGCTTTCTATTTTGATGAAGTTCCAATAGCTCATTTTGCTTTTGTTTCCCTTGCCTCTGGTGACATGCCTAGAAAGAAGTTGCGATGACCAAGGTCAAAGAGGTTGCTGCCTCTATTCTCTTCCAGGATTTTGATAGTTTCCTGTCTCACATTTAAGTCTTTCATTCATTTTTTATTTAATGTTTTTTTTTATTTATTTCCAGGAGAGAGAGAGAGACAGCGCGAGCAGGGGAGGGTAAGAGAGAGAGGGAGTCACAGACTGAAACAGGCTCCAGGCTCTGAGCTGGCAGTCAGCACGGAGCCCGACGCGGGGCTCGAACCCACGAACCGCGAGATCATGACCTAAGTGAAAGTCAGACGCTTAACCGACTAAGCCACCCAGGTGCCCCAAGTCTTTCATTCATTTTGCTTTTATTTTTTTGTATAAGAAAGTGGTCCAAGCAACATGCAGAAGAATGAAACTAGATCATTTTCTCACACCATGCACAAAAATAAACTCAAAATGGATAAAGGACCTGAACGTGAGACAGGAAACTATCAACACCCTAGAGGAGAAAGCAGGAAACCTTGACCTCCACCGCAGCAACTTCTTACTTGACACATCCCCAAAAGCAAGGGAATCAAGAGCAAAAATAAACTGTTGGGACCTCCTCAAGATTAAAAGCTTCTGCACAGCCAAGGAAACAACCCAGAAAACTAATAGGCAACCAACGAATGGGAAAAGATAGTTGCAAATGACATATCAGATAAAGGGTTGATATCCAGAATCTACAAGGAACTCACCAAACTACACGCCCGAAAAACAAACAACCCAGTGAAGAAATGGGCAGAAGATATGAACAGACACTTCTCCAAAGAGGACATCCAGATGGCCAACAGACACATGAAACGATGCTCAGCATCACTCCTCAGCAGGGAAATACAAATCAAAACCACACTGAGATACCACCTCACGCCAGTCAGAGTGGCTAAAATGAGCCAATCAGAGAACTCTAGATGCTGGCGAGGATGTGGAGAAACGGGCACCCTCCTACACAGTTGGTGGGAATGTAAACTGGTACAGCCCCTCTGGAAAACAGTGTGGAGGTTCCTAAGGAAACTAACAATAGAACTCCCCTATGACCCAGCAATAGCACTGCTAGGAATTTACCCAAGGGATACAGAAATGTTGATGCATAGGAGCACATGTACCCCAATGTTCATAGCAGCACTCTCCACAATAGCTAAAACCTGGAAAGAGCCTAAGTGTCCATCAACAGATGAATGGATCAAGAAGATGTGGTTTATCTCTACCATGGAATACTACATGGCAATGAGAAACAATGAAATCTGGCCATGTGCAGCAACATGGATGGACCTTGAGGGTGTTATGCTGAGCGAAATAAGTCAGGCAGAGAAGGACAAATATGATATGTGTGCACGTATAGGAGGATTAGGAGGAACTTAACAGAGGACCAAGGGGGAGAAGAAGGGCGGAAATGGTGGGGGAAAGGGAGAGAGGCAAACCATGAGAGACTCTTGAATGCTGACAAAAACTGAGGACCGATGGATGTGGGGGGAGGAGGGATGGGCATGGAGGAGGACACTTGTGGGGATGAGCACTGAGTGTTATGTGGAAACTAATTTGACAATAAACTATTTGTAAAAAAAAAAAAAAAAAAAAAAAGGCGGTCCAGTTTCATTCCTCTGCATGTCACTGTCTAGTTTTCTGAACACTATTTGTTGAAGAGACTTTTTTCCATTAAATATTCTTTCCTACTTTGTCGAAGATGAGTTGACCATATAGTTGTGGTTCTATTTCTGAGTTTTCTATTATGTTCCATGGATCTATGTGTCTGTTCATGCCAGTACCATACTGTCTTGATGACTACACCACACCTTTGTAATACAGCTTGAAGTTTGGAATTGTGATGCCTCCCACTTTGGCTTTTCTTTTTCAACATTACTTTCGCTATTCAGGGTCTTTTTTGGTTCCATACAAATTTTTAGGATTGTTTGTTCTAGATCTGTGAAAAATGCTGGTGGTATTTTTGGTAGGGATTACATTAAATGTGTAGATTGTTTTTGGTAGTATACACATTTTAACAATGTTGGTTCTCCCAATCCATGAGCATTGAAAATTTTTCCATTTCTTTCTGTCCTCTTCAATTTCTTTTATAAGTATTCTATAGTTTTCAGAGTACAGATCTTTCATCTCTTTGGTTAGATATATTCCTAGGTATCTAATTGTTTTTGGTGCAACTGCAAATGAGATTGATTCTTTGATTTCTTTTTCTGCTGCTTCATTATTGATGTATAGAAATACAATCAATTTCTTGGGCTGCCTGGGGGGCTCAGTTGGTTAAGCATCTGACTTCAAATCAGGTCATGAACTCATTGTGGGTTTGAGCCCCTCTGTCAGGCTCTGTACTGACAGCTTAGAACCTGGAGTCTGCTTTGGATTCTGTATCACCCTCTCTCTCTGTTCCTCCTCCACTCACACTGTCTCTTTCTCTCTCTCAAAAATAAATAAAGATTAAAAAAAGAAATGCAACTGATATTTATACAATGGTTTTATATCCTGCAAATTTTCTGAATTCATGTATCAGTGCTAGCAAGTTTTTGGTGTAGTTTTTCAGGTTTTCTACATAGCTACATAGAGTATCATGTCATCTGTAAATATTAAAAGTTTGATTTCTTCCTTGCTTTTATTTCTTTTTGTTGTCTGATTGCTAACGTTAAGACTTCCAGGACTACGTTAAATAGTAAGGGTGAGAATGGGCATCTTTGTCTTGTTCCTGACTCTAGGCAAAAGGCTCTCAGTTCTTCTCCCTTGAGAATTATATTAGCCATGATCTTAAGTAGATAGCCTTTATGATGTTAATATATGTTCTACCTATCCCTACTTTGTTGGGGGTCTTTATCCAGAATGGATACTGTATTTTGTCAAATGCTTTTTCTGTGTCTATTAAGAGGGTCATATTGTTCTTATTCTTTATTTCATTAATCTGGTTATATAGAACAACATTCTTCTCAGGTTTTCTTTAAAACACACTTGCTCCTGTGGTGTCTGGGTGGCTCAGTCGGTTAGGCATCTCTAGATTTCAGCTCAGGTCATGATCTCAGGGTTGTGGGATCAAGCACTGCCTCAGGCTATGCACTGTGCATGGAACTTGTTTGAGGTGCTCTCTCCTTTTTCCTCTAAAAAAAAGTATACTTTCTCTGATTTTAGTTCATACTATTATTTGTCTTAAAGTAAAATAAAACAATTAACTTTTTTCTTTGTTTAAAAATTAGGAGGGGCACCTGGGTGGCTCAGTCGGTTAAGCGTCAGACTTCGGCTCAGGTCATGATCTCATAGTTCATGGGTTTGAGCCCCGCGTCAGGCTCTGTGCTGACAGCTAGCTCAGAGTCAGGAGCCTGTTTCGGATTCTGTATCTCCCTCTCTCTCTGACCCTCCCCTGATCACGCTGTCTGTCTCTCTCAGAAATAAATAAAACATTAAAAAAATTTTTAAAAATTAGGAAAGGATATATATACTTTAGAAAAGAAGACCCAAGGGAGTGAAAAAATATTTGAAAACGTAAAAATCTTAGGAGAGGGAGAATCCAAAGGTGAATAATGTGCTTATAAAGGAAAATTTTGGGTAAACTGACAACATTGGAGTGTGAAAGTGGATTAAATTAAATTATTATATCAATGATAAATTATATTGAAGTTGGTAACTGTACTGTGGTTATATAGGATAATATTTATAATCATAGGAAATACCCACTGAAGTATTTAGGAATAAATGACCATGATGTCTGCAACTTACTCTCAAATACTGTGTAAATGAAATCCTTTTTTTGGATGTATGCAATATTCCATGGCTACAACCACTTCAAGCAGGCATAAAACCAGACAGGCACGATGCCCATGAGGTGCAGCAAGAGTAAGAACCATGAATAGAATGGGCTAGCAGATGTATTATGTCCAGTGAATAGGAGACCCAGAGAATTTTTTAATATTATCTTAGAAAGATAGATACTTTTAACTTGACTCTGAGTATCCATTCTTCCTTTAATTCTTAGTAACTGAAGTGTAGATCTCAGCTGAATACTTGATAGAAGAATGTATTTCCAGTCTTCCTTTGCATGCCCCAGGGAAGCTAATTATATTTATTGGTAAATGGTATTCTTTTCAGAGACCTCTGGAAATTGTGGAAGATTCTGGGAACATACCAAAGCAGTTAAGAGCAACAGCCCATAAAACATGAGTTATCACTATTCATGTGGCCCTTTTTAAAATCTCTGGAATGAGCCTGGAGACATTTAGTTTATACTATAATAATGAAAAATAAAATTGTCAAACTCTTTGATGTGACAGATATATTTTTCCGTATTATCAGATTTGATACTGCTAACTGACTCTGACCATTCATTCTTTACCTCTTATGAAACAGAGGTATTTCTCAGGAATAGAAGTATGGATCTCAGTTGAATGTTTGATAGAAAAACGTATTTCCAAAGTTCCCTTACAGCTAGATTTAGCCATGTAACTAACATTAAAGGTGGAAATGTTGTGTGAGATGTCTAGAAAGTTTCCTTAAAGAATATGGATATGATGGCTAGTGCTCCAGCTGCCATCTTGGGCCATGAAGCAACATGCAAAAGAAGGCCAGAATAGCAAAATAGAAGGAATCAGGATTTCTAGTGACCATGGCACTCTACCAGTCCTATATTCCCAACTTCCAGAGAAACAAACTACAGAGTATTCAGGATCTTCTGTGATGGGCAACTCAATTTAGCCCTAACTATTTACAGAATTCTTTGGTATTACTAAATATGAGACAATTTTATTTTTTAAAGCCACAAGGTTTTCACTCATTCGGTCTGATTGACCCTATAACAAGCCATAGAAATCTGACAAAGATAGTGCTTTAGGATAAAGTTTTGCAGAAAGAGATGGATCATATTAGGTAGGGCATTTGCCTAAAACTGCTCTAGGGTCAATCAATTTACTCAGGTCTGACTTGAGGTTAGTTCATTATTATCATATATTTCAATCCATTGTTTGTTTGTTTGTTTTATCTTGTTTTCCTTCAATTTCTAGGGTAGAATAGTTTGATCTCTTCCTCAGAGAAGTGTTAACACCAGCAGCTGGACCATGTCTGGCTATTAATAATGATTAGAGTCTATAGCTACTTTCCATCAAATGCCCATGTTGGTATCAGAAGCAAGTACCAAGAAAAGAGTTCCTGTAAATTGTACTGCTTCCTACCAGAGTAAATAGTTTCATGTTTTTGGTCCCATTCATGCAGAGGCTTGGGAAAATCAAATGTCTTGGAATTGCAGTGCCTGCCTAGAGAAGTAGCAGCCATCATTAGAAGAAATAGGATTAGAAAAACCAAACCGGAAGTGGGGATATCAACTGCAGGTCTGCAGCAGGCTTTCTCTGGTTGTCAGTAGATTCCAGTTTTCCCAGAAAGGTTATGTCTGGGTGAACATCCAAATCTGTTTTCTATTTAATGTTCTATCCCTTTTCAGTCATAAATAAATAAGGGTAGTCAGAGAGCCTGCATCATTACTTCTGAATCACACTGATCCAAATGTCATTGGTGAGAACGTTAATTCAATATTTAAGTTAGGCAAAAATACTATTTAAATCCTACTTATCAGATTGTGACTTGGTGTAGAAGAATTTAAATATCCCTGTGGTAGCACAGAAGAAAATAAACTTCTAGTTTTGCCAAGTGAAAGCAAACTACTGCTGGGAATTAAAGTGTATTGTTCTTGGAGGAAGTATCTTCACTTAGGAATTAAAGGTAATTTAGAGATCTTCCTGAATAGAAACCACATCAAGCACAGCACTTGGTATAGTTCACAATTTCCTTTACTTTTCTCTATTCCCTAATTAAGGTCTCACATGGGGTTATTTATGGCCAAATTGGAAAATAAATAGAGGTTGTTGAAAGGACCACCACCCACTCATTCCCATTTCTCAATCTCCATTTTCCAATTCCCCTGTCAGAGTCCCCACAGCCCCTTAAATCTGAAACTGCTCCATATTTTTATTTTGGAGAAATGCATGGCTCCAGATCTTCCCCTTTGACATAGCTGCTTGCCGGTACTCTGCACTGTATCTGTTCTAACCACTCAAGAGGGCTTTCCTCCCCAAAAAGATAAAAAATAATTGCAGTAATACACCCAAGAAGAGGGGATTCCATCTTAATAAATTTATTTGGTCTTCTGTGTCAAACTCAAAATGTTAGCACAACCATATAATTCAAGTATGTTTCCTCCATATCCTTCAATGGTCAAATAGTCCTCCTCAGATCCAAGCTGCTTGGAATTACAATTAGTCTTGCAATTCCTGATATTCTTAAATATATTGTTTTTTTCTTAAATACTTACACTCAGATTTGGGACCTATGATTTATCTAAAGAGTTGTGATTGTTTAGTATACCTGAAAGTAAAAGACAGTGGAGTTATTAGGCCAAGGCTCTTTAAAAGGTGAGAATACATTTTAAACTTTTAAAATAAAAAATTCTAAGTAAGATTTAAACATTAAACAGTGGTATTTTTAAAATATAAGTACCACTGATATTAAATAAAATTTAAATATCACTGCTTAATGTTCAGTACAGAAAGAATTTCACCCTTAAGATTTCTGGCCTTATCCTGATGATCTCTCTTTTTTTCTCTGGACTGTTTCGGCAAAGTCTACCATGGCTTTGGGTCTGGTTGCAGCATTTTAGTAGTTGTATGGTGCCTGAGAGTATCATTTTCCAGTGTTGCATCAATTTTATCTGTAATCTTACTAACTCAAAACTAGACTTACTTGGGATTTGAAATGCTGCAGAGCAAGAGACTGATTACCTGAAGTCTTTTTCATTATCATTCTCAATAGTAGCCCTTCTCAATCAAAAGCTATATGAAGAGGATGAATGAAACATTTAGGAAGAGTAAGGAAGTAAATTTCTTTGCATTTCAATAAGAATCAAATTATACGGGTGGTTGAGGAAATCTGTTCTGCTTATCTGGATAACAGTGTAGAGATATTCTTTTCTGATTACCTTGGCTCCCAAATTTGGGCCATCATCATCTCCATTTACTTACTCTCCATATGTATAAAGTACTAATTTCCTTCTGTGGTGTCCAACTCTTACAGAGCCATATTTACAAGACTGTCCTTACTAAGATTCCCTGGGACCCTACTAACAAACTGTCCAGAAGTCTTGATGGCCATTAAAACTAGTCCTTGATAGTTACGGTTCACAGAGTCTCTGGTTTAAGCCAAGCAAACAAATCTACGTGGATATGACTTGTTTGCTGCCTTGTCTCTTTCAGGAGATTTACTTATTTCATTTATGCTCTAGATGATTGAGAATAATGTGTCTACTGAAAACTTTTCCTTTCTCATTAAGGCATCGAGAAGTAGGTATCCAATATTCTCTATCAGACCTATACAAAAATAGCAAGTGTGTAAAAATTATCACAATAAAGCACAGAATGTTAAGACAAAAAACAATCACATGTACTTATCCCATCTAGTTGTATTTGGGTTTTTTAAAATGCTCATTTATTTTTGAGAGAGAGACAGACAGACAGAGCATAAGTGGGGGAGGGTCAGAGAGAGAGGTAGACAAAGAATCCAAAGCAGGCTCCAGGCTCTGACTGTCAGCACAGCGTTCAACATGGGGCTTGAATTCCACGAACTGTGAGATCATGACCTGAGTTGAAGTCTGATGTTTAATTGATTGAGCCACCCAGCTGCCCCTATAGCTTTTTTTTTTTAAGTTTATTTATTTCTCAGGAGAGAATGAGAGAGCAAGTGGGGGAGGAGCAGAGAAAGGACAGAAAGAAAATCTCAGGCAGGCTCCACACTGTCAGTGCAGAGTCCGATGCAAGACTCAAAGTCACAAACCATGAGATCATGACCTAGGCTACAGTCAGATACTTAACCAACTGAGCTACCCAGGCACCTTGCATCTAGTTATATCATAAATCATGCCTATCTTGAGAAAATAGAGTGCCCTAATCCATTTTTCTTAACTATTTCTTAATAGTTTACTAAGTCAATGGACTCAGAGTTGAAGGAAGAACTTACATGGAGAAGAAAATCCCCTTGATTTGCTGAGGCAGGGGTATAAGGTCACTTAGGTTGTTAGGAGCCTTTTTCTCCAATATAAAACCTGAACAAAGTAATTAATAAATAGAATAGGAGCCAAATCTTGGTTTAAATTTATTATGCTTTTGTCACTTGCAAATCTGAGTTGGAGGGTGTAACTTGGATCTGTCATCAATATGTGGTCCTCCTCTTACTACTTCTCTCAAGTCTAGATCTTGGGATCCATATGTGGGAATAAGTGAAACTAGAGAGCATCTTGAGTACATTCAAGTATTGAGACTTGAAGAAGACAGAGAGCTGATACCTTTTAAATCTGGGAATAAAGAGAGGAGTCTCTTAGGGTGGGCCATGATTTTTAACATGCTAAATCCACCAATGACAATCAGGTTCTTGTCAAGACTGTACGCTCCTTTTGATGGAGAAAAGTAACAAAAAAGTGGAGACAGCGAGAGATCAGAAGCATTTCACCAATTCTGATCCCTCTTCGGCAGTGGGGTGGGAATTTTCTCCCATCTACAGAAATGTGAGATGTGTGGCACTAAATCATCGTCCCATAAAAGAAGAACAAAACAGAGCATCAAAAGCCAAGGAGTTAAGAAACTGGAAGTGTCGAGTAGTTTGAGATGCAACCCAAGAGTAACACAATGATGCCAGAGGCCAACTCTGTTGGATGTTGGCAGCATGCCCATTGGCTTCAGAGAAAGTTCGTGAAAACTGACCATTGCCAAATCAAAGTAAAAGACTTCTGGTGGCGTCTTTTGATTCTGGATTTTTTTCAGGCATTGAATAATTTGTTTTGTTATGGTTATAGTTAGGTATTTCAAAACATCCTGAATAGCAGGTTAAGAAGAAAGAATGGAGTAAATGCTTGGAGGCAGGAATTTTGTTAGTCATGCCTTCATTTGTTAAAGAGAAAATAATGTAAGCTCTCACCAGGCATGCTGTCTAGGGTTGTGGAGTGGCAAATGGGTGGAATTTTTCAAGTATTAGCAGGTGTTCATTTGGTTGTGCTGTGAGAAACCTCCCCCTCCCCTTTTTTTCTTTCAATTTTACTAAGATAAAATTGGCATATAACATTGCATTAACTTAAGGTGTACAATGTAATGATTTGACTCATGTACATACTATGAAATTATTCTCACAATTAGTTAACATCTATCACCTCACAGAGTTCCAATTTTTTTCCTGTGATGAGAACTTTTAAAATCTACTCTCCACAGGGGTGCCTGGGTGGATCAGTCAATAAAAAGGCCAGCTTCCACTCAGGTCATGATCTCGCAGTTTATGGGTTCGAGCTTCGCGTTGGGCTCTGTGCTGACAGCTCAGAGCCTGGAGCCTGCTTTGGATTCTGTGTCTCCCTCTCTCTCTGCCCCTCCCCCACTCATGCTCTGTCTGTTTCTCTCTCTCAAAATTAAATAAACGTTAAAAGTTTTTTTTAAAAATCTACTCTCAGCAACTTCCAGATATACAATATAGTATTGTTAACTATCATCACCATGCAGTACATTACATCTTCAGAACTCATTTATCTTTTAACTGGAACTATGTAACTTTTGACCACCTTCTTCCATTTCCCCCATCCGTCACCACCCATCTTTGCCAACCACCATTCTGTTCTGTTTCTATGAGTTCAATAAAACTTTACTTCTTTTAGTAAAGACAAATATAGGTAACCTATATCTTTCTAAATTCAGTGAAATAATCTGGCTTTGATTTGCTATGACATTTTCAGGAAGCCTACAATTCTAGTTCAAATAAAATTAAAAGGGTAGTTGGAATGGAATGCCTCTTCTGATCTTGTAATTCCATAATATAACTCTAAGGCTGGTAGTACCTCTATCTTAAAAATCTGGGTTAAGTAAGCCTAAGCAGCACTAAACTATGGTCTTTTGTTTTCTTTTTTCTTTTCTAGGGCTTTTATTTTCTTACAAATCCCTCTGCTTCTATGTCCTCACATGTTGTTCTGGTATCCATAATATTGATCCTAATATGAAAATGAATCCTTTTTTCAGTTTTCACACACACACTCTCTCTCTCTCTTACTTATTGACTCTGCTATGAAATGTAAGAAATTTCTTATTATACACCCTTGTTCTGGCCATTTGTTTTAGTTAGATTGATTACTTTTTTTCTATTGATCATCTTCATGACTTTACATAACATATAAAGCCCCAATTTTGTACTATTTTAACTTCAAATAGTAACTCCTAAGTCTGCATTATGTAAAATGAGAAAAGTACATAGTATATTTATGTCTCTTTCCATGTACATCTTCTTTCTCCTAACACTTCTCAAATTCTGTCAAGAATAATGTTGTCTAATATTGTTAACTTTTCTCATCACAGGAAAATATTTGCATTCTGTGCTGTAGTCATGACTTTTTCCACTCTTTGATCACAGATTGATTTGGGAAATCAAAAGCAAATAACTGTTGGGGCTCCTGGGTGGCTCAGTTGGTTAAGCGTCTGAATTTTGGTTTCAGCTCAGGTCATGATCTCATGGTTTCATGAGTTTCATGATTTTATGGTTTCATGGGCTATCCACTAATAGTGCATAGCCCACTTGGGATTCTCTCTCTCACCCTCTCTGCCTCTGCCCCAATTATGCTATCTCTGTCCCTCTAAAAAATGAATAAAAAATTTTTTAAAACAAATAACTGTCATTAAGAATGTTATGATAGTAACAATCCATATTCACTGCAACTCCAAACAATATGATTGGAGCTAAGAGAAGAATACATGTATCTTATGTCAAGAAACCTATTCCTTTTGAAGGGGAATGTTTCACATTACAGGTTCAAAAAGATTATCTAGTTATACTCCATTAACCATGTCTTATTATAATTTTTCTCACACTTGGTCCCTGGTGGGTATTTTTGTATGAGTTTTGTTTGGCTTTGATTTTTTTGGCTGGAAAAAAAGGACTTCTCTTCTAATCACTAAGATATTCCAAAATGTTACACATGCTATTTGTGGAAGGTTTTAATATTTAACAACTTGAATACAAGAATTGTTAATCTGAGATTTTTTTTTCATTGCATTCCGACTGAGGTTTGTAATCCATATTTATTTGGTTCTGATTTCTTCTTTGTTTTGCTAGATTATTTTCACAAGGAATGTTTTGAGATAAGAAGCATGGGAAATAAATTTTGAACGCATGCATGTCTGAAAACTATTCTGCTTTCACACTTGATTCATAATTGTACTAGTTACAGACTTTTGGATTCAAAAGCATTCCCTGTCATAACTTTGATGGAATCCATTGTCTACAAGTATCTGAAGAATATTTGCCTGAAAAGACATTTAACAGCAGCTTGACTCCTCTTCCTTTCTAGGGGGATGTATTTTATTGTTGATGTTTGTCTTTTTTTAAATTTTATTTACTTATTTGAGAGAGAGAGGGAAGGAGAACACAATCAGGGGATGGGCAGAGAGAGAGGGTCTCAAACTGTCAGCACGGAGCCCGATGTGAAACTCGAATCCACAAATAGTGAGATCATGACCTGAATCGAAATCAAGAGTTGAACACTCACTGACTGAGCCAACCAGGCGCCCAGCTGCTTGTTTCCTATGGAAGATTTTAGGATTTTCTCTTACCCTTGTGTACTAAAATTGCATAAAGATGTGCTCAGGGATATCTTTTTGTTGTTGTCAGTTTTCCTTCCCTATACTCTGTAGCCTCTTTCATTAAATTCCTTAAACTTGTCTTTCTTTAGCACTGGGTATTTTTCTGTTACTTCTTTGATAATAGTACTTCCCGTTCTCATTCTGAAATATGACTTTTTATTCCAAAAATATTGTTTTGACCTTGTATCTTCTGGATTGATCTTCTAGAGCTCAACATTTTCTCTTATTTTCTATATTTTTCAATATGTTCTTACAATTTTCCCAACTGTTTCTTATAGCCTTCCTATTAAATATTTACCTAAGTAATAACACTTTTTAAATTTTTCAGTGTCTTCTTCCTGGGCTTGGAAGAAGCTTTCACTTGCTTAGGTTTGGGGTTTAAAGGTTTGGTTCATTATTTTATAATAGATATATACTATCTTCATAAATCTTTTTGAAGATAATAAAATTCCTATAAATTTAAGGAGACTATATCATATGTTGTCTAAATCTGGGCACTTTTGATAGTAGAAGAGGCTTGATGTCAATCAAAACCTAGGGAAACAGAAACCAAGGTTGTCATGCAAACTGATAATTATCAGGATCCTTTTTAAGGTGCTTTTACTTTTTTTGATGACCTATTTTCCTCTAAGTTAGTTGTTCTGTTTGTTCTTTTTGATATGGCTTCTTTGTGCAGCTATTTTTTTCCAAATGCCTAGATAAACATGATTGTTAAAATTGTTTATAAAAGAGAAGCTCCTTTTTTAGTTAGCATATGTAGGTTTTCTCTGACATCAATGACCTTTCCCTTAACTAGGTGAAGTAACCAGAAGCTCTGTGATCTTAGGTGGGCCTTTTGATCTGCAAACATTACTAGGTAAACAGGTTGGAAAGAGTCAAAGGCTCTAGAACTCAATCTCCACTCTGAAGGCATTGGCCTTCTAGGAAAATTGCTTAATTTCATTAAGATTTTTTGCCCAACAGCACCTGGGTGGCTCAATCAGTTAAGCACCCAAATCCTGATTTCAGCTCAGGTCACCATCTCATGATCTTAAGATGGAGCCCTGTGTCAGGCTCTGTGCTAAGTGGAGCCTGCTTGGGATTCTCTCTCTCTCTCTCTCTCTCTCTCTCCCTCTCTCAAAATAAATAGATAAACATTTTTAAAAAATGATGATTTGTCTGATTTAAGCCTGTATATCAATAAAGCACAAAGAATCATTTAATCAATTCATTTCCTATCTCTTCTTCCACAACTGCCAACCCTGCTCTCAGTATATGTTGTTTCGTGCTGGGTTTGCTCTGGAAGAAAACTGGTTCTCACTTCTGCTTTAGCCATTTCTTGTATGGGCTTGGACTTCAGCTCCTTGTTTGCAGTTTATCCATCATTACAAAACTATCCACTTTCCATTTTCCTGAGAAGTACTAAACTCTGACCATGCCTTTACCATAATTCTCAGCACTTTTTCTTTTTTATTTCTTAAATAATTTATTGTCAAGTTGGTTTCCATATAACACCCAGTGCTCATCCTACAAGTGCCCTCCTCCATGCCCATCACCCCCCATCCCCTCCGTCCCAACCCCATCAGTCCTCAGTTTGCTCTCAGTATTCAAGAGTCTCTCATGGTTTGCCTCCCTCCCTCTCCCCAACTATTTTTCCCCTTCTTCTCCCCCATCGTCCTTCATTAAGTCCCTCCTAATCCACCTATGCATGCAAACGTATGGTATCTGTCCCTCTCTGCCTGACCTATTTCGCTCAGCATAATACCCTCAAGTTCCATCTATGTTGCTACACATGGCCAGATTTCATTCTTTCTCATTGCCATGTAGTATTCCATTGTATAGATAAACCACAACTTCTTGATCCATTCTTCAGTTGATGGACACAGGCTCTTTCCATATTTTGGCTATTGTTAAGAGTGTTGCTATGAACACAGCACTTTTTCTTTATAGTAATTTCAATGTGTTTCATAATAAAGAAAATCAATGTTTATGCTTTGTCTACCAGTTACCATTTAGCAAATATTTACCAATCGTATTTACTGGTGAAATTTATTTCCCAAGTGATTCTTTATGCATCAAGAGCTATGTTATAGAGGTGGGAATACAAAGATAAATAGGACATGGCACCTCCAAATGTTCAAAATCTAATGGGCAATTTTCTTCTACCACTCTAAGCTTGATTTTTTAATTTCAAAATGAGAAGGTAAGACTGACTGTGAATTAACATGTGTATATTTTTAGACCAAGAGCCTGTACGATCTTCCTCCAAAGTAGCATTAGTCAACAATAATTATTTTTAGCTCACTCTCTTGTCATCCAGGCTCAATAAAGTAGCCATCACTCCTACAGATCTGTGGGAGTAAGATAGCCCTGCTCCTTTTGCTCCATGGGGTGCCCACAATCTTTCAGCTTGGGGAGGGGCTGTGATCTGGTCCTTGTGATTCTCTTTGAAGGCCCCCACCATGTGGTTCTCTGCATGAGCCAGCCTTCTGAAACCAGTGGGGAAGTAGCCTTGTGATGGATGTGGCAGCTCTGTGATCTCTGAATTGCTTTAAAATCATTCTTCCCTTGCTTGAAAAACTAGTGCACATTCACAACCAAAGAGCTCTATGGTCACATTCTATAAAATTCAAGAAGTCTGAAGCCTTCCTTCACCCTATCCCACTTCTTCTGTGTCTTTTATTTCAAACTGACAGTATCTCTGCTGATACAACCCCATCTCTATCCATGGCTTCTGTTGAGATGTCCATGAGTTGCACTCAATATCTCTTTATCAAATGGTTAGTGTTCATCTGAGAACCTGCTTTCTCATTTTTTATAATATGGATAGGATAAGAATTTTCCAAATCTCCAAGTACTGGTTCCTATTTCAATTCATACCTCTCCTTTTAAATTTTACTATAAGGTAGTAAGGAGGACCCAGGCTACACTTTGAATACTTTGCTTAAACACAAAAAGACTCTTAAAGACAGAGAACTAACAGGGTTTATGGAGGGAGGTGGGGGGAGGGATGGGCTAGATGGGTGATGTGTATTAAGGAGGGCACTTGTAATGAGCACTGGTGTTGTATGTGCGTGATGAATCACTGAATTCTACGTCTGAAACCAATATTGCACTATATGTTAACTAATTAAAAATAATAAATAAATAAAATTATTATATTAAAAAAGAAATTTCTCCTGCTAAATATCCCCATTTCATCACTCACAAGTTCTAGCTTCCACAAACCAATAGAATACAATTAAGCCAAGTTATTTGCTACTTCATAAAAAGATCACCTTTCCTCCAGTTTCCAATAAACTGGTCCTCATTTCTGTGTGAGACCTCACCAGAATGACCTTTAAAATTCATTATTTCTACAAATAGTCCCATTATAGCAATCCCATATTTTTCTAATGCTTGACTCAAAACTCTTCTAGCCACAATATATTCACCCAGTTCCAAGGCCACATCCACATTTTTAGGTGTTTGTTACAGCAGCATCCCACTCATAATGTCAAAATCTGTCTTTGTCAGCTGGGGCTGCCATAACTAAGTACCATAGTCTGGGTAGCTTAGACAACAGGAATTTATTTTCTCACAATTCTGGAGGCTGGAAGTCCAGGATGAAAGTACCAGCTGATTCCATTCCTGGTGAGAGCTCTTTTCCTGACTTGAAGACAGTCACCTTTTCACTTTGTCCTCACTTGATGGAGAGAAACAAAAAGAGAGACGGTGCTGTGGTGTCTCTTCTTATAAGGACACCAATCCCATCAAATCAAGGCCTTACCTTTATGACCTTGTTTAACCTTAATTGCTTCCTTACTCTAAATATAGTCACATTGCAGGTTAGAGTTTCAACATATAAATTTGGTGGAAGGACACAAATATTCAGTCCATAGTTACATGCACATGCAAGTCTTTCAAATAGGACCCTGAATGAGTGCCTCCTCTGTTCATTTCATACTGATCTAGTTATGCCTGCATTAAGTACTTACTACTTAAAAACAGTACAAAAGAAAGTTAGAGTCCACCTTCAAGGAGAGATCAGAACAGGAAACAATAACTACAATAAAATACTTTTTTTTTTTTCCTTAAGAGAATTAGACATAGTATGTCATGAGTATTTAGTGGAGTGAAAAATCAGTTGAGGGGATTGGGAAAGGCTTCATGGAGAAGGTCATGCTTGAGCAAGTCTTGAGATATCAGGAGGGAGGATTTCAGGATTTAGAGGGACAGCTTATAGTGAAAGGAACTGCATAAGGAAAGGCTCAAAATGAGGAAAGTGTAGACACAATCCGGAAAAAGCAAGTAATCCAAGACTGCCAGAACACAGGATGCATAAGGATCAGAGTAATCAATAAAGCTAGAAAGGAAGTAGATAACATATTATGAAAATCTTGAATGCTAGAGTGGGAAATTTATAATCAATTGATTAGCAATGTAAAATAATCAAAAATTTCTAGAAAAGAACAATGTGACCAGAGCTGGTATTTATGGGTAAGTAGGCAAAATAGGAGCACATCTTCTGCCAATTGCAATTCAGCATAGAGCCATGAGGTGGTTATGATTAAAACTCTGTTGCAATAAAACTCATCTTAATACTCATCAGGAATTCAAGTTTTATAAGGTTATCCCATGAAGATGAAACCTAACCCTCTCTCAGGGTTACTATTCCCCACTATTTTAGCATTTAAAGCAGTGCCTAGCACATAGTAGAAATGCAATGTGTATATGTATATGTCTTAAATGAATAAATGAATGCTATAAAAATGTGTATAAAAACTTTAGTTATTTCTTAAGATCAAAGGAACTGTCACAGATTGATGCAAATAGCATTATTTTAAAATCTTAGAAACCAGTAAAAACTATTGAACTTATGTGACATCAGAAGAACTGTGGTTTAGCATGCCAAACTATTCTATTGATTTTATGTACTTTACTATGTTACTTCCATCAAGGGCACCAAATTGGAAGATACAAAAAAGTATTCTCTGATTTAGCATAAAGATTTATCTGGTATCATTCATTTAGAAGTATTACTTTTAATTATAAAGGTTGATGGGACTAGCTCTTCTGCACTAACATTATGGTAACCATTGTTTCCAAATATTAATATTAAAACTAAAATATACAATATTACATTCCAGTTACTCCTATTAATACACCTCTAATAGTCATCACTAGGCCACTCCTAATGCCAACAGATGGACCCACCAGTGGAAATTCTAGCACTCAACAAGATGAACCAGAGAAGAGAACTGTGCAAGCCCAAAAGGTAAGCTGAGGGCGATTTGGATGAGAAAGCCTGGAGATCCAGATGTCCTGTATGTGTTTTACAAGAGGACACATGGGCTACAGGTGTATCCTCTCATTGGAGCCATAGACACCTAACCCTGTGGGTTTAGGCATGGCTGGAAATGACTCAAAGTTGGGTTCTCTATAGCATACAGTTGAGAACAGCAGTCTCTTGCCCAAGTTTCAGAGGATTCCATCTGAAATATGCTTCTGATTTCAGAGAATATGTAAGTGGAAGGTAAAGGGAAGCTGATAGTGTAGCAGTAAATTTTAAGGGTTGTGGTACCTGTGGTACCCACAGTTTAAGCACTATAAGGGGAAATCAGAAAAGAGAAGCTCTTATAACAGCAAATTCTAGATTTAAGTATAGATATCAGTTTGGATTACCATGAAGAGTGAGTAGAAAGAATATCCAATAAAAAAAAAGAGAAGAGACACAATACATGAAAGTCTTCTATTAACTAGAAACATAATTGGAGTTGTAAAAAAAAAAAAAAAGAAACATAATTGGAGCTGTGCTCATCAATATAGTCTCCAGTTGTAGATTTAAGCCAAAGATCACTTCCCATTGCAACAGACAAAGTAGTAAAATCAGACAGATTATGGGTATATTTCAACTTTTTGAAGGATGCAAAAAGGGAAACAAAAAATAAAAAAGAGGCCTAGGTTGGAGGGCTGTGGGAAGTGGCACAAAGTAAAAGGAAATACATCCTGGGGACTTTAGAAGATATGCTATAGCAGAATCTAGAAGAAAATTTAGGAACCTCACTGATAACCTAGAAAGAATAAAAGATTACATCTTTGTAAACTGGGAGAAGAACATCTAAAGAAACAATATTTGAAATGAGAAGGTAACAGAAAAATAAAATTAAAAATAAAAATTAAATTAAATTAAAAATAAAATAATGAAATGAAAGATAACAGAATGAGATGAAAAAGAAGATGGAGATAGGTTTGATGAAGAGGATTTCAGGAAATCTAAAACCTTAAAACAGCAACTGACCCACAATGGAGGCAGTTAAGAGTGTAATTAAAATCTTGGACTGATGAATCACTGAACATGAGAAACTTCCTAGGAATACAGAAGAAAGATGAAAAGATATTAAAACAATAAAGTAAAACATTAGGTAATTCTACTCAATAACTCCTATAGCAAAGCTGAATTAGAAATTATCTAGATTTGTTAAAAACAATTAAAATACTAAAATTGTACTCAAAAGAAAATTCAGAGTATTAAGAGTATTTCTTAAACACAATAAATAGAATATAAACAAAGTATACTTTTAAGATACTAGAAACTGGATAAACAAAAACAATAAGTGTCTAAAAAAAGCAAGTAAACAATAAGGAATTAAATTTAGAAATTAATAATAAATTTAAAAACAGGATAAATATATAGGCTCAAGAACTGGCCTCTTTATTAAAAGAATACATTATGAAATGGCAAGAATATTCCCAAAAAAAGCAGATGAAAAGGCACAAATATTTAACAATTGGAATAAGAAATAAAATAATGATATAAATTATCTTTTACTTATGATAATGTGACAGAAACTTATTGAGAGATTTACAACCAATGATATAAACCTTATCAGGTAAATATCATTGGTATGTCAATTTTTAGTTGAGTAAATGAGTCTCACAGCATTAAGAAACGTTCAAACCACAAAGCAACAAATGATAATGCCAGTACTGACATCCTACAGCCTGTGTAGCCTGCGATCTTAATTATTATGAAGACAAACACCAACCTGGAGAAAATTCTTTAAATTATGAGAGACATTGTGAGCCACTCTAGTGAACAATTAAAGATTTCAGTGAAAAGGATGCACTTCTAAGAAAATGTAAATAATCAAAATGTAGGAAAAATTCAGTAGGGAAAATGCATCTGAATCAATTTAAAAACCTATACCCCAAAATCTCTGAATCCATGTATTTTTAGAAGTAAGTTCCAGAATATCTTCAGCTGGTAGGTCATATCTATCCCATTTATTTTCCAGAACAAAGAAAAAGAGGAAATATTACTCAATTTGTATGGACCCAAATAATTAGCTGATGTCACAGATCAAGCATGAGTACCATGTAAAGGAAAATAAACTTAAAACTTAATTGTGAATGTTTACACAAAATTTACAAATAAAACATTAACAATTGAATCTACCAGTACAGAGCTTTCCAACTAGGAAATGTTTTAGAAAATTTTCTATAGATGTGCTACAAGTTGGATGCAGGTATTCTGGGAGATAATGGTTTCTCTCAGCCCAGAAGACAGCAGGACCAGGCTTGGGCAGGTTAGACCCAACATCTTCTGCTTCAGTGACAAACTTGGGGTGAAAGTAGGGCATAGGGGTTCTCCTGGCAGGACAATAAACAAGAATTAAAATTTAAGATTAATAGTAAATTATAAAACAGTAGGAAACAACAGCAACAGAGTTGTTGCCACAAAAGGAAAGCAAGATGAGGATGAGCTAGCCCGGCACTCACTGTTCTGCTAGAACCTGTTGAATGTTGCCAAGGAGATGGTACCACCTGAACATCAACCTCAGCAGTCAGATGCCTGCTCAGGGATAGGTAATGGGTTCATAAAGGCAAGACAAAGGTAGTCTGGGAGAGGGAGCACACCACAGAGCTGGGGACCCAGTGTGTTTGCACATGTTCTCTTCAGGGGGCTTCAAACTAGTGATGAGGGTCTGTTCTTAAAATGAATGCATGTTCTTGCCATTGGGTGCCTACGTGGCTCAGTTGGTTGAGCAAGTGACTTTGGCTCAGGTCAAGATCTCATGGTTCATGAGATCAAGCCCCCATTGGGCTCGCTGCTGAGCCCACTTTGGATCCTCTGTCCCCCTCTCCCTCTGCCCCCACTCTCTCTCAAATATAAATAAAATATTTTTTTAATCTCACCATTATTTTGAAACACTTAATATTACAAAGTTGGATTGGATTCAAATTTTATTCACAAATATCACAAGAAATGTCACCATTATATTTGTCAATGAAATAAAAAATAAATTTTTAGCTTGAAATGTAATTTCAACTATTGAAATATTTAAAAATTAATGGATATCTACTTGTATGAATAAAGTTTCTTGTTGATAATAATTTAAAAGAATTAAAAGAGAACATCACCAAGGCTTCATCAGAAAATTGTATGTAACCATTTCAGGCATAAATCCTGATATAAATTTCCCCCCCAAAAAATTATGTCCATGGGAGCAAGATAAACTTTCTCATTAAAAATTTAAATAGTAACTATCTGCAAGTTAAAAGTTTTATTCACATTTAATGATTAATATCTTCCCAAATATATTTTATTTTTTTTATAATATAAAATATCATGATTATTCTCTTCACATACCATATGGACAATTTTAACTCCCTCCTGCATACTTCAGACAAATACTGGAAAAGTCCCACTGAAGAGATGGTTCTCAACTGAGTGACTAGGAGGGGAAGAAGGCTGTGTAGAGAGATCAGAAAACTGTAAATATCTGTACTTTGAGAAAAATCTCATAGGGCATTCTAAACAGTACTCTGTCCTCAAACTAAAAGAAAAGAATCCTCATGTTAGAAATATGATACCAATAATTGCCATCACCCTTATCTAATCATATCATTTTCATTTGCCAGATTAAATAACCAACTCATTGCAATCTTCTATATTAATTCATATATCTTCTGCCTTAGATTGGCAAGGATCATAAAGTATAACAACATACAATTTGAAATACTTACAACAAAACAACCACCATGACATATTTCTGTGTACTACCTAGAATTCCTAAGAATTTAACATCAAATAATAATTGGACAAGTGCACAAACATGTATGTTCAAGGCCATTCAACTGTTTTATAACAACAACAAAAAAAGACATAACAAAAAACCCCTCACTATCCAACAATAGAAAAATGGTTAAATTCTACCCATAATATTAAAACACCAAATAGTAAAAACTTTAGTAAATGTGTCCTACTATCTACTGATATGTAAGAAAATATCACAAACTCTATGGCTTCAAAGAACAATAACATTTATTTTCCTTACAAACCTGTGATTTGTGCAGGATTTGGCAAGGCATACTTGTGTCTGTTCTACTCATAGTCAACTGGGGTAGCTCTAAGACTGGGTACTGAAGTGATCACATATCTGATGACTCAAACCAGGATCTCTCTCTCTATCTCTCTTTCCCTCCATCCCTCTGTCATTATCTATCTGTCACAATTTCACCCCACTCTCTGTTACCCAACATGGTCTCTCCATCATGACCTTTTTCAGGATAGTCATACTTTTTACATGTTAGGGCTCTGAAAGTAGGTGCATTTTCCAAAAGAGAAGGAACCAAGCAAAAGCTGCAGTCACCTTTTACAATCTATTCTTAGAAGAGTATCATCATTCTGAGAATATCATAGTATCACTCTGCCACATTACATTCCTTACAATCAAGTCACTAAGGTGGCCATCTTGAGAAGGAGAATTAAACTCCAACTTTGAATAGGATGGGATGGGAATACCAACAAATTCAAAAACATGCTTTAAAATATCTATAAGATATATATTTATTGACTTTTTAAAAAAGTCTGTATATATTATGAGTTTAAATGTTAACACATATGCATGTTAATCACTTGAGATATGTATATATATGTATGTATGTACACAGTTATGTATTTGAAATATAAGTAATTAGTAAACTAAATATAACTCAAAGTTATGCAGCAAAGTATTGGCAGTCTTTTTATGTGGGTAGATGAGTCAAATGGCAAATCCATTTATTTTGGTTGTTCTGTGGTTTTTCAATAATTTCAACAAACGTATGCCACTGTACGATTTATAAGCAATACACAAGTAATACTTTTTGTGGAGTACTAGGGAGACATTCTTTCTCAGAAAAAAGGATGTTTTATAAGTGAAGACAGAGGTAAAAGTTTTCACTAAATACTAAATGGTTTAGCAAGTTTCTGAGAAGTGGGGTTGGAGTTCTGCTTCTTCATTTTTATTGCGGAACTTCTGCTTAATCTTTAACCTCTTAAAAATATGCCAGCTTTTATCGGTTAACGATCTGGACAACAAATATGTATTTAATCCCCACAGGGAAAAAAGCTTCAATGTACACAGAAAATTTAAATAGCAACATATCCTTAATATACTTTGAGCGCAATATAGGAAAGAAGTAACAAAGACAAAGGAGACGAGAGTTGAAATATATAAAAATTTAAAAAGAAAACAAATAGCTGATATTCTTATATAATTAATTGGATTCTCTACTTTTATTTCTTCCAAATTTACTTTCCTGAAGATCACTTACATTTCTGGTAAAGAGAAGGGACAAAGCATTATATATAAATGTTTAGGCAAATTTCCAGCAAGTATCACACAGTGTGATTTTCCCAGTTTCAAGGAAGTATGCCATTTCCTCAGGCTTTGTTCCAGAAAATGACTCTATTCACAAACAATGTGTAAGCCTCAGGACTATCTCAAGCAGAACTTAGTAGTTGAGAGTGTTTTAGGTGCCTCCCCAGCTTCTTTGTGGGTACTTTTTCCCCATGGTCCTTCTTTCTATGACCCCATAGCCCAATGACCACATGTATACTTAGAGACTAGGATCTTTCTCTGCACTTGTTGTTCTTAATCTGTCTACACAGAAAGATTCCATGATCTGGCATCTTCCCAGCTCAATTCTTCATTTCCATCACCTCCAACAAGCATTAGTTGTCATATGAGTCAGTTTCCTCAGGGTCTATTTCTTCACTCGGTGACATCCAGAGGTAAAAACGAACTCATATCTGTGATGAATGAGAGGAATTCTTGGAACTCTTCACTTACATTTTCCATACATTCAACCAGTGTTCAAATCCCACCTATTTTCCACATTTACAAATGAAGACACAGAGTTGAATGAGCCTTGCAGGCAAATATAATTGCAATGCAATTAGAGTAGTATTAATAAACAATTATTAATAAAGGTTTATTAAAAACAGGGAATGGTATGCTGTTTCAGGAGAGATTTTAAAGGTTTCATGCAGAAAATACTTGAACTGAGACTGGAAGGATTATTTAAATAACGTAATTTAAATTTTACTAGCTCCAGTGAAAAACCTGTTGATTTTCTTCATGCTAAAGTCTACAGCATTAAGTTAGGATTGTGGAAAATATGATTCCTTCAACTGTACATGTATCAGTGGAAATTATCAAAATTTGGGGAAGAAACCAAAGGAAAATCATTTCACTAAATTCAACTTTTTTCTATGAGTTATTTTTTTTAATGAGTAATATCTTTTTGAAATTCCCAAATTAGAGGGTATATATTTTAGAGAAAGGAAAGGATGAAGATAATGATATTAGGAATTCCCCCTGAGTCAGAAAACTTAAAAACATTATAAACAATGAATGGCCACTTTAATAGAGAATCAGAAAAAGTATTCTGTTTTTGGAAAACATCTTTTCATCTTAGATGAAAAAAATTATATCTGTATCTTTCTAAACCATACAAATAGATTAGGTTCTTAAGTAGTCTACATCGTTGCTTTTCTTCAGGGTTCTTATAGGAGCACGATAAAACGGGCCTGTTCTTTCTCCAAGCACCTGTTGTTCACACTTACTCTACTTTTCATCTTATACCCTCTGCTAGTCTGCTATTCTCTTGCTTTGTATATGTAAACCTAACTTTCACAACAAATTACAGACTCTCTAAGGTCAAAGAATGTAACTTTGATAATTCTCACAATATCGAATACTGCCTACACAATAAGCATTATATTAACTAAGCTTCATGATTCATTAACTCATTCTTCCCTCTGGTAAAGTTGATTTTTAATAGACTTCATATCCAAAGTGTTATAATGTGATGTTAAGATAAACATGTGGCAAGAAAGTATACTCCCAGTCAGAAGACCTGAGGATAAAATAGTTCCTAATCATTACTGTAATAATTTAGCAAGTGCAAAGAAGCGTACACCCTCTCCTTCACCGATGCCTTTAGCACCTGGTTTAATGCCCTCCTCTGACCCCAGACTGGCCAATCACCTGGCAGACACCAGAGTTCACATGAATGACCCATTCAAAGCTTTGTATCTTTTCTTTAACCTGTCATTTTCTGTTGTATTAATTACACATTTGTAAACTACTTCCACAGCCAGATACTAAAAATTATTATCCCACACAATTATCCACTCTGGAAATATTCTCTAATCATGACCTCAGACCATGTCAGCTCCATCACGTACATTTTCCCAACAAATTTTTTTTAATTCTTTGTTTTCTCCCAGTCCTTCCTCCTCTCCTCACCTCCTTTCATATACACCTTTATTTATATCATTCACCCATTTCTTTATCCTCCGTCTTGACAATATTATCGGCTATCTTGGCCCATTTCTTTTCTGTCACATCTCTCTGGGGGAAAAAATCTGGACAAATACAAAAGTTCATCTGCATCAGATCTCCTGAGTGTTGTTGGGGAAAATGATATAGAATCACACAACACATTTCCATAGAATTAGAAGCTCATGTCCTTTGACTTCAGTCAGACCCTCCAGAGTGACCAGAAATTGTTTCTTTACTGAGTTTTACCTCCAGATCTCCACAGCAGCAATTATTATAATGTGCCTGGTTTCTATTATTTTGTCTTCCCAGAATAGTATCTTCTCTTCTGACAAATTCTCCTTTGAATGGAGACAGCACCCTTGTACAGATCCCACCCACTGCGGACTGTGGATGGCCCAGGGTGGGCACCTGGGCTAAGCCTGAGCAGACCTAGCTCCCTACTCACCAGCCATCCTTGAATCATACAGAAAAAATAATACAGTCCTTTTGGAGACATTTTTGAACTGGAATTGGGGAAAGAGGAGGATAAGATGCAAAGGAGAAGCGGAGAAAGAAGGAGGAGAAAACAATTACCATTAAAACAAATAAACGTTAACACTCAGAGCACCCTCCCTCCATCTGGGAGTCGGGTCCTTCCCCCTCCCCCAACTGAAATATAATTAACATACTATGTTCTATTAGTTTCAGGAATACACATACTGATTCATCAATTCTTTAGCATCTCACTCCTGGCAGAATGGCTAGAATCAAAGATAACAAGAAATAACAAGTGTTGGTGAGGATGTGAAGAGAAAGGAACCCTCTTGCACTGTTGTGAGAATGCAAAGTGGTGCAGCCACTGTGGAAAACAGTGTTAAGGTTTCTCAAAAAATTAAAAGGAGAAATAACATATGATGCAGGAATTCCACTACTGTTTACTCAAAGAACACAAAAACACTAATTTGAGGAGCGCCTGGGTGGCTTAGTCGGTTAAGCGTCCGACTTTCGCTTAGGTCATGATCTCGCGGTTCGTGGGTTCGAGCCCCGCGTCGGGCTCTGTGCTGACTGCCAGCTCAGAGCCTGGAGCCTGTTTCAGTCTGTAACTCCCTCTCTCTGACCCTCTCCTGCTCATGCTGTCTCTCTGTCTCTGTCTCTGTCTCTTTCTCTCCCTCTCCTAGAAATAAATAAAACATTATAAAAAAAAAACCCACTAATTTGAAGAGACATATGCACCCCTATGTTCATTGCAGCATTGCTTACAATAGCCAAGATAGGGAAGTGTTCATCAATAGATAAGTGGATAAAAAAGATGTGAGATTATAAATATAAATACAAATATAAATAAACATAAATATAAATGTCAAGGGAGGGGAAAGAGGTCTTAGTCACTATCACACGATTGCCGGGTCAAGCAATCACAGCTTTCCCCACACTCCCAGTCACCACCCTTCTCACTCAGAAGAATTCTCACTTAATTCCCACTTTAAAGAGACAATATAAATCATAAAAAAGGGAAATCCCTCAAATTTCGGCCAGCATATCTACACAGGTTTCCACATCCACATACCTCTCTTCCTCTCTCTCTTTATAGCATGGAAGAGAATGTCCCCTTCAAAGGCTCATCTCTCCAGCCCTCCAGATCAGCACATTCCTGCCCTTTTGGTTATTTTCCTTCTCTACTATGTCCCCAGCCTCATTCTCATTACTGCCTCTTTTCTATCAGCATAAAATCATTCTTAATTCTTGCAAGCCTTTAAAAAAAAATAACAACTTTCTCCAGTATGTCCCTTCCAAGTACTACTCTACTGTTTTCTTCCCTACATTATGATCAAATATTTTTCTTTCATTTGACCTCAGGTGTATGAAACTAAATTAATCTTAATTCATGATTCATGATGATTGGTGGTCATCACTTCAAACCTGTTCTACTTTGTTTGGTTGATTCCTTACTTTTAAGTCTGTAGTAAGCTGCTATGGAAGCACCATCCCAAACAAAAGCCAATTCCTTCAGATATGCATACTGCCCCTCCTTCTGCCCTGTTTCAAGGTGCCACCTTCCTGAATCTTATGTTAATCATTCACAGGCTTTCCTTTTAATGCTGTTTATTACATCTACATATTATTTAAAGTATGTTGTTATTTTAACCTTATAAAAACAATGTCATAAATTATTATAATGTTAAGACTTACCCATCTTTTTAAATGTCATTATAACTTACTAAAGTGCTATATGGTATGCCTTTGCACTCACTGTTTATCAGGTTAAAGAAGATCTCTTCTACTTCTAATTTACAAAGAGCTTTAAATAATGAATGGGTAATATTATCAAAATTTTCCTGTGGATTTTTATTTTTGAGCTGGTTACTTGAATTTTTCTTTTTTAATCTATTAAGGGATTAGTTATATTTATGGATTTTTCTAATATTAAACCTTCCTTACATTCTGGGATAAAACCAAATTGACTGTAGTGTATTATCTTTTTAAAACATAACTAGATTTTATTTGTAAACACTTTTTAATTTCCTCATTTGATAGTAATAAGTGAAAAAGACGTTTTCATAATATCCTTACGTTATTTTGGTATCAGGATTGTTCAAGTCTCATAAAAGCAGTTTGGAAACAGTTTCTCTTTGTTATTATCCAGAAGAGTTTACACAAAATTGGGATCATCTCTTCTTCATTTACTCATATTAGTAATGAACAACACAATCTGGAAATAATTTTTTGGATGTGATACCAAAAGCACAGGCGGCTAAAGAAAAAATACATAAATTGGACTACGTTGCAATTAAAAACTTCTTTGCATCAAAGGACACAATTAACAGAGTGAAAAGGTACTCAGAGAATAAGAAAAAACATTTGCAAATTACGTATCTGATAAAGGTTTAATATCCAGAACATGTAAATAACTCTTATTAACTCAGCAACAACAAAAAATAAGAAAACAAAACATTAAAAAATGAAAAAAGGAGTTGAGTAGATATTTCTCTAAAGAAAATACATAAATGGCCAATAGGTACCTGAAAAGATTCTCAATATCCCTAATCTTTAGGGGAATATAAATCAAAACCATAATGTGATACTACCTCACAGTCATTGAAATGGCTAATATAAAAAAATCAGAAAATAATAAGTTGTTAGTGAGGACGTGGAGAAGTTGGAACACTTGTGAACTCTTAGTGGGTATATAAAATTGTGCAACTACTGTGGAAAACAGCATGGTGGCTCCTAAAAAAATGTAAAATAAAGTTACATATAATTCATCAATTCCACTTCTGGGTATATACCCCAAAAGAATTGAAAACATGATCTCAAACAAATATTTGTACACCATTATTCACAATAAACAAAAGATAAAAGCAACTGAAGTGTCTGTGGACAGAAGAATGGATAAAAAAATATGGCATACACGTACCATGGAATATTCAGACTTAAAATGGAAAGAAATTATGGCACATGCTACAATGTGGATGAACTTTGAGGCCATGATGCTAAGTGAAATAACCCAGTCACAAAAGGACAAATACTGCCTGATTCCACTTGTATGAGGTACTTAGTGTAGTCACAAATTCACAGATACAGAAAGTAGAACAGTGGTTGTCATGGCTTGGGGATGAGGGGAGAAGGGGGAGATATTGTTTAATGGGCATTTTAGTTTCACAGTCTGTAGAGTTCTGGAGATGGATGATGGTGGTGGTTGCAAAGCAATGTGAATGTACTTAATACCACTGAACTATACACTTAAAACTGGTGAAGTTCGTAAATTTTATGTTTATTTTACGACAGTTGAAAAAAATTTTAATGAAAAATACAGATATAATTCTGTATAGCTGCTGTGGCTTTCCTTTGTTTCACAGGAAGACTTGGAATGAATTCCTTTAGTTTCAGTTCTACTCCCATCCCTCTAAACCCTTTGTATTTGCTAACTCTCAGCATGGATTTTGTGTGACCTCCACCAGTACAATCAGCTCCTGTCTTCCCAATACAACTTCAGGATATATTTTGTGCTGTGGAGGTCTTTACTATGTTTCATCCATCAGTTTGTCTCCCAACACTTCTTTTTAGATTTGTTGAAATTTCTTATTCATTGATGTCCTCTGTTTTCATATTTTTCACTATATATTAATTAGAACAGAAGACAGTCAATCTTCATAAGCAAAGACTTTATTGCTACATTCTATTAGAGAATATCACTCACCAGATTGTACCTTACCAAGTCTCTTGGAATGTGCAATAAATAAGTAAGTTCAGGTTTCATGTCCCATGAATTTACAAATCACATGCAGTTAGAAGCATCCTTTAACATCAACCATATTCTTTGCTTAAATACATAACCCATCTAACTGACTCATTGACAAAGCTGAACTTTTACAAGTAGCTTTTGTAAACAAGAAGAAATACTTCTTTTTTAAACACCTCCTATGAATCTCAGCCACCTGGGCATTTAAGGAAGTTCTGAATTAAAAATTTAAAAGTCATTTTCCTCTGGAAGTCTTCCACCAGCACCCATGTATTTCAAAAGGTTCGGTATTCATCCCAAGGTTTTTGGTAGGGAAGAGGAGGAAATTGGTCATAATTCTAAATGTTTCCCAGAAAAACTGTAACGAGGCTTTCCAGCCTTCATTTTTATTTAAATTGTAAAGATCCTAAGAGATGAGGGAGAGAAATGTCTGTGCTCAGTCTACAATGTTATACTGGAATCTTCTTTATTTTTAACTGGCACATTAGTGGCTAAAACTACTTTCCAATGATTTGACTATATGCTCTCCCTACTACCTGCTATATAGAGTAGAATATGGGGGCGCCTGGGTGGCTCAGTTGGTTGGACATCTGACTTTGGCTCAGGTCATGATCTCACAGTTTGTAAATTCAAGCCCCACATCGGGCTCTGTGGTGACAGCTCAGAGCCTGGAGCCTGCTTCAGATTCTGTGTCTCCCTCTCTCTCTGCCCCTCCCCCACTCATGCGCGCATGCTCTCGCGCTCGCTTGCTCGCTCTCTCTCTCTCTCTCAAAAATAGGCATTAAAAAAAGAGAATAGAATATAATCCTACATGTTGATGACACAGATTTATTGTATGAATTAAGGAAGAATGATCTCAATTCAGGTTTTACCACTTACCACAAAAGCCCCAGCAGCAGCAACAGCAACAACAACAGCAAGATAGCCTTAAAACAAGCTACAGCAAAGTCAGATCAGTATTTTTGGTAGATATCTTCCCAAGAAATAATAGGTATATACACAACAACCTTATATCACAGGTCAACTTATTTAAAAATGAAAAGGTATATATTTTTTTAATTGTTAAATTTTATTTAAATCCAAGTTAGTTAACATATAGTATAATAATGATTTCAGGAGTAGAATTTACAAATTCCTCACTTACGTGTAACACCCAATGCTCATCCTAAAATGTGCCCTCCTTAATGCCCATCACCTATTTAGCCGATCCCCCACCCAACACCCCTCCAGCCACCCCGTTTGTTCTCTGTATTTAAGAGTCTTTTGTGGTTTGCCTCCCTCTCTCTTTTCTTAATCTTTTTTTCCTTCCCTTCCTCTATGTTCACCTGTTTTGTTTCATAAATTCCACATCTGAGTGAACTCATATGACATGTAGCTTTCTCTGACTTATTTTGCTTAGTATAACACACTCTAGTTCCATCCATGTTGTTGCAAATGGCAAGATTTCATGCTTTTTCTTCACTATTATTACATTATAATATATAATATTATATTGTATGTCAAGTTGATGGACATTTGGATCCCTTCCATAATTTGGTTATTGTTGAAAACGACCTATAAACATCAGTGTGCATGTGCCCCTCTCAAATCAGCATTTTTGTATCCTTTGGATAAATACTTACTAGTATAATTGCTGGTCATAGGGTAGTTCTATTTTTAATTTTTTGAGGAATCTCCATAGTGTTTTCCAGAGCGACTACACCAGTTTGCACTCCCACCAGCAGTGCAAAAAGTGTTCCCCTTTCACCACATTCTCGCCAACACCTGTTGTTTCCTAAGCTGTTAATTTTAGCCATTCTGACAGGTGTGAGGTGGTATCTCATTGTGGTTTTCATTTGTATTTCCCCAATGATGACTGATATTGTGCATATTTTCATGTGTCTTTTAGTCATTTAGATGCCCTCTTTGGAAAAATGTCTATTCTCGGGGTGCTTGGGTGGCTTAGACGGTTAAGCGTCCGACTTTCGCTTAGGTCATGATCTCGTGGTTCGTGGGTTCGAGCCCCACGTCGGGCTCTGTGCTGACTGCCAGCTCAGAGCCTGGAGCCTGTTTCAGAGTCTGTGACTCCCTCTCTTTCTGATCCTCCCCTGCTCCCGCTGTCTCTCTCTTTCTCCTAGAAATAAATAAAACATTGGAAAAAAAAGGAAAAGTGTCTATTCTCATCATTTGCCAATTTCTTCACTAGATGATTTGATTTTTAGGTGTTGAGTTTGATAAGTTCTTTATAGATTTTGGATATTAGCCTTTTATCCAATGCGTAATTTGCAAATATCTTCTCCCATTCTGTTGGTGGCCTTTTAGTTTTGTTGACTGTTTCCTTCACTGTGCAAAAGCTTTTTACCTTGATGAGGCCCCAATAGCTAATTTAGGACCTACTTCCCTTTGAACAAAAAAGCTTTTGTTTTTCTTGCCTCCAGAAACATGTCTAGTAAAAAGCTGCAGCGGCGGAGGTCAAAGAGGTTGCTGCCTGTTTTCTCCTCCAGGATTTAGATGACTTCCTGTCTTACATTTAGGTCTTTCATCAATTTTGAGTTTATTTTTGTGCGTAATGTAAAAAAGTGGTCCAGTTTCATTCTTCTGCCTGTCACTGTTCAGTTTTCCGAACACCATTTATTGAAGACATTCTTTTTTTCCATCGCATATTCTTTCCTGCTTTGTCAACTATTAGTTGACTATATATTTGTGGGTCCATTTCTGGGTTCCCTATTCTGTTCCATTGAACTATGTATCTGTTTTTGTGCTAATACCATACTGACTTGATTGCACCTTTGTAATACAGCTTGAAGTCTGGAATTGTGATGCCTCCAGCTTTGGTTTCCCTTTTTTTTAACATTACTTTGGGTATTTCGAGTCTTTTCTGGTTCCATACAAACTTTGGAATTGTTCTAGCTTTGTTAAGAATGCTATTGTTATTTTGATAGAGATTACATTGGAAATGTAGATTGGTTTTGGGAGTATCAACATTTTAACAATAGTTGTTCTTCCAATCCATGAGCATGGAATGCATTTCCATTTCTTTGTGTCTTCTTCAATTTCCTTCACAGTTTTCAGCATATAGATCTCTTACCTCTTCGGTTAAGTTTATTCCTAGGTATTTTGTGGGTTTTGGTACAATTGTAAACGCAATCGATTCCTTGATTTCTTTTTCTGCAGCTTCATTATTGATGTATAGAAATGCAACAGAGTTTTTGTATGTTGATTTTATATCCTGCAACTTTGCTGAATTCATGTATCAGTTGTAGCAGTTTTTTGGTGGAGTCTTCTGGGTTTTCCACATACAGTGTCAAAAAGGTATATTTTAAATCTAAATCAACTTGAAGAAATCACCAGGAAATTGTAACTGAAAGTTAGGTACTTTTTTTTCAATTATTTATGATCATGCAAAGTGTCTTCTAAGTAGTCTTTTGAAAATTTGATACTTAGAATTATTTTAACAATTTCTGGTATAATAATTAGGAAACCATTGTTAGCTACTCTCCAATATACTACAGTACACCCAAAACCCAGTTTCAGGCATCTCCATGTGGCCTTGGGATGATCATCCACTCAGATATATATCTTAGAATGAGTTAATATACCCATGGTTTTTGACAAAAGCATATTGCCTTTACATTCTTTTCACCTGATAACACAATATATAAATCAAACCTTAATGGACAATGTTTATTGTTTGCTTGGTTGGGAACATAATATTCTTGGACGATTACCTAAAATAATGTATGATTTTTATACTTTTCCAGGTATACTAGATTTTATCTTGCATCTGGCCATAGCAGCAAAGAGGTATACCTATAACACATTGCTTTGGTTGCTTAAAAATAATTATTTCTGTATTGTAAGTTCACATCATGATATCTAATATCTACTTATTCTGAGTAGTAGTGAAAAATAAAAAATTCATTCTATTTATCATAGTGTTTACTTAAGAGTTTGCCCACCAAATCACTTAGCATCTTACTGAGAATGACTCATGGTAGAAACACCTTAAAGTATAAAATTGTCCAAAAGCCTAATTAAGGATCAAACAAAAATGAGCCCTCTGAGGCACCTGGGTGGCTCAGTCAATTGAGCCCCTGACTAACTCAGGTCATGATCTCACAGTTGGTGGTTTGTGAGTTCGAGTCTCACATGGGGCTTTCTACTGTTAGCACAGAGCCCATTTTGCATATTCTGCCCCTCCCCCTCCTTTCCTGGATGGTGCAAGTGTGCATACACACTGTCTCTCTCTCAAAACTAAGTAAGGATTTTTTTAAAAAATAAGCCTTCTCAGTATGTGGTTTGTGTTTAGCCCATGATTACTCTGAGTATCACTACAGGGATTCTCCCTCTATTTTGTAAGAAGGAAGCCCAGAACCACTTTTGTATCTCACGACCTACCAAATATAAAGCATCTCTGTATTATGGATTTTTAATTTTTATTTTAATTTTTTGAAAGAGAGTATGAGCAAGTGAGGTGTAGAGAAAGAGGAAGAGAAAGAAAGAGAAAGAGTGCAGAGCCTAGAGCAGGGCTCAGGCTCACCCAAAGTGGGGCCTGAGCTCACCTGAAGTGGGACTCAAGCTCACGAACCAAGAGATCATGACTTGAATTAAAGTCGGAGGCTTAACCTACTGAGCCATCCCAGTGCCCCTGTCTTATGGATTTTTAAATTAACTGTATCTCTTGTACATTTTAATTTCTTATCCTGATTTTACCTTCACTCATACTTATTCAGCAGTATTTTTTATCCTACTGTAATTTATGTGAATGCATAAGCCATCTTTACTCTTTTTAGGAAAAAAAAGGATAATACAAAACAAAGAACACAAATCACTCCATAGGACAAAATGTAAGCAAACAGTTAAACTACTATATCACTTGCTCCACTGTCCTTTTTAACCTTGCACTAGACTGACTTACAAAAACAGAGATCTAAAAAAGCATTTATCATATATTTGTTCAACCATTTATTTAGAAACATTCAAAATATACCTACGGTGTGCTAGGTGCCATGATCATTGTTGAGCTTGCAAGATATATAATTCATGGTCCTTAATGCTCAAGAAACTCAAACTCCAGGGGCGCCTGGGTGGCTTAGTCGGTTAAGCGTCCGACTTTCGCTTAGGTCATGATCTCGCGGTTCATGGGTTCGAGCCCCGCGTCGGGCTCTGCGCTGACTGCCAGCTCAGAGCCTGGAGCCTGTTTCAGAGTCTGTGACTCCCTCTCTCTCTGACCCTGCCCTGCTCCCGCTGTCTCTCTCTCTCTCCTGGAAATAAATAAAAAACATTTAAAAATTAAAAAAAAAAAAGAAAGAAAGAAACTCAAACTCCAGTAGGAAAAGCAGATGAGTGCAATAAAGCACAGTAAGTGTAGCAGTGATAAAAATGTTAAGGTTATGTGTGTTTAACAATATGTAACATAATATTTATGTTACAATTGTCATGTCTCAGTCTGATGAATTATAAAACTTAAAACGTATCTTAAAGAAAGAGGTGAAGCATGGCAGAAGGATGAAGTATGGAAGGACAGTTAAAGCAAAAGTAACCGCAGGTAAAAAGACATGGCATTGAAAGATTACTTGGTGTATTCAGGGTTTTATATGGCTGGAGATTCTTGTGTGAGTGTGAGTATGAGGAGCAGGAGCACCATGTGAAGTTGCACAGGTTGTGCATTGTATAAATCAAGGTAACATCATTTACTTAGATTGCAATGTGAATATGACCCCTAGGGAAGTGCAGAGCAAAACTTGCATAACTATGTATGATGGTAGAAGGTTGGAGACAGAGATGAAAGCGAGTATGACATTCATAAAACCTTGTTACTCACTATAAGGACACTAAAATTACTTAATTAGGGGCGCCTGGGTGGCTTAGTCGGTTGAGTGTCCGGCTTTCGCTTGGGTCATGATCTCCCAGTTCGTGGGTTCGAGCCCCGCGTCGGGCTCTGTGCTGACTGCCAGCTCAAGGCCTGGAGCCTGTTTCAGTCTGTGACTCCCTCTCTCTCTGACCCTCCCCTGCTCACGCTGTCTCTCTCTCTGTCCAAGAAATAAATAAAAATATTTAAATAAAAAATAAATAAATAAATTAAATAAAATAAAATTACTTAATTAAAACAGTTCATTCTTTGTAACATTATGCACCTTAATAAAAATTTTACTTATGTTTCACTGATCTGTTCATAGGACAAGAATCATATCCATATGCAGGGATACATTGTTTATATATCATCATTTAATCTGGGTGAAGCTGTAAACTATGGGAGAATTTTGAACTTTAAAACCCTTGATGTGAATGCTTGCTTAGTCAGGGCCAACTTCCCTGAGATAATTCCATAAGATTAAGTCTCATATAAATGGTATACAAGTGGGCAGTAATTCTGGGACATAATTTATTTACAAAATCCTATAACTGTCAGCTATATCTCTCCAAATTAAGAGAAGGGCACCTAAAAACCAAGACTAAAGATTTGTATCCTATGAGTTGGGATATTGCCATTTTAATGAAACGAAGGCCAGTGAAGGGACAAAAATCTATCCTAGATGAAACCATGAGGCTTTAGCACAAATCTGGAGAGTAGCAGCCAAAGCTCTGTGCTTTGTTACTGCTGGAAATCCTAGTAGACATGCCAAAAAATTGGACTTACATTGTTTAAAGAGGAACAACATGACTGGGGCCAGAAAAAAGTCTGGCCAAATGTAGAGAAGGGCATAATCTCATATGAACATCTGGACAAGTCTAGATAAGTCTATGAGGAGTTTACTAAAGAGTCATTTGGTGTTTCTAGATAAGCAACCAATAAAGGAATTCTTTCATGATTCCTACAAGTAATAATCATGAACTCCCTTAAAAACTATATCAAATATGAGTGAGATATTCTCTATGAAAGGGTAGAATTTTTAACTGTTGAAACTTTAGATTTCATCTATTTCAATCTCTTCTTTTACTTACAAGGAATCAGAGAAGCAAAGGTGTAAAGTGGTCTACCTAACAGCAAAAAAGAATTGGTGGAAGGGCAGAGTTAGAACTCTTTACAATTTAACATGCTGACCCTGAGACCAATTTCTATACCATTCAGCTTCCTCCTAAATTTTAGATACAGATATGTGTAGTTCAGATGACATATGATCAAATGTTGTCTTACTTTTAGAAGTCTAGAATATAGGGGCGCCTGGGTGGCTTAGTCGGTTAAGCGTCCGACTTTCGCTTAGGTCATGATCTCATGGTTCGTGGGTTTGAGCCCCGCATTGGGCTTTGTGCTGACTGCCAGCTCAGAGCCTGAAGCCTGTTTCAGTCTGTGACTCCCTCTCTCTCTGACCCTCCCCTGCTCATGCTGTCTCTCACTCTCTCCTAGAAATTAAAAAATAATAATAATTAAAAAAAAAAAAGTCTAGAATCTAAATATCCAAATGAGGGTCTGCTTTCTTTGAAGTTTATAAATGTATCCTTACAATGTGCTTGACCAGCATGGCCCTCTGCTCATGAATATTTTCCCCTACTCTTGCAAAAGCAAACCTAAATGTAGTGATTAATGTCACAAGGTTATTAACTTATTCATTCAGCAAATTTTTATTCCTCAACTTTTGGGGAGTTTGTTTCCCAATATCATTTCTTCTTTCATAACAGCAATGTAAATTTTTTCGAGAAATTACCTCTTTCCTGTTTAATACAACCTGGTTAGATTTTAATTCCTAAACTTTCCTCCCTCAGTGGAGGAGTGTGAGATCTCAGCTAGGCCATTCAGATGTTCTTTCCCATCACTTGCATCTTCAGCAGAGTATCTAAAAGACTGAAAGTGGCTGGAATCCTATCCTGACCAGCAGCAGCATTCTGATCACTGACAGGAGCACTACTAGTGCTCTTGCTCCCATTAGCTCTAAGAACTTCCCAAATCCTTACCGCAATTCTCCTCTTGCTTACATTAGCCATAGTTGTTTTATCTTGTTTGAAAACAAGGGAGTTAGCTGAAACTACCTCTCAGGTATTCACCACTATGTTAGAAGGTAAATACTAATGATAAAAAGAGACTATAAATTAATTTAAAGGCAGAGCTTCATTCCTCTAATAATTTCTTCTACAGCAGAAAAGGCAAGATATGCATATATGGAACAAATGCATAATGCAATAGGTGATTTATTACCAAATTGATTGTTCCAAACAATATGAGTTCTAGGAACCCAGAGAAAAAGAGGATATCAGAAAAGGCTAGATCTTAAAAGATGGATAGAAATGCAATAGCTAAAGGGAAAGAAAATGACCTCTTAGATGTGGGCAATCAAATAAACCAGAACTTTAAATCCTGAATAAACAAAATGTGCCTCAAGAATAGTAATGATAATCTTATTAATAAGACCAAGCCACTTTATTTAAGGCAAGTGAATAGAGAGAGAAAATGAAAACAAACAGCTGTGTGAGTCATGGAATGCACTCACATTCCATGAAGGTGGTAGAAGGGGAAGCCAGCAAAAAAAAGAAGCCAGAAAAATAAGTAGAAATGAGAGAGCAATGAACAAAGGACATTTGAACTAGAATTTAAAGCATATCCTTAATTTCTCCAGTCCTCAGTTTCTTCAACTTTGGAATGGGGTAATCATGATACCACCTCATAGAGGGTGGTGATAATGAGTTATATATGTAAAACACTTAAAATATAGTTGTCCTAGATTAATGAATGATACAGTTTCAAGAACAGCATACTTGAGCCTCCAAGAAATTTAAGCCAAGAATAACTCCTCCAAATTTAGTTATTAGCTCATGGCTGACTATGAAGACAACACTTTTGAGATAGAACTGAGAGCACAACAGTTTAAAGAGAGAATAAGTGGTGAAAACATAGAAGATATGAGTTTTTTATTAAAGAGTTTGGTAGTGAAATGAAAATAATACAAAATATTTTGTAAAGAAAAGACAGGTACCACAACATTTTGAAGTCAAGGGAGAAGGGTCCACAAAGACGAAGAGGCAAGGATGACAATGAGATGAGTCTGAGCCCAAGATTTTCACTGGAGTGAAAAAAAAAAAGATCCAGGACACAGAGATATTTATCTTAGGAAAGTGAATCCTTTTTCCAAATCTAGAGGGAGATATAAGCATATTAATAGAGAAAATAAAAAATTGAACTAGAAAGGCCCATAATGAAATTCAGGGCCAGCAGACATGACCTTATCAGGAAGGAGGAGAGACCAAATGAAGTAAAGATGATGAGGTTATGGAGAGATGTTATGACAAATCTTTGTGCATCTTATTGAGACTCTATACCATCTCAAGAAATTTTAATAGGGAAATTATAGGAAAACTCCCCCTATAAATAGAAGGATAAAAGACTTACTTCATCTTATTTTATAATAAGATAAAAACTTATTTTAAATAGCCGATTAGGCTGAATGCTCAAAAACAAAACCTTAATTTATGAAAAGAGAAATAGTCACCGGAAGGGCTCAGAATGGATAAGAGACATCATGGACTAGATTTCTGCACAGAGTAGAAGGAAAGAAGAGAATGTCCAATGCCCCATACATTTCTTCAATACCACAAATTTATATCAAGAATAGAAAATAAGATTTTATATCAGGAATACCTAATAGGAACTCCTGGGAGTCAGAGGCTTCTGCATGATGTATGAATCACAGGAAAAGGAGGCATAGTCTCATAGTAATGCTTGTATGTCCCTAGATACCCATTACGTTATTTTAAGCTGACCCAATGAAATGGCAATGATTTCCAGGATTGGCTATGAGAAAGGAGGCTACCAAATGATCTGAATTTTTCTTACAGACTACCCTTTCTCTGGGATTCTCTATATTAACAGAAATTTCTAAGCCCCTTATATCCTATAGCTTCACTTCTATTTGAATGTTTCAATTATTATTTTGGACATTAGAAGAGAGATGCAAAGACGGTTCTTAATCTTATTTAGGCTATGGTCCCCAGTGAACATTTGATGAGAGCATTAGAAAGCCCCCCAGGTAAAAGACACACAAAATATAAATTCGGTTTCATTGACGTCAAGGACTCTCTAAACACTATCTAGGAATTCAAAGAATAAGCCATTTTTATCCAGTTAGGACCTTGTAAAATTGGATATCTTCTCAAAATATATATTCTAAAATTGTTTATCTCAGAAAAGATTTTAGTTGTTCTTCTTATATTGGAATTCCGGCATATAACATAGTTAATTTACATAAATTCAGTTATTAAATCCGCTGCAAACAAATACTTATAGTAATAATTTAAATAAGGCAGGTGATTATTCTGCCAGTCATTCTATAAGCCTAAGCTGGAGAGTGTGCACAACATGGGAGCAATGAACCTGTTCCAGTCAGTGGGTTGCAGGATGTTTCTGACAACATATAGCTCTTATTTTGTTAAGCATTATTCTAATTCACACAATATGGCCCCAATACCTTTGACAACTTCTCTACCACTTAACTGGGGGAAAAAAAAACTGATTTTTTTCCTGCTAAACTGGCTATATTGGTTGTTTCTTGACTTCCTGGTATCCAATTGCTTTCCCATCCCTTGATAGTATATTGATTTCCCTTTTGGGTGGAATTTCCCCATGATTAAGGTTCTCATGGGAGGCAATTTCTAACACCTATCCCTCATGATACATCCCATCACAAAAACAAAGAAAGCTGGATTTTTTGTTGTTATTGTCTAACTCTTGGTACAACTAAGCCATGAGCACATAACCTAAGCTTGACAAATCAGAACTTTTAAACATATGAAAAGGATGTAGCGATGGATTCACTCTTTGAAGGCCTAATTAGTTGTAGTAATCCAAGGAAACATGGACCAGATTGTCTCTTCAGTCTAGCCTTTTCTAAAGACGTCCTGATTTTTTCTCCTTTGCCAAATCCAGTTATCAACTGATTCCCAATAAAGAGTAATTTCCATAATTTTATATTAAATCATCTTTTTGCTTAGAAATTCCTGAGGTGGTTTTTGTTGCCTATATACTCTAGAGGAAGTACAAGGCAAGATGAACATATGGGGAGACATAACTTCAGTGTCATTTGATGTGGCATTTCAGATAGCAACTGCTTGAAGAGAGTTTCAGGTATAATTTTGTCTTGTCTATGAGATTTTTACCTTATATGTTGACTTTAGAACCCAAGTTTCATATAGTAAGGGACTAATGTAGTATCACATATCATAGCGAAATACTGGAAGCAACTTAAATGTTCTACAATAGGAAGTATCTAAAAATTAAAAATGTATAGGCTATGTATGAATTATTTTGCAATCAAAAAAACGTGTTATAGAAAAATGTAAAATAATATTGAAATAGATTATTGTTAATATATGCAGGAAAAATATGCAGCCAAGAATACTTTATCTATCAAGGCTGTAATCCAGTATAAGGAGAGATAAAAGAGGTTCTCAGACAAAGAAAAATAAAGGAGTTTGTGACCACTAAACTGAAATACTGAAAGAAATACTACAGAGGACTCTTTCAGTGGGAAAAGTAGACCAAAAGCAACAAAAACTGGAAAGGAAAAGAGGATATCTCCAGAAACACTGACATTACGGGTAATATAATGGCAGTAAATTAATATCTATCAATAATCAGTTTGAAAGTAAATAGATTAAATGCTCCAATCAAAAGACATAGGGTATCTAGGAGTACTGGCTGGTTCCGGGTTAAGTGTCTGACTTTTAAAAAAAAAAATTTATATTTTTTATTTATTTCTGAGAGAAAGAGTGACAGATAGCATGAACAGGGGAGGGTCAGAGAGAAAGGGAGATACAGAATCTGAAACAGGGTCCAGGCTTTGAGCTAGCTGTCAGCACAGAGCCTGATGCGGGGCTAAACCCATGAATCGTGAGATCATAACCTAAGCCAAAGTGGACACATAACCAACTGAGCCACCCAGGCGCCCCAAGTATCTGACTTTTGATCTTAGTTCAGGTCTTTATCTCAAGGTCATAAATTCAAGTCCTGAGTTGGGCTTCATGCTAGGTGAGAAGCCTACATAAAAGGAAAAAAAAAAACATAGGGTATCTTAATGGATTAAAAAAACAAGACCCATCTATATGCTGCCTACAAAAAACTCATTTTAGACCTAAAGACACCTGCAAACTGAAAATGAGGGAATGGAGAACCACCAATCATACTAATGGACATGAAAAGAAAGCTGGATACCTATGTCTGACAAACTAGAATTTAAACCAAAATCTGTAACAAGAGATGACGAAGGGCACCATGACATAATTAAGGGGTCTAACAAGACCCCTTCTAACAAGAAGATCTAAAAATTGTAAATATTTATGCCCCAACTTGAAGCACCCAAATACATAAATAAACTAATAAGAAGTATAAAGAAACTCATTGATAATAATCGTAGGGGACTTTAGCATCCTTAAAACAATGGACTAATCAACTAAGGAACTAATCAACAAGGAAACAATGGTTTTGAATGACACACTGGACCAGATGGACAGATATAGTCAGAATGTTTCATCCTAAAACAGCAGAATACACATTCTTTTCCAGTGCACATGGAACATTCTCCAGAACAGATCACATACTGGGTCACAGATCAGTCCTCAACAATACGAAAAGATTGAGATCATACCATGCTTATTTTCAGAACACAACACTACGAAACTTGAAATCAACCACAAGAAAAAATTCAGAAGGACCTGAAATATATGGAGATTAAAAAACATCTACTAAAGAATGAATGAAATAACCAGGAAATTAAAGAAGAAATTTTTAAAAATACATGAAAGCCAATGAAAATGAAAACATGACAGTCCAAAACTTTCGGGATGCAGCAAAAGCAGTCATATGAGGGAAATATATAGCAATCATGTCTACCTCAGGAAGCAAGAAAAGCCTCAAATACACAACCTTACACTTAAAGGAGCTAGAAATGAAAGTCAAAGCCAGCAGAAGAAGGGATATAACAAAAATTAGAACAGAAATAAATGATGTACCATTACAAGTGAAAGAGGAGAGATAACAACCAACACCACCGAAATACACATAAACTGGGAAATCTGGAAGAAATGGATAAATTCCTAGAAACTTATAAACTACCAAAACTAAAAAGGAAGAAATGGAAAATTTGAACAGACCCATAATAAGCAAAGATTCTATCAGTAATCAAAAATCCCTCAACAAACAAAAGTCAAGAGCCAGATGGCTTCCAGGGAAATTCTACCAGACATTTTTTTTAAGTTTATTTATTTACTGAGAGAGAAAGAGCACAAGTTGGGGAGGGACAGAAAGAGAGAAAATGAATCCAAAGCAGGCTCTGAACTGTCAGTGCAGAGTCTGATGCAGGACTCAAACTCACAAACCATGAGATTATGACCTTACCCAAAGCCAGAAACTTAACCAACTGAGTCACCCAAGTGCCCCTCCACCAAACATTTAAAGAGGTAATACCTATTATTCTCAAACTTTTCCAAAAAATAGAAATGGAATGTAAGCTTCCAAACTCATGCTGTGAGACCAGCATTACCTTCATTTCAAATCAGACAAAGACTTCACTAAAAAGGAGACTTAAACATCAATATCCCTGATGAACATGGACACAAAAATTCTCAACAAGATACTAGCAAATCCAATCCAACAGTACATTAAAAAAATTATTCACCATGAGAGAGTGGGATTTCTTCCTGGGCGACAGCAGTGGTTCAATATTCAAATATAAATCAATGTGATACACCACATTCGTAAAATAAATTATAAGAACCATTTGACCCTCTAAATGGATGCAGAAAAACAGGGTGCCTGGGTGACTCAGTTGGTTAATTTAAGCATCTGATCTTAATCTCAGCTCAAGTCTTGATTTCAGGGTCATGAGTTCAAGCTCTGAGTTGGGCTACATGCTGGGTATAAAGCCTAGTTAAAAAAAATAGATACAGAAAAACCATTTGAAAAAAAAATATAGCATTCACTCTTGATAAACACCCTCAACAAAGTAGGGATAGAGGAAACATAGCTCAACATTGTAAAGGCTATATATGAAAGATCCACAGGTAATATAATATCCTCAATGGGGAAAAAACCTTTTCCTCTATGGTCATGAACAATAGAGGATGTCGACTCTCACCACTGTTATTTAACATAGTACTGGAATTCCTAGCCTCAGCAATTAGACAACAAAAAGAAATAAAAGGCATCCAAATTGGCAAGGGAGAGATCAAACTTTTGCTATTTGCAGAGGACATGATTATTTAGAAAACTTGAAAGACTCCACCAAAAACTTGCAAGAACTAATACATGAATTTATCAAAGTCGCAGGATATAAAATCAACTTACAAAAACTGGTTTCATTTCTAGATACCAATACTGAAACAGCTGAAACAGAAATCACAGAATCAATCCCATTTACCATTACACCAAAAACTGTAAGATAAGTAAAAATAAATTTAACCAAAGAGGTAAAAGACCTGAAAAGCTATGAAAAATAGAGGACACTTATAAAAGAAATTGAAGAAGATACAAAGAAATGGAAAAACATTTCATGCTTATGGACTGGAAGAACCAGCAGTGCAAAAATGTCTATCCTACCCAAAGCAATCTACACATTTAATGCAATCCCCATCAATATACCACCAGCATTCTTCACAGAGCTAAAACAAACAATCCTAAAATTTATATGGAACCCAAAAAGATCCCAAAGTCAAAGTAATCCTGAAAAAGAAAAAGCAAAGCAGGAGGCATCACGATTCTGTACTTCAAGCTGTATTATACAGCTGTAGTGATCAAGATAGTATGTTACTGCCACAAAAATAGACACAGATCCATGGAACAGAATAGAAAACCCAGAAATGGACCCAAAACTATATGGGCAATTCATCTTTGACAAAGCAGGAAAGAATATCCAATGGAAAAAAGACAGTCTCTCCAACAACTGGTATTGGGAACACAGGACAGAGACATGCAGAAGAATGAAATTTTCTTGTTTCAGTCTGTGACTCCCTCTCTCTCTGACCCTCCCCTGCTCACGCTGTCTCTCTCTCTCTCCTAGAAATAAATAAAAACATTAAAAAAAAATTAAAAAAAAAAGAAGAAGAATGAAATTTTCTTACATCATACACAAATTTAAAATAAATTTAAAATGGATGAAAGACTTAAAAGTAAAACAGGAAGCCACCAAAATCCTAGAGGAAAACACAGGCAGCAACCACTTTGACCTCAGCTACATCAACTTCTGACAACACAGGTCTCTGGAGGCAAGGGAAATAAAAGCAAAAATGAACTATAGGACTTCATCAAGATTAAAAGCTTCTGCATAGGAAAGGAATAATCAACAAAACTAATAAGCAGCCTATGCAGTGGGAAAAGACATTTGCAAATGACATCTTGGATAATAGGTTAGTATCCAAAATCTGTAAGGAACTTATCAAGCTCAACACCCAAAAAATAAATAATCCAGTTAAGAAATGGGCAGAAGACATGTACATACATTTTTTCAAGGAAGACATACAGAAGGCTTACAAACATATGAAAAGATGCTCAACATCATTCATTGTCAAGGAAATACAAATCAACCATTTTGAGATACCACCTCACATCTGTCAGAATGTTACATTAAGAACACAGGAAACAACAGATGTTGCCTAGAATGTGGAGAAATGGGAACCCTCTAACACTATTGGTGGGAATGCAAACTAGAGCAGTCACTCTGGAGAACAGTATGAAGGTTCCTCAAAAAGTTAAAAATAGAACCACCCTACGACCTAGCAACTGCACTTCTAGGTACTCACCCAAAGCATACAAAACTAATGATTCAAAAGGACACAGGTACCCCAATGTTTATAGCAGCATTATCAACACTAGTCAAATTATATATACACTGGAATATTACTCAGCCATCAAAAAGAATGAAATCTTGCCACCTGCAAGCATATGGATGGCGCTAGAGTGTATTTTGTTAAACATAACAACTCGATCTGAGAAAGCAAATACCATATGGTTTCATTCATATGTGGAATTTAAGGAACAAAACAGAAGAACATGAGAAGGAAAAACAAAAATAGAGAGGGAAGCAAACCATAAGAAACCATAAGAAATGGTTTTTTAATGTTTATTTATGTATTGAGAGAGAGAGAGAGCATGCAAGTGGTGGAGGGGCAGAGAGAGAGAGAGAATCCCAAGCAGGCTCCTTATAGTCAGCATAAGGCCCAATGCAGGGCTCAATCTCATGAACCATTAGATCATGACCTGAAATGAAATCAGGATTGAGACAATCAACTGAGCTCCCGAGGTGCCCCTCCATGAGAAACACTTAATGATAGAGAACAAACTGATGGTTGGAAGGCAGTGAGTGGGATATGGGCTAAATGGGTAATGGGTACCAAGAAGGTCACTTTTTGGATTCTTAGGTGGCTCTGTCGGTTGAGTGCCAGACTTCAGCTCAGGTTACCATCTTAAGACTCTGAGTTCAAGCCGTGCATCGGGCTCTGTGCTGACAGCTCAGAGCCTGGAGCCTACTATAGATCCTGTGTCTCCCTCTCTCTCTGTCCCTCCTTCGCTCATACTCTCTCTCTCTCCTTCAAAAATAAGTAAGCATTAAAAAACCTAATTAAAAAAAGAAGAGCACTTGTTGTGATGTGCACTGAGTTTTATATGTAAGTGATGAATCACTAAATTCTACACCTGAAAACAATTTTACCATATATATTAGCTAACTAGAATTTAAATAGAAACTTGAAATGATAAAATAGAGCAATCTAAAAAAATTTTTGAAGTAAGTGTTTTTGGTGTTCGGGTGAAAAAACAAAAGGAAAGGAGGGAGAATATAAGAAATGAACTATATTATATTTGAAAGTTTCATAGAAATAGTTATCAATTGAAAATAAAATGTACAGGTATTAAGGAGGGAATTTGTTGCGATGAGCACTGGTTGTTATACGTAGATGATGACTCACTGGGTTCTACTCCTGAAACCAATACTACCACTGTATGTTAATTAACTAACTTGAATTTAAATAAATAAATTAAAAATAAATAAATAAAATGTATGGGACAAATTCTAAATAGAAATCAAAGAGAGAATCACTAAAATAAGATATTGTAATATTGAATTCACCAAGAAGCATCACAGGGAGATAAAGAGATTAAAAGTTATGAAGAAACACTTAAAATATTTGAATGAAAAACACTTTGAACATATTTTTAATAAGCATTCTAAAAGGAGACAATAGTGGGAAGGACAAAGTAAAAATATTTAAAAATATAGTGCTCAGAATATTCCATAAGGATGTGAATATTCACACTGAAAATACATACTAAAAAACCATGAAGACTATCAAAGTAACAAAGAGAGCTTACTTACAAAGAAGTGACTTCTACTCAGAGCAGACAAGTCACCAGCAATAAAACAATATGGAAGTAAATTAGGCATATATATTCAAAATAATGAATTAAAAAAACTGTCAAGCAAAATTTTTAATCTAAATAGACTATTGTTCTCAGGTAATGAAAAATAAATAACCCTTTTAAGAATCTCATCTAAGAAGGTTTATCACCCACAGAAATTTGCTGAAAGAACCATTAATGAGAATCCATTACAAGAATGTTTACTATAGCATTGTCCATAGAATAAATATTAAAGCAAACTAAAGTGTCTATCGACAGATTAATAAATTTTGTTACATTTACAAATTTAGTACTTAACACTATGTGGCACTGAAAATGAATGAGCTATAACCAAAGAATCAACTATAACTACAGAATCTCAGAAACTGCCAAGTGAAAGAAAGTCTCCAAAGATTATATATGTGATATAATGATGTGATTTCATTATCATAAAAGTCAGAGACAAACAAACTACACAGATGTAAAGAATCTGAATGCAAAATCTTTTTAGATTTTTATTTTATCCATCTTTTATAGCTATCTTGCTTATATATATATATATATATATATATATATATATTTGTCATTGAATTAATTTACAATGAGAAAAATATCAGTGACAGACATCTCTTGTTCTATATGTAAATTGTTCTCTACTTTGGATCAAAAATCCTGCCAACCTAGAGATTATATGGAAAAGAGTCAAGAGTCTTGACTCAGAGTTCATCTAGGCTGCAATGAAGCTTGCTCTACCTCACAGATTTTTATTGATCAAATTGCTCATTTCTGGCTGATCCAGTCCTCTCTTTCTTTTGTCCAGTGATAAATAAACACTGACAATTTCATACTAAGTTACCTTTTCTAAATCAAGTGAGAACAGTATCCATTTTTTTAAATTCCAGTATAGTTCACATATAGTGTTATGTTGGTTTCAGGTGTATAATATAATGATTCAACTCTATACACTACTCAGTGCCCATCATGATGTGTACTTTTAATTCCCTTCACCTATTACTCACATCCACCCTTCTACTTTCCCTCTGGTAACTGTCAGCTTGTTCTCTATAATTAAAAGTCTGTTTTTTGTCTCTTTCCTTCTTTGCTAATTTGTTTCATTTCTTAAATTCCACCTATGAATGAAATCATATGGCATTTGTCTTTCTCTGACTGACTTATTTCACTTAGCATTACAATACTCTCCAGATCCAACTATGGTTTTGCAAATGACAAGATTTCATTATTTTTATGGCTGAGCATTATTCCAGTTTATATATACACCATATCTTCTTTATCCATTCATCTATCAATGGACACTTGGGCTGCTTCATATTTACTTTGTCTATTGTAAATAATGCTTCAATAAACACAAGGATGGACCTATCTTTTCAAATCAGTGTTTTTGTATTCTTTGTTAACTTCCCAGTGATGGAATTACTGGATCATAATGCAATTCTATTTTTAATTTTTTGAGGCACCTCCCTTGTTTTCCGCAATGGCTGCACCAGTTTGCATTCCCACCAACAGTTAAGAGGGTTCCTTCTCCTCCACATCTTCGCTAATTCTTGTTTCTTATGTTGTTGATTTTAACCATTCTGACAGGTGTGAGGTGGTGTCTCACTGTGGTTTCGATCTGCATTTCCCTGATCACCAATGATGAGCATCTTTTCATGTGCCTGTTGGACATCTGTAGGTCTTCTTTGAAGAAATGTCTGTTCATGTATTCCACCCATTTTAATTGAATTATTGATTTTGGGGTTCTGAGTTGTATAAATGCTTTAAATATTTTGGATACTAACCCTTTATCAGATATATCATTGGCAAATATCTTCTCCTATTCACTGTGTTATCTCTGTATTTTGTTGTTTCCTTTGCTGTTCAGCTTTTTACTTTTTTTTTTTTTTACAAATAGTTTATTGTCAAATTAGTTTCCACATAACACTCAGTGCTCATCCCATAAGTGTCCTCCTCTATGCCCATCCCCCCCTCCCCCCCACATCCATCAGTCCTCAGTTTTTGTCAGCATTCAAGAGTCTCTCATGGTTTGCCTCTCTCCCTTTCCCCCACCATTTCCGCCCTTCTTCTCCCCCTTGTTCCTCAGTAAGTTCCTCCTAATCCTCCTATACGTGCAAACATATGATATTTGTCCTTCTCTGCCTGACTTATTTCGCTCAGCATAACACCCTCAAGGTCCATCCATGTTGCTACACATGGCCAGATTTCATTGTTTCTCATTGCCATGTAGTATTCCATGGTAGAGATAAACCACATCTTCTTGATCCATTCATCTGTTGATGGACACTTAGGCTCTTTCCATGTTTTAGCTATTGTGGAGAGTGCTGCTATGAACATTGGGGTACATGTGCTCCTATGCATCAGCATTTCTGTATCCCTTGGGTAAATTCCTAGCAGTGCTATTGCTGGGTCCTAGGGGAGTTCTATTGTTAGTTTCCTGAGGAACCTCCACACTGTTTTCCAGAGGGGCTGTACCAGTTTACATTCCCACCAACCGTGTAGGAGGGTGCCCGTTTCTCCACATCCTCGCCAGCATCTAGAGTTCTCTGATTTGCTCATTTTAGCCACTCTGACTGGCGTGAGGTGGTATCTCAGTGTGGTTTTCATTTGTATTTCCCTGCTGAGGAGGGATGCTGAGCATCGTTTCATGTGTCTGTTGGCCATCTGGATGTCCTCCTTGGAGAAGTGTCTGTTCATATCTTCTGCCCATTTCTTCACTGGGTTGTTTGTTTTTCGGGCCTGTAGTTTGGTTGTTCAGCTTTTTACTTTGATGAAATCCCAATAGTTAATTTTTGCTTTTATTTCCCTGGCCTCAGGAAACATAACTAGAAAAATGTTGCTTCTGCCAATGTCAAAGAAATCACTGCCTGTGCTAGGATTTTGTATGGTCTTAAAAGTCTCATGCTTAAGTCTTTCATCCATTTTGAATTTATTTTTGTGTATGGTGTTAAGAAACTGATCCAGTTTCATTCTTTTGCATGTAGCTCTCCAGTGTTCTTTGTTGAGGAGACATCTTTTTCTGATTAGATATTCTTTCTTGCTTTGTCAAAGATTAGTTGACCATATAGTTGTGGGTTTCCTTCTGGGCTGTCTATTGTGTTCCATTGATCTATGTGTCTGTTTTTGTGCCAGTACTATACTGTTTTGATTACTACAGCTTTGCAAGTACTACAGCTTTACTATAGCTTGAAGTCTGGGATTGTGATGTCTCCAGCTTTGTTTTTTCTTTTTCAAGATTGCTTTGGCTATTCAGGGTCTTTTAGGGTTCCATACAAATTTTAGGATTGTTTGCTCTAGCTCTGTGAAAACAATGTCAGTGGTATTTTGATGAGGATTTCATTAAATATGTAGATTGCTTTGGGTAATGCAGACATTTTAACAATGTTCTTCCAATCTATGAGTATGAAATGTCTTTCCATATCTTTGTGTCACCTTCAATTTCTTTCACCAATGTTTTGTAGTTTTCAGAATACAGGTCTTTCATTCTGACCTCTTTGATTAGGCTTATTCCTAGTTTTTTATAATTTTTGGTGTAATTATAAATGGATTGATTCCCTGATTTCTCTTTCAGCTGCTTCATTTTGGTGTATAGAAATGCAAAAGATTTCTGTACTCTGATTTTTACTGAATTCATGCATCAGCTTAGCAGTTTTCTGGTGGAATCTTTTGGGTTTTCTATATATAGCATGTCATCTGCAAATAGTGAAAATTTTCCTTCTTCCTTGCTGACCTGGATGCCTTTTATTTCTTTTTGTTTTGAATGCTGTAGTTAGGACTTCCAGTACTATGTGGAATAATGGTGGTAGGGGTGGACATCCGTGTCTTATTCCTGACCATGGAAGAAAAGCTCTCAGATTTTCCCCTTTTAGGATATTAGCTGTGAATATTTTATATATAATCTTTATGTTGAGGTATGTTCCCTCTTAACTTACTTTGTTGAGGGGTTTTATCATGAATGGATTTTGTACTTTGTCAAATGTTTTTCTGCATTTTGAAATGATCATATGGTTCTTATCCTTTCTTTTATTGATATGGTGAATCACATTGATTGATTTGCAAATATTGAACCATGCTTGCAACCTAAGAATAAGTCCTACTTGATAATGGTGAATGATTTGTTTAACGTATTATTGGATTAGGTGTTGGATTAGGTTTACTAGTATTTTATTAAAGATTTTTGCATCTATGTTCATCTGGAATAGCATCCAGTATTGATGCTTTCATCCTAGATCCAGGATTCATGGGTCCTGGAATCAAGGGATGGAAATGGGAGTGGCATCCCTCACTATTATCCCTAGAGACCCACTGGTAAATATTTTTCTTTCTGTCTCTGCAATCTTATGCTTTGCTAGCCTAGATGTCTTAATTACAGAGGGAAGAATGTTTCCACCAAGAGATATAACAATGATTCCACCAAACTGGAAATTAAGATGTCAGCCTGGTCTCTTTGAGCTCCTCATGCTTCTGAATCAATAGGCAAGGAGTTATTGTGCTGACTGGTGTGACTGATCCCGACTACCAAGGAGAATTTGGATTGCTACTCTACAATGGAAGCAAGGAAGAATATGTCTAGAATATAAGACATCCCTTAAGTATCTCTTAGTTCACCATACTGCCTCCTCTGATTCCTAAATAATTCCATTAGAGCCAATCCAACTCTAGAGTCAAATTGGGAACTAGCACTGACCACTCAACAAATAGTTTTATGTTAAAATCCCATGATCCAAATATGAGAGATCTTACAGAAGTACAGGTTTTATCACAAATAGCCAGAAGCAGCCTCAGTGCCATTGACATAAAATGCACCAAATTTGTTTATTGTCTTCTGTGCCCTTGTTGGTGAGCTGGTGGATTCTCAAGAGGCACCTTCTGTATTGTTACAGCAGAGGCTTTAACTTGAAAAGTATATTAAATTCATCTGGAATGGTTTCTAAACATACCCACACCTAGAGCCTAATGTTTAAGACTCCAATTTAATTGGCATTGAATGGGGCTTGAGAACTGTATTTTTAAGATTCTCTGAGTGATTGTAATGTATTGCCTGAATTGAAAACTATATCTCAGAGTATTCCTTCACACTGACATAAAAAGAGAATTGTGACCATTCTTACCAGGTCTTAATGTCAGAGAAGAAATACAAAGTCTCATTAAGATGGAATAACCACAGTACCTCCACCTGGATCCAAAAGTGCCAGGTTTGAGAACATTAAAGGCTTATGTTTTTGGGACAGAGGAACCTTAACCTTGAGGCTACTGAGAGCCACTTGAGACAAAGTCAGTGGCAATCTGCCATAGACAAGTATTTTCCTTTTTTATTTTCATTTTCTAGCTATGTCTCCATCCCTTCCTTTCTCCTCCCTGGTTTTCATACTCTCTCAGCTCACCTTTTAGCTGTTTCATATTCAACCATTGCTTTAGACTTTAACAGAAAATGAGGCTTGTTATCCCTATTCCAGAACGTACATATTTAGGCAGATGTCAGGATTTAGGCTTCTCTATTTCAGGTTTGTGCTAATTCAGAAAGGAACTTAACTTATGACTACTTTGGCCATGACAGGATTTGTCAAATGTGTGAAGAATAAAAACATTATTAGTGTTGTTCATCTTGTAGAAGAGGATTGTTTTCAAGGTTCAAAAGCACTCATTTATTGGCAGTATTTTCATTTGCTGAATTACTTATAATTTTGCCCTAGTTATTTTATTAAAATGTCTAAATAGGGGTGCCTGTGTGGCTCAGTTGGTTAAGCGTCTGATTATTGATTTCCACTCAAGTTATGATCTCACGGTCCTGAGATAGAAACGACAGGCGCCATGAGCGTGCTTGGGATTCTCCATCTCTTCTGCATGTATGCTCTCTTTCTCTTTCTAAAAACAAACTCCAACAACAAAGGAAGGAAGGAAGGAAGGAAGGAAGGAAGGAAGGAAGGAAGAAAGGAAGGAAGGAAAGAAAAGAAAAAGAAAGAAAGAAACTAAAGAAAAGAAGGAACATTTTTAAAATTCTTTAAATATTTTTTAAAAATTTTAAAAATGTCAAAAGAGTCTAACAATCTAGCTTTACACAAATTCAGATTGGCATTTCTTATCTACTGCTTCAACATTTGTCTCTTTCTTTTGGCTGTTACAATTTATACAGCTCCCACTTAATACTGCCACTGCAGCAGGTAGGTCATAGCATACTGCAGACATGTGTGGGTCAGAATAATTCTGTGGTCAAATAAGCTGGGAAGTCTAGTTCAAACACAAATTAAAAAGGTTGTTTTTGTTTGTTTTACAAAATTACTCATGCATTTAAAATGTTAGTGTGTATCATTATCATTCTCCAAACTGGAGATAGAGTTACTTGTTTTGCAAACTTTTTTGACCACAAGGAAAAAAAAATTAAAGAGTTCCTTGAGAAACTAAAATTGCACAGAATGCACTTATGAAATGCTGTTTAGACTTTTACCATTGGTGGTGACATGCGTAATAATGATGAGTCTCAAAAGCTCTCCCTGGATCTCCTAGCCAAGAATCCTACATTCCTACAAGTTGACATCCTGGAAGCACGTGTAAACTTTCCTGGAAAGTCATGCCCATCCTGGAAGTCATGCCCATGACTTTCATTGTCCTCCTTCTCTGGAGCGCCATCCATCTCCCAAGGCCAACTCCACATTTTCTCCACATGTAGGGTCAGGAAGGTAGAGACCAAAGGAGGTCCTGCAGTTTTCATTTTAAGGAACTGAATATTGCCTCAGGCCCCAAGGACTAGGAGCCTACAACATTCTGGGGAATGCTAGGGACTAAAGGGTGAGAAAACATGCTTATGAGGAGGCAGGGGTTATGAGGGGAGAGGAAAGGGAGTGTTTGATGTTTACATGCCATTTAACTGCATTTATTTTTCAATACCTTTATACTTGCAACTAGTAATGGACTCAAAATATACCCGAGAGTACAGAGTGGAAAAGAAGACTCTCTTACCCATTTCCTCCAATAATGCCATTTCCTGTTCCCCACACAAAAGTTGCCACCATTACTAGTTGTGTATCCTTCCAGAGATACTCTATGTTTTAGTAAATGAAAATGAAATATATAGGCAGGTAGCTAGCTATCTAGAATCCAGATGATTTGATAATTTAAAAAATTTAATGTTATTCATAAGAAACTCTAGAAAATATTATGATCAATATATAACGGAGATAGCGTTTTAAATTTGTGGGAGTAAACTGAATTATTTAATAAAGAGTACGAGGTCAGCTGAACAGCAAACTAGACAAGTAAGCAGATGTCAACCTTAAAATATTTCAAAGTGAAACTACAAAATACTGTGCTATAAAATAATGTGTATATATATATGCGCATATATTTGGCATATATATACTATCTTAGCTAAGCAAGACTTCCAGCTTTTCTAAATCATGGAATAAAAGATCGTTAAGTGTGACAATGAAAACATTTTTAAAAACAACCTTCATAGATTAAATTCAATTAACAAATTGAAAAGACATATGGCAAATAAAAAATACTTCCACTGTATTAGCAGGAGAAAAGGCTAGTTCAGTTCAATAAGAAAATCCAATTTTCCAAATTAAAAAATTAGGCAAAAAGCATAAATAGGCAGTTCACACAAAAAGAAATATGATACACATGAAAACCTCACTTACAATTAGAAAAATTGGAATTTAACAACAGTCACAATCAACAGACTGAAAAGGCAACCAAAGGAATTTGTGAAAATATTTGCAAATCATCTATCTGATAAGAGGTTATTATCTAAAATACGTAATGGACTCCTATAACTCAGACCACAACAAACTCCTATAACTCAACAAAAAAACAAATTAACCCTATTAGAAAGGGCAAAATGCCAGAGGTTAGGGATGGGGGAATAGGAAGAGGCTGTTAAAAGGGAACAAACTTTCGGCTATAAGATGAATAAGATCTGAAGATCTAATGTCAATACGGTAACTATAGATGATAGCACTGTACTGTGTAATTGAAATTTACTAACAGAACCTAAATGTTCTCACCAAATAGAAAAGAGAGTAAATTTGTGAGTGATGGATGTGTTATTTAAATAGATTCTAGGAATTCTTTCACAGTGTATACATATGTCAAATCACCATGATGTATACTTTAAATATCTTAAAATTCTGTATGACTTCAGTAATGCTGAAAAAATAAAAATCAAAGAATCAGATCTTGGGGTTTAAATAAAAATGGACCAAAGATTTGAATAGACATTTCTTCAAGGAAAATATAGAAATAACCAACAGCATAGGAAAAGATGCTCAAACTCATAAATCATTAAGGAAATAAAAATCAAAATCACAAGGAGGTAATATCTATACCCATTAGGATGGTTACTATAAAAAAAGAAAAATAGAAAATAACAAGTGGCAGCAAGAACGTATTACTTTTGTGCATCACACAGAGTACTTGCGGCGTAGAAAAACAGCTCCTGTGTGTCTCTATTCCTTCCTATTCCCTTAGGAGGTTTCTGAGACACTTATTTACGGAGAAAGTAAAGATGACAATGTCCTTTTAAATATAAAATCCTATAGAGGGCGCCTGATAGGCTCAGTTGGTTAAGCATCTGCCTATTGGCTTTGGCTCAGGTCACGACCTCATGGTTGGTTAGATCAAGCCCCTCATTGATTCATGCTACAGGCTGATAGCTCGGAGCCTGCTTGGGACTCTCTCTCTCCCTCTCTGCTACTCTCTCTGTTTCTCCCTTTCAAAAATAAATAAATAAGCTTAAAAATATATATCAAATATAAAATACTATAAGCCATTTATCCAAGCAGCCTTGTGTTAATCACTCAGCGGTCTGGAGCCTTTTCATCCCTCCTCAGCTCACTCCCACAAGGCACTGGGTGAGGTATGTGATGATACTTATCAATCTGGTCATATTAAAATGACTGTAATGCATAACAGCCCAGGCTATTCTTCCCATTCTCCACTCCCTCTCCACCTCCCACCCCCCTCACCCACATACAAACAGACGAATCAATGCGTTGCAATCAGTGAGTTTAAGGGCATATGCTTTGTTAGAATTCCTGGCAGTGACTATCATGCAAATCATGGCATTTATGAAGATTATAAATGCTGTCAAGAAACTTAGAGTGAAAAGAACTGGAAGGTCAGCCAATCTTTTTCTTCCTTTACTTCCCAGTAGTGCTGCCTTAAACTCCCCCCCCCCCAAAATTAAAGGTGTTCTTCACTAGTCAGGATAGGCCATGTATTACCAATTGCATTAACAGCACCCCTGGAGCGGCGGGGGGTAGGGGGTCATTGGTTCTTGGCAAGGGGGTGGAGAGCAAAAAATATCTTACACTCTTTATTTAAAAAGCACAGGTATACATATAGTTCATAAACAGAGAAATACTATACTTATGGTATTAAAATTTTATGAAGAGGAAATTATGAAAAAAATCTATTAAGTCTACCTTGAGAAGTGATAAAAATAAAGTTGAGAAACACTGGAGTAGTCTAAACTACTATAACGAACACCCACAAAATCTCAGTGGCTTTACAAAACAATTTTTTCTTACTGTAATCACATTCTGATGCTTGACAGTAGGGGCCCTGGAGTGTGCTCTCCTCCACATAGGCATATAGGAACTCAGGCTCCCTCCATCCAGTGGCTCCACTATTCCCTAGGGCCTTTGAGAATCTCCCAGAATCCTCTTCATCTGGCTGTTCAATGGGCAAAGAGAGAGCAAGCACAAGATAATAAAAGAATATTTTAGGGGCTAGACTTGGCAGCGGACGCACAATTTTCACCAACTTCATATTCCCACCAATTAGCCACATGGCCTCTACTAAATGCAAGGCAACTGGGAAATACAGTCTAGCCCCATACATGTAAGGGAAAAATAGAAATATTGTGGAAGAACAAGTTAGTCTTTGCCTCATAAGATAGAGAATTTGAAGTTTCACTGGGGTCTCAAGGTTGACAAAAACTGAATTATATTTAATACTTGCAATGATAAAATGTACCCTAGAAAAAAATGGAGAAAAGTTTATCTTAATCCTATTCTTCAGCTTTGGGTTCTCCTTCAATCTTCCCTATACTTTACTAGTGGTAAGCATTTTATCTGGTTAACAAACATAAAAAAAATTAAAGGTTTGTTTCCCCACCTCTGAACATATTAAATACTGGAAAGAATACGGAGAAAAAGATACAATTACTCCTTGTGTAAGCTGCAAACACCTTGACAATATCTATAACAATTTCGCAGGCACATTCCCACTGACACAGCAATTCCACTTCTGGACGTTTAGCCTGAAGATAATATTACTGCAAGTTAAAATAGCTCACCCTTGCATACTGCTCACCATGTGTCAGAAGGAACAGAGTGTACAGTCAGTTCCCCACTAATAACTGACAGATCTGGGGTTTCAACCCAGGTAGTTCATCTCTAGTCTTTATCCTTAACTGCTGTCTTTATCATGCACACGGATACATAAAAGGATTGAAAACAACCTGAACATCCATCAACAGGTGACTGGTTCAGTAAATTATAATAACATCCAAATATCCACAGACCTCTACAAAGCTATTAAAAATAATGAGGTAGTTTTAAGTATACTGGTGTGAAATATGGATATGCCGTTTAGCAAAAGAGAGAGAAATTACAGTGGAAAACAATGCATATAAGTAGTATATCACTGTATCAAAAATTTTGAAATGTAGTTCCTTGATTAAAAAAAAAAATGTCAAGGAAAGAGTAATATTGATATCCCCTTAAGAGAGGAACTGAAAATTTTGTGGGAAACTTTCTCTGAACATCATTTTGTACCACTGGAATTTGGAAACAGGTGTTAGTAATTTCCACTTGAAACAAAAATAATTTTCATTAATGTGCAAAAATATACAAAGGTGATTAAAATGATGACAATTATATATGCATTGGGTTAATCTTTTCTAATATAAAAACTTCCTTTGCCTAATCCAAGTAGTAAAGTGGATCAATTGATATTCATTGCTTCTTTTTCCTCCCATTACCTATGAAGTAGCAATTCAGAGTGCTATTAAACTGGGCGGAGGTGTCTGATTACCTCAGCACATTACAGGGGTCTGATCTACTGTCTCAGCATATTTCTCATCACCTTGGCTATCTTCGCTATCCTTGGTACTTACTACGTCAAACCAAAATCCTAGCTGTGTCCTCTCAAAACTCTCCATTCTAGCTCCTGGGATTTCCCGAGGCCTGATTCATGTTCTACCTAATTCAAAAAACTTCTTCCTGTGAGTTCCCTATCAGAATGGGTAAAGGCTTCCCCTGAAGGTAATAGGATGTGAATCAGAGCTGTGTAAATCCCCTTGGATTGAGTAAAATTTTTATTTGAACATTTATTTTACACGTGTTTTAAACATGTTATTTATTTACACATTATTTTTTAAACCCCACAAGAAAAGAAAAATGAAACTTTTAAAGCCTTTTCAGGAATGGAGCTTGATTTCATAAAATAGAAAAAGAGCAAATAGAATGTCAACATGAAGGCCAGAAAAATTAAGAAGCCTCATAGGGTTGTCCAATTGGATAAGACCTTATTCCCTCACTTCTCTCTTTCAATAAGGATCTCAACATCTGAACTTCCTAAACATGTTGCAAAATTCCTCTTCTCAGTCCCACTATCTGGATGCTCAAAAATCACCTATATTTGGCTGGGTACATTTCTTCCCCATTTTATCCATTTAAAGAATGTTATAACGCCTTTCCTCACCATGTGAAAGCTGCCAGTGTTTTGTACTTTTAGTTAGCCTTTTGGAATGCCCTAACAGTGCTTACCAATAAATGTACATTAATGGAGATTCTGTTAAAATGCAGTTTCTCTAATTCAGTATCCCTGGGTGGGGCCTGAGATTCCGCATTTTTATCAGGTAGTACCATTGCTGCTGATTCACAGAATTCATTTCAAGTAGGAAGGTCCTAAAGAGAGATTAATGCTAAGAAGTAGCCACAGCAAGCAGTGCCATTCTGAGTATGTGCAAAAGTGTATGCAGATTCTGAAGAAGGCTCCAGATTCTGAGCTGTCAGCACAGCATAACGATGGGAAGAAACTGGATATTTTTGTTCTTTCTCCTTTATTATCTGGAGTTTTCATGGATATTTTTCCTTTCCTTTTCTTTCTTTTTTCTACTTTGAACAATATAACAAAATAACATATATAATAATATAACAATATAAGCACAATATTGTGCTTAAAATCACTAACTCTGGAGCCAAACTGCTTGAATTCCAATCCACCAGGTATTAGCTGTGTGACTTTTGGAAATTTACTTTACCTTCCTATGTCTCAGTGTTCTTACCTGTAAAATGGAGAAATAATAGTATCTACTTCATTAGAATTGTTTTGATACTTAATAAGCTAATATTTATAAATTGATTACAGCAGTGTCTGGCACATCCTAAATGTTATGTAGATAGATGGAGACAGATAGAGTGATATCTACATACTCCCTCTGACTATTCGGCTATTCTTCCAAACATCACTTGTTGATAGTTGGTTAATTCCAATAAAACAATGACTGCTAACCAATAAAACAACTGGTTAGTAATCAAAACAAACAAGCCAGTACAAGTTTAATGTTTTTCCTAACAGCTGTTTACCAAAAAAAAAAAAACAAACAACTACAGAAATGCAAAATCTGAAATCTGGAAGATAATTTAGAGACAGTTATTAAATTCCTTCATTTTACATAGGAAAATGATATCTCTTCAAAATGTACCTCAGTGTCTTAGGGATGGGAGATGTCCATGAATTCATCCCACAGTTCCCATCTCTCCATAGGTACCATTGCCAATTTCCTCTCCCAACCAATCTCTGATCAGTTACTATCAAGTGACTGAATTTTTTGGTCTCACGTTCACTGTTTTCTCTACTTTTACTAACCATCCTTTGTGGAAGCAGCAGAATAATGAGCTACAGCCTTTAGAATAAATCTTCTGTGATCATTATTTCAGTTGGCCGTAGAATTTATATTCATGGACTCAGAAGTGGTTCTTAATTGGGGCTGCCTCAGGACCTCAGGACTGATACGGTTGGGTTTAACAAATATACTTATTTGCTGCTGTCTCCAAATGTTAAAACAAAACAAAGCAAAACAAAGAAACAAACAGAAACAAAACAAAAAACCAGCCCAGACTGGAACCAATGCTGAAAATACAAGAGAATTTCAATTGTTCAGTACAAGCACAGTTTAAGACAGTCAGAACTATTACAACTTCTTACATGTTTTGTAATGGACATGGTGGCTCATAGAAAAGTAAAAGAATGCAAAACTAATAAGCAATAGTTAAAGCTGAGAAGGAAAGTTACACTTGGCTCCCTTGGATATCTGGAAGTGACTGAGACATAGATGATACCATCCATGAGTCAAGTCAATGAGACTTTAAAGAAATAGGAAATCCTTCCCTTCTTTTTCATTCTCTTCCCTTCCCTTTCCTTTCCTTTTTCTTAAAGTACTAAGCAAAGGGATGCATTCTGTTCATTCTTTTCTGTGAGTTTAATCTTTGTTTTAAAAAACATCTTTAAGTGAAAAGTAAAAAAAAAGAAGAAAGAAATAAAATTAGAATTGACAATTCCCCAAATAGAACACATCCCACAAAATTATATCAAAACATATGGCAGTCTTACGCATCTTAGAGCTAGATAATTTATTGTAAACTTATACTCTGGTAGAATACGACTATGTTAATTTGGACAGACCAGAGACTGGAACAGAGGTCCGTCACTTAAAGAATTCATTTCTTTCTCATATAACAAAATAAAACATGTCTAGCTGCAAGGAGAGGTGGAAATACAGTTTCTAGCTGGACGATGACTTTTCAGTCACAATTTTATTAATGCCAAGAATAAACGAACAGGTTTCAGAGAACAGCTAGAAGTCTCCAATACATTCACAAGTATGATTTAATAAAATGATACCTTAGTGAATCATAGTAAGAATTTTAAAATCATGTGAAAGATAGGTATCTATCTTCTAAAGATAGGTATCTTCTAAAAGAAAGATACTATCTTTTAAGATCAGTATCTTCTAAGTTTTTTGTAAAGTAGTTTATATCACATTCCAGTATAATAGCTTTGCATCCAGTAAAACTAATTCTCCCATCCTCTATACCACCACTATCAAAAGTGTCTTTTAGGGGCGCCTGGGTGGCTCAGTCGGTTAAGCCTCTGACTTTGGCTCAGGTCACGATCTCACATTCGTGGGTTCGAGCCCCACGTGGGGCTCTGTGCTGACAGCGGAGAGCTGGAAACTGCTTTGAATTCTGTGTCTCCCTGTCTCTTGGCCCCTCCCCCTCTCATGCTCTGTCTCTTTCTATCTCAAAAATAAAGAAAAACATTAAAAAAAAAATTTAAGTGTCTTTGATGAATAATTCCAAAGCACACTGATTTTCATTTTTTCTTATAGCCTATAATATTTATTCATACTAGTCTCACCATTGCTTTATTTTATATTGATGTCCTGTGCACACTTCTAAAAGACCACAAATTTCTTAAAGATACCTTAATATCAGTAGTACTCAGTAAAATGCAAACCTCAGAGGTATTTAATAAATTTATAATGATATGCAGTAAATGCATCTGAGCCAGAATCTATCTACTACACACAAGATTAAATAGCTGCTAATAGGGGAACCTGGGCAGCTCAGTCTGTTAAGCGTCCGACTTCAGCTCAGGTCATTATCTCACAGTCTGTGAGTTCGAGCCCCACATCGGGCTTTGTGCTGTCAGCTCAGAGCCTGGAGCCTGCTTCGAATTCCGTGTTTCCCTCTCTCTCTGCCCCTTCCCCACATATGCTCTGTCTCGCTCTGTCTCAAAAATGAATAAATGTTAAAAAAATATTTAAAAATAAATAAATAAATAGCTGCTAAACATTTCAATAGATACCAACTTAATAATTTACCAATAACATTGTAGAATTCTTTGTGACTAAAAAAAGGGTAAAAATAAAATGAATACCAACACTAAGGTGGACCATAAAGCAAAAGAAAGAAAGAAAGAAAGAAAGAAAGAAAGAAAGAAAGAGAAAGAGAAAAAAAAGAAACAGTAGCAAAAACTAAGAGAAGAAAGAAGATGTGGAATTGAAATAGTAAAAAGCAAATGGTAAAGCAAAATGGTTCAAACCAATGTAGCTCTGTATAATACAAAATAATTGTCAAATCAATCTTCAAGTAAACACAAAGTTACAAGAAGACAAAGCACATTTTAAGAAAAGAATAGCAGATTTTGGATAGATCATCAATTTTAACAGTAACTTGTCATAACTATCCCCTTTCCATCCACTGCTGACTTTTTGGCAGCAGACAGCCGTTGGAATCCTTCCGCGGAAACAGGATGACTGTGATGAAGTGACCATACATGGAGGAAGATAAGGAGAATAAGGCAAAAGGGAAGAAGGGATAAAGCCACATATATAAGAGCAAGTGAAAGCCAGAGCGACAACCAAACTCAACAGATCCTCTTCAAACACAAGACTGTCCTATCATTGTCTACAGAACACTGACACAGCGCTTACATGTACTAAAAACAAACATCAGCTAACATTTGAACTGAAGTGAAGTGAGATAAAGTAAAGCAAGAGAAGAACAGAAACAAGAGAACAAAACGAACAATAAGGGCTCAACAGTCAATGCTGGAATGAAAAAACAAACTGAATTGAGAGAAGAAATTTTTATAATGAATTAAAATAAGACAATTAAGCAGCAATAAGATCAAATTTCTGATTTCAAATGCCAAGTGAAGTTGCAATGACCAAGACAACATAAAACCAATCCAATGCTTTTGGAAAATTAAGATGAATAATTTAAGAAAAATTATTTAGATAGCTTTAGTCAGGTTGCCTAGAGATACATAAAGATACCTGAGTTCTTCCCCTATGACCCAGCAATAGCACTGCTGGGAATTTACCCAAGGGATACAGAAATGTTGATGCATAGGAGCACATGTACCCCAATGTTCATAGCAGCACTCTCCACAATAGCTAAAACCTGGAAAGAGCCTAAGTGTCCATCAACAGATGAATGGATCAAGAAGATGTGGTTTATCTATACCACGGAATACTACATGGCAATGAGAAACAATGAAATCTGGCCATGTGTAGCAACATGGATGGACCTTGAGGGTGTTATGCTGAGCGAAATAAGTCAGGCAGAGAAAGACAAATATCATATGTGTGCACGTATAGGAGGATTAGGAGGAGCTTAACAGAGGACCAAGGGGGAGAAGAAGGGTGGAAATGGTGGGGGAAAGGGGGAGAGGCAAACCATGAGAGACTCTTGAATGATGACAAAAACTGAGGACTGGTGGATGTGGGGGAGGAGGGGTGGGCATGGAGGAGGGCACTTGTGGGGATGAGCACTGGGTGTTATGTGGAAACTAATTTGACAATAAACTATTTGTAAAAAAAAAAAAAAAAAGATACCTGAGTTCTAGTTTTAGTTCTGCCATTGAGAATTTATGGCCAACAGTAATTTAACCTTCTTTATATATTAAAAATATTGAACTTTTTTTGAAAAAAATATAAAATACCAAGAAAAATTACATTTCCTCAAGGTAAAATGAGAAGTTGCATTAAAGTGCAATTAATCTTCAAAGTAAAAGAGTGATTGTTTTTTTGCTTCTAACTCTTTGACACATCTTTAGCAGGAAGTTGAATTGGACGTTTATAATCTATTTTTATAATCAACAATAGATTATCCATTTCTGACAAATTTTGTTTCCAAATTTTGAACAGTGTGTCCCCTTTTAATTATACTCTATTAGCATTTTCATTGCCTCCAATTACTTTTACAGTGGTATTTAAAACTTAGCCTGTGCCAGGAACTGTGCTCGGTCCAAGCAACATTTATCCTTTCAGTCATCCTTCACAGTCTCATTATTACCGTCATTATTCCCATTTTTTAAAATAAATTATTATTATTCCCATTTTACAAATGGGAAATGAGAGTTGACCAAAATTACACAGCTAATAATAGGCAGTACTAGAATTAGAATGTGAGGTTGTAATAACTTCAAAGCATGTTCTCTTTATATGGGACCATGTGAGTCTCCTTGGACTTTCAGCTGAATACTGATTGGCACAGGCACATAAAGATAATATCAGATGCCAGGAAAAGAATCATGTAGAGGGGGCAATGAGAACAATCCCATGCTCACACAAGGCCAAGAAAAATATGTGACCAAAGTGGAAAAGTTCATAATTCATAGGTCATCAGGTAGACTACTCAGAAAGTTATAGCCATTGAACTGGGGGAAATACTACCCATAGACTACTCTGATTCCACCTAGCAAAGCCTAAATGCAGGAGTCAAAAGAATAAAACTTTCTTATTAACTATGTCCCAGAATAAAGCACAAAAATAGTCCACTCTTAACAAGGCAAAATCTACAAATCTACAATATTAACCATCCAATCAAAAATTAGGAATGCAAGAAAGAAGAAAAATGCTACCCATAATAATAAGAAGAAATCAATCAACAGAAATAAATCCGGAAATGACAGATAAAAGAATCAGTAGAAACAGCATTAAATAGTTAATATAACTATATTCCATGTTTAATAAGATAAAGAAATGATTGAGCTTGTCAAATACATACATAAAAGATATTTTAGAAATGACAAATAAAATTTCTAAACATGAAAAATGTAAATCTGACATTAAAAATACACTGGATGACATTAATAGCATATTAGACTCAGCAGGAGAAAAAAACAGTTAATTTGAGGATATAACAATACAAACAACACAATATACAAAATGAAACACAAAGCAAATGTTGGAAAAAAATGTTTAAGGAATCAGTGAGCTGCAGGACAACTTCAAGTGATTCAATATACATATACTTGGTGTTACCACAGAAGGGACAGGGGCAGAAAAAAACATTTGAAGAAATAATGGCCATTTTCCAAATTTGATGAAAACTATAAACCCACAGACTCATGTTCAACAAACCCCAAGTACAAGAAACTTTATGGCACATCATAGTCAAATAGCTTACAACCAATGATGAAGATTTTTTTCTTTTCAATGCTATCATAAATCAAATTATTTTCTTAATTTCTCTTTCATTGCTAGTGTATGAAACTGCAACTAATTTTTGTATATTTATTTTATATCCTGCAATTTTTGTAAATTTATTAGTTCTATTAGCCATAATAGGTTTCTTATGGTCTTTGGGTTTTTCGTGTATATACTATTGTGTCATCTGCAAATAGAGACAGTTTTATTTCTTCCTTTCTGATTTGGATGCGTTTTATTTCTTTTTCTTGACTAACTGAGCTGGATAGGAATTTCAGTACTAAGCTAAAAGAAGTGGTGAGAATGAGCAATATTGTCTTATTCCTGATTTTAGAGGGAAAGCTTTCAGTTTTCGAACACTGAATATGTTAGCTGTGGACCTGTCATCTATGGCCTTTATTATGTTAAGTTACATCCCCCTACACCCATTTTATTGAGAGTTTTTATCACGAAAAGATAATAAACTTGTCAAATGCTTTTTCTGCATCTATTGAGATGATCATATGATTTTTACTCTTCATTTTGTTAATGTGATGCATCACATTGATTTAAAATGTTGAACCATCCTTGCATCCCTTGAATAAATTCCACTTGATAATGGTGTGCAATCCTTTCTTTCTTTTTTTGGCTTTTTTTTTTAAAGTAGTCTCTACACCCAGCGTGGGGCCCAACATGGGATTTGAATTCACAACCCTGAGATGAAAACCTGAGCTGAGATCAACAGTTGGGTGCTTAATTGACTGAGCTACCAGATGCACCAATGTATATGACCCTTTTAATGTAACTGATGAACTCAGTTTGCTAATATTTTATTGAAGATTATTATATCAATGTTCATCAAGGATATAGGCCTTTAATTTTCCCTTTTTGCTGTGCTTTTGTGTGGTGTTGGTATTGGGTAATGCTGGCCTTGTAAACTGAGCTTGGAAGTAGTCCCTTCTTTTCCATTGTTTGGAAGATTTGGGGAAGAATTGGTAACATTTATTCTTTAAAAGTTTGGTAGAACTTACCAAGGAAGCCATCTGGTCTTTGTTAGGAGGTTACTAATTACTAATTCAAACTCCTTACTAGTAATTAGTCTGTTAAGATTTTCTATTTCTTCATGATTCAGTCTTGGTAGGCTGTACATTTCTAGAAATTTTATCTACTTCTTCTCTGTTGTCCAATTTGTTGGTGTATGATTGTTCATAGTAGTCTCTTATGATCCTTCATATTTGGGTGGTATCAACTATAATATCTATTATTTCATTTATAATTTTATTTATTGGAGTCTTCTTTTTTCTTGGTTAATGTGGCTACAGGTCTTTTTTGTTTATATTTTCAATAAACCACCTCTTAGTTTTATTGATCTTTTCCATTGTCTTTTTAATGTCTATTTAATTAATTTCCATTTTGATCTTTGTTATATTCTCTCTCCTGCTATCTTTGGACTTAGTTTGCTCTTTTTCTCATTCCTTAATGTGCATACTTAGGTATTTTCTTATTTTTTTTATTTAAAATTTTTTTCACTTGAGATCTTTCTTTTATGTTAATGTAGGCTTTTGTCACTATAAAAGTCCCTGTTAGACTATTTTTGCTGCATTCCATAAGTTTTGATACGTTGTGTTTCTGTTTTCAATTTTCTCAAGATTTTTTCTTCAGGAAGTTTTCTTTATTTTGGGACTCCTGGCTGGCTAACTTGCCTCACTTGGCTCACTTTACTTCTTCTTCTTTTTTCTTTTTAATGTTTTATTTATTTCTAGGAGAGAGAGAGAGAGAGAGTGCGAGCAGGGGAGGGCCAGAGAGAGAGGGAGTCACAGACTGAAACAGGCTCCAGGCTCTGAGCTGGCAGTCAGCACAGAGCCCCACGCGGGGCTGGAACCCACGAACCGCGAGATCATGACACAAGGGAAAGTCGGACGCTTAGCCGACTAAGCCACCCAGGCGCCCCTCACTTTACTTCTTGTAATTGATTTCTAGTTTCATACCATTTGGTCAAAAAGGATCCTGGACATGATTGACATTATTTCAATCTTGTTACATTTATTAAGACTTGTTTGTAGCTTAACATATGATCCAACCTGAAGAACGTTTCATATGTGCTTGAGAATACTGTGTACTCTTTTCCTGTTGGATGGAATGTTCTGAAAATGTCTCAACCCATCTGGTCTAATGTGTCAATTAAAAACAATGTTTCCTTATTGCTTATCTGTTTGGATGGTCTATCCATTATTGAAAGTGGGTACTGAAGTCCCCTTATATTACTGCCTTGATGACTATTTCTCCCTTCAAGATTGTTAATATTTGCTTTATATATTAAGGTGTTAATATGTTGGGTGCATACATATTTACAACTGTTGTATCCTCTTGATGAACTAGCCTCTTTATTATTATATAATAACATTAAAAGTTGCTAAGAGAGAAAATCTTAAATGTTCTCACCACAGAAAAAAAAGGAAATGTTATTTGAAGTGATTCAGGTGTTAGCTAACACTATGGTGGTAATCATTTTGCAATATATAAGACTATCAAATCAACACTTTGTACAGCTTAAACTTACACAATGTCAAGTCAATTATAATGTGTGTGTGTGTGTGTTTCTGTGTGTGTGTGCATGCGTGCGTGTATATATACATATACATATATAGGGGTAAAAAAGAAAATCTTAAAAATAGCCAGAAGGAGAAAATAGTTTATGTTCATTCTTATGTCATAAGGATGACAGCAGATTTTTTTTTTTGGAGATAATGAAAGCCATTAGACATTAGAGGAATTCTTTAAAATAATGAAAGGGAAAACTGTATTTTCAGCAAAATATCTTTGAAAATTGAAGGCAAAAAAAAGGAGGATAATTCAGACATACAAAGTCTGAAATAGTTCATTACCTGCCTATCTGAACTACAAAAAATATTAAAGTCCCTTACTAAAGACAGAAATATGAATATATAACATAAAGAAGGACACAGGATCACTTCTGGGTCTTTTAGCTAAGATAAAGTGAAGAAGGACACAAGAAATAATAACTACATGGCTAAATACATAAGTTAAATTTTTCTTATTTTAAAAATCTCTTTGAAAGATAATTGCTATTTTGACATACGATTAATGTGAAAAAAATTTTTTAATATATAGAAATAAAATATGACAGCAATTGGATGGAAGCCAAGAGGGAGGAAACAGAAATATACTTTAATAACACACCTACTCTACACAGGAAATGGTATATTACTTGATGGTATACTATGATTTTTTTTTAAATGTCTTTATGTCTGAGAGAGAGAGAGAGAGAGAAATAGCGCGAGCAGGGGAGGGTCAGAGAGAGAGGGAGACACAGACTCTGAAACATTCTCCAGACTCTGAGCTAGCTGTGAGCACAGAGCCCGATGTGGGGCTCTAACCACGAACCATGAGATCGTGACCTGAGTCGAAGTTGGGCCTTTAACCAACTGAGCCACCCAGGAGCCTCAACACTGTGATAATCTAAAGATATGTACTATAAACTCCAAACAGCCAAACTCACAAAAGAACTAAAGCTAATATGCAAAAAGGCAATAAAATGGAATAAAAAATACTAAATAAATTCACAAGAAGGCAGAGAAAAAGAAAAGATCATTTTAAAGTAGTAATAATATATATGTATACATATAGAACCTTTACACACAATTAGATATATATAAATATAAGATTATATATTTTATACACATAAAAAATTTCCATTCAGGGAAATCCTTTTTTTACCGCAACTTGTCAGGTAGATATGTATGCTATGGAATGAATGGTTGTGTCCCCTCAAAATTCAAATGTTGAAGCTCTAATCCACAATGTGAAGGTACTTGGGGATGGGCCATTAATTTTTAATTTTTTTAATGTTTTATTTATTTCTGAGAAAGAGAGAGAGAGAGAGAGAGAGCAGGGGAGGGTCAGAGAGAAAGGGAGACACAGAATCTGAAACAGGCTCCAGGCTCTGAGCTGGCAGTCAGCACAGAGCCCAATGCGGGGCTCGAACCAACGAACCACAAGATCATGACCTGAGCCGAAGTTGGATGCTTAACCGACTGAGCCACCCAGGCGCCCTGGGGATGGGCCTTTTGACAGGTGTTCAGGTCATGAATGTAGAGCCCTCATGGTGGCATTAGTGGCCTAATCCTAATTAGTGTCCTAATAAGTGTCTTGAGAAGAGACACCAGAGAGATGATCTCTCACTCTCTACCATGTGAGAATACAGCTGTGTGCAAGCCAGGAAGAGAGCTCTAACCAGAAACTGTAGCAGCTGGCATCTTAGTCACAGACTCCAGAGCCTTTAGAACCATGAGAAATAAATGTGAACAGCAGTTTAAGTCACCCAGTTTATGGGATTCTGTTAGAGCAGCCCAAGCAGAGGAAATCACACTTAGTCTCACTCTGTAACTGAAAAATGACTCACGAAGATTGTTACTATAAGCCCTTTGCAGAAGGAGATAAAAATGCCTCATGGCTGCTCACTACGTAATTGCTCTGGAACAGTGTTTCATGTGCTTGCTTGCGATGCTGCACACTCCCGCTGAGACACCTAGTGGTGGGCAGTTTATCTGAAGATGAAAGGAGACCTGCATGCTCGGTGTTTTGCACTTTAACTCATAAAATGCACAGTTGGGTCTCTCCCAAATACTCAAGGGCTTTTGGTATATTAACTCCTCTTTAAATCACCCCAATGAGGCATAAAGAGAAAACAGAATGTGTAAGCAAATTGTGCTGGGTCAAAGTCAGGACCATATGCCCTCATCTCCTGATTCCTATACTGACTACTCATTCACCTGATACATTTAATTGTTAATTGTTAATATTTTAATAATAATTTTTATTATTAGCTCTCATGTTCTTTTAAAAAACTCATTTATTTATACAAATAAAATACCACAGGAGTGCCTGGGTGGCTCAGTCGGTTAAGTGGCCGACTTCAGCTCAGGTCATGATCTCACAGTTTGTGAGTTCCAGCCCCACGTCGGGCCCTGTGCTGACAGCTCAGGGCTGGAACCTGCTTCAGATTCTGTGTTTCCCTCTCTCTCTGACCCTCCCCTGTTCACTCGCTCTCTCTCTCTCTCTCTCTCTCTCTCAAAAATAAATATTAAAAAATCAAAAAGTAAATAAATAAAATAAAATAAAATACCATAAGACATTATCAGAATCTTTGGATTTCCTTATGTGCCACTAATAGTTGCTTAACAGATACTAAATAGAACTGAATTACATTATAATGAAGCAATGTTCTAGGCCCTAAACAGAATGCAGATCTAAGCACCATATTCTGAATTCAAATGCATAGGTCTAAAATTATCAAAATTATTCAAAAACTATTGTCCTCTAGAATAAATCTCTTAAAACTTAAGTCACCACTAGAAAACCTCTGACTTTACAAAGATTCGCGTATACATGGGAAAAGTAATTCACCTCACTGTATCAGAGAATTTTGGAGGGTTAGAGGAAAAGCAAGTATGCTTTATTGAATTAAATTACAATGAAGTTATAAATTGGGACATTCTTCTAAGAAATAACACTGACACTAATTCTACAAATCCCTTCTTTCAGACAGATGAGAGAAGTCTAAATTCTCTAAGATATAGAGTTACTGAGGTTCATTTCTAGTTTTGTAAAATAACAAAGTATGAAGTACCTACTGTATATCTTTGTTTTTAAATTCCATCTCTTCTTTTCAAATGTATTTTTGAAATGATCATTCTCCAAAAGAGATTTAATTTTCAAGACTATTCTGAGTAACTGAGAAAGGATTTCACAACTTGGGAGTATAATTAGTCAATATTTCTAGATACTTATTGTGAATTAGGAGTTTATACTTTGATGAACAAGAGTAAGGAATCAGAAGAAAACAGGGGGAAATTCTATTGATTTTTCAATAGTCAAGACTATGGTCAGGGAGAAATTGTGATTTGGGGCCACAGAAACCTTACACATCATTAATATTTTTTTTAATTGTAAGCATAATAAAAGGTCAACAACCAAACCTATTGTAAGGCTAAGTGGTATGATTCTCTAAACTAAAGATCTGTAAACTTTTTCTGTAAAAGGCCAGATGCCAAATATTTTAAGCTTTGTAGGCCAGATGGTTTGTGTCTCAACTATTCAACTCTGTCTTTGCCGTGCAAAAGGAGACAGAGACAATGCTGTAAAAAAAAAAAAAAAAAAAAAAAAAAAAAAAAGGCATGTTTGTGTTCCAATAAACTGTATATACAAAAACAGGCAGGCGAATAGGATTTAGCCTACAGGTTGCAGTTTGCTGACCTCCTACTCTAAATTGCCAGCATCTGTTCTAGATGATAGTCCCACCTGAAGACAGGCCCCAGGTCAAACTCTTAGACCCCATATTTCTTTGCTGTCCACTTATCTTCTTTAACTTTCCACCATCTCCTCCTCTTTTCTATCTCTTCCTCTTTCTACCCCTCCCTGAATCTGGAATTCTCAGGCAGCCCTTTCTCTGAAACTCCGACTGGCTCTATGGAAATAAAGTTGGTTTTAATGAGGCATTATCATAAAATGGTTATTAGAGGCTTATTACATTTAAGAAAGGAAATACTTAGGATGATGGTTTAACCAATACTCTTACTGATAATAGTGGGATTCGCCATAGAGGAAATACTTGAAGGGCCTCAGGCATACCAGATGAGAAACAAGCTAATGGTTACCACCTGACTCACATAATGGTCACTTTTCTTGAAAAACTTCTATATGTAAACACTAAGGGCTCAACTATGAAGCAAGTTACACAATAGAGTCAAGTAGGTGTGAAGCTTTCTTACAGATTCCAGCTGACAATATTACTAGGAAGAGATGTCATTTGCAAAAAAAAAAAAAGAAGAAGAAGGAAAATCGCAGAATTTCTTATAACTCATCTTTTACACTTAAACTGAGAGCAGGGAAACTTTTTTCTAAAAATTAAAATTTAATTATACAAAAATCACCATTTCCTGTGTAAAAATTATAGAACTAGTATGATGCCATAAGGCAGACACAAAAGGGGATGAAACTGATGACTTGAGTGATGACACACTGGTGACCAGTGTAGGTAACTGTATCAGTCAGGAAGCCCACAGGCAAACCAAGGGCACACTCAAAGTGGGTAGCTGTAGGAGAGTTTAACGAAAGAACTATTTTCAAAGTGTATAAGTAGGGAATCAACAATGATCATACAATTTATTGTTAAATTGTGCCACTTTTAAGACTAAAAACACATTTTATTAATAAATTATGCCAGGACAATTGGTATTGACTGGAACTGGCCCAGTCAAATTGTAACGCTCAGAATAGATCCATACCCCCAGGCTAGCAAGAATAAGGGGCCATATTACCTTCAGACCTAAGGACACAAAGAAAGGGAATGTTAACCAAAACCTGGAAGGAGGCAAGATGAAAGTTCAACCAAGTGGAGCTAGGGCCTCCAGGAAAGAAATGCATCCAGTATAGGAGGAGACACCATGGAGGGAGTAGGTGAATTAAAATCCCAACTTCACTGTTCTCCTACTCCCTGATTTCTTGCCAAAATCCCCCATTGGCTGAACCCAACCAGAAGCTGGAGGTCAAGGGAGCCTGTTGATACAGTTCTTATGGGTCACCTTCCCTAGAGTACAAAGCAGGGTGGAGAAGGGTAGACAGTATATCTGGAGAAGAAAATAGAAGGCATTCAGTATAATAGATATTTTTGCAAATTGGAATTATCTTTCAACTCTGACCTCTTCTACAACTCTTTTGAGCATTCTTTTTTTAAAATTTTTTTTATAGTTTATTTATTTTTGAGACAGAGAGAGACAGAGCATGAGTGGGGGAGGGGCAGAGAGAGAGAGGAAGACACAGAATCTGAAGCAGGCTCCAGGCTCTGTGCTGACAGCTCAGAGCCTGATGCGGGTCTCGAACTCGTGAACCAGGAGATCTGACCTGAGTTGAAGTTGGACGCTCAATCAACTGAGCCACCCAGGTGCTCCTCTTTTGAAGCATTCTAAGCTCAACTGCTACCTTTTTCCTGAACAATCCTCTCCCTGTTCCTTGCCTTATTAGATGGTAGAAAAAGAGCAATGTAAGCAAATCTTTTACCTCCAATTGCCTGAGGGTTAGACTGTTTCTTTATAGAGTAATGAGAGAGGAGGTTTTCATACATCTATTTGGCCTCTTTCACTCTCTAATTCAAAAATATCTGGGAACATTTCTCAGCCATATGCTGCTTATGTAGGTATCACCAGCTTAGAAATAAAATAAAAGAGAAATTTTTTGCATTCATCATAGGAAATTCCCTCACTCCACTTTCTGGTCTAGAAATGTCCCCAAAGGATCTTAGAGGAAGTATGGAATTTGGACAAACCAATCAGTGGTTCAAATCAACAGCAAGGAAGCTTGAGTACAAATGTGTAATGCAAAATTAATGGGGAAAATGGACATGTGCCGCAGTCATAACCAACCATACACTGGCCAATTCACATTACACGAATGCTTTACCTGACTATGAACAATGAAGGAGAATATGAAGAATGTTCGCATCTGCAAAGTGTGGCCCATCTTTTCTGCATGAGTATTTGAGAACCAAGAGGTGGAGTGCTTATATGACCAGAATCCTGGCTAATTTATTACAATCACTTTACTTCTAGGCCCAAAAGAACACCCAGCTACTAGGGAAAGGGCATTTTCACACTTTCTAAAATATTACCAAGCAAAGGTTGGTGTCATCCTCTTTTCTCACTCCATAGTAGAAGATTTCTCCCCTTTTATCAGTAACCTGTGTGATATCCTTTCCATTTTTTAAGTCCAGTGACACTATGCTTTAATAAATAAAAATTTTTAATTAAAAAAAATAGCATCTCTTTTTCCTGACAACTTGGATCTAAGTCTTCAAACACAAACTGAATTTTGCATGAGGACTAGGCTACCATAAATATTCAGGACAGTTACCAGAAGAGAAGAAAGAAAGTAAATTTACAAGGAGGCAGGGAAAGAATAAGAATAAAAGGGGCACCTGGGTGGCTTAGTTAAGTGTCCAACTCTTGATCTCAGCTCAGGTCATAATCTCACAGTTCATGAGTGTAAGCCCTGCATTGGGCTCTGCACTGACTGCTAGGAGCCTGCTTGGGACTCTCTCTCCCTCTCTGCCCCTACCCTGCTCGCACATGCTTCCTCTCAAAATAAAGAAATATTTTTTAAAAAGATTAAGAGAATGAAAAAGAAAGAGAACTATTATTAAAAGCAATAATGAAAATATTAAGAAAATAAATGAGGGACAGATCTTTCTAGTGAAGGTAAAAGAGCTGTGTTATAGGCCATTTTCTGGCCCAGTTCATGGGTGAGAGTATTGCCTAAGTTCTTTGAGTAATCAGAGAGTGCTAGAAATGATCTCACTCCTGTTTCCCACCAGAAAAAAAGACACTATTCTTGACCTAACCTAATGTTTCCCTAACTACACAGGTAGACATGTAGATACTGTTCACATCCTTATCATTTGAACAAATATAAAGGAAAAAAAAAAAGCCCAGAAAGTTATTCAGCCCTCCAAGAATTTTCAGAGACTCCCTTACCTGCATGATAGCCCTAAGCAAGCCATAAGTGGATTCCAGCAGGAAGACAGCAAAAAGCTAGGAAAAAAAAACAAAGACAAAGATGTATCTACAGAGATTCTTTCAGATGAAATAATTTGCTTCCTAACAATGATCTCCAATATCAATATATCAATATATCAATATCAATAGACTTTCATCTATTGAGGATTTATTGAATATCTATTAGAGGTAGCACATAAGACTGAGCTCTGTGATGGTTATGATGAGGACCATAGGCATAAAACAACGCTTCCCATTCTTTCCTCTGCAACGGTTGCTTGGGAAATCAGAACCCCTTTTGGGCTTGTCTTATTTCCCCAGTTCTTTTTTTTTTTTTTTAATTGAAGTGTAGTTGACACACATGTTATATTAGTTTCATGTGTACAACATAGTGATTTGACAAGTCTATTCATTATACTATGTTCATCCCAAGTGTAGCTACCATCTGTCACCATACAGTGCTAATACAACACCACTGACTATATCCTCTATGCTGTACCTTTTATTCTCATGACCTATTCATTTCCTAACTGGAAGCTTGTATCTCTCATTCCTCTTCACCCTTAATTCCCTAGTTCTAAATAATGTTTTTCTATGGCTTCTTGTACTCGATCGTCACTTCTTTTAATTCCTTGGTTTCTTTCTTTTACCTTAAGTATTTCTCACCTTCTGATACCAATACATTTACTACAAGTCACTTCAAATGGTTTTGGAAAAATTAACTATTATAAAACATTTCCTGCTTCTAAAGAATTCATAGTCTAGTAAAAAGATAAAGTTGAAAAATATTGGACTATTGCATCATAAATGGAGATTCTAACAGAGAAGCCCAAAATAAATATGTCTTAAAGGGGAGGAGGTCACATCCAGGTAGGAGACCACTTGTGGAGATGTCCAGTGAAATGAGCATTGAATGACAGGAGAATGTCAACACCTGAGGATGTGGGCTGAGAAGAAGAGGGCTTAGGGCACATTTAGAGTATATTAACATCAGATACTATTTGGCAGAAACCTAACAGAATTAAGGAGATAAGGCTGGGAAGAGCTTGGAATCAAGTGAGGAGGGATGATTGTAAATGTTAAGGTAACCCCTGCGAATCCTACCAAGCGTTTCTGGGTAGAAAAGTGATGTGCTCAAAGTGATCTCAGAGGTCACATAATTATAGACAAGGAAATTGGGGGCCCCACGGATAAGTGTTTAGCAGGCAGAGATGACTTCCAGAATACTTGAGAAGGAGGCACCCTGTCCACATCATCTCTGCGAAGACCCACAGAGGTAGCAAGTTTCAAAAGAAGACACTTTTTGAAGGAAAAGAGGCACTCGGTCACACTCTAGAAAAATGCAAGTCAAACTTCAGGGAAGGCTGCTTTCTTCTGTCCCATCCCATCAGCATACCCCAACCCAAGTGAAGAAATCTGTGTCACTAGCTCCTGCTTGCTGACCAGAAACACCTCTGATTTCACAACAGATGAATCAAGCTTCGGCATCATCCCCCAGACACCCTGAAAAGTTGGTGGTGGGGGAGAGGGGCAGCGAGATTTCTTTCCCAAAGTTTGCTGCCCAGACTCCTCCCCACCCCCCCCCAAAAAAAAAGAAAAGAAAAAGAAAGAAAAAAAGAAAAAGAAGAAAAGAAAAACCCTAAATTTGGAGGATTCCAGAAAAGCCCATTTGGAAGTCACCGGTGAATCAGAGGCTTTCCATGACTCCTCTTAGCACCACATTCTTTACTCCCGGGCCTTAACCAGTGACCTGGGTCCAGCTGCACTGACACAGCTGTTGAACGCCTATTCTATGAAAAAAGTTCACTTCTGGCTCGAGTCTCCACCCCACCCCCACCCCCACGCCTGAGTCTGTGCTTTTCCCGCTTCCCTTGCCACCCCCTGCTGTTCTTCCCAGGCACCGCTCGGCCTATGACCTTTGCTAGGACTCACGCGGGGCGCCCTGCCTCTTCGGCTTTGGCGGTGATTCCTAGGAACTTCCCAAGGACCAGGGCTCTGCAGGCTCTGACACGCAAGGGGTGGGGGTAAGGGGAGGAAGAGGGGAGCAGGGTGTCTGGAGAGCCCCAGGCGGCGTGAGCCAAGCTCGGGCAGAGCGGGGTTCATCCCCCAGGAGCCCAATTCGTGTCGGCCTTCCGTCCCTTCAACCCCTGGTTGGCGTTGCCACAGCCGAGAAGGCGGCGAGGCATCCTCTCGGAAGCTCTCCCCGAATCACTTGGCTGCGCTTAAACTCCCTTTTCCGGATGAAGAAGGGTTTGCAAGTACAAATCTGCGCCCTCCACCTCGTTGTTTCTAAAAGCCTTGAGGGTGTCCAGGCCCGAGGCGCCCGAAGTTGTTAGGCTGCGCAGCGTGGGGCTAAGCGCCTAAGACGCACGGGGCGCACGAATCGTGCGCGCCTCCGGGAGAGCCGCGCGCTGGACAGCACCTTCCTCCCGCGCGCACCGCGGCGCACGGCGCGACGCGGTTGGGTCCCGCTGGTCCGGCCGTCGGCGGGTTTACGCTGGCCTTAGCGTGGGGCTGTGAAGGTGCAGGGGAGTCGGATTTTGAGTTTTCAAGAGTTCTTAACGCTTGTAGGACATGCTAGAGAAGAACGCACCTCCTGAGGTGCCCCCCAGGAACCCAAGAGTAGGCGCTTCTTTCCTGAAATTGCTAAGGGAGCTTTGAAAAGTGTTTTGAGGGCGAGCCCCGTCAGATCTTTCCCCATTCATTTCAACTTCGAATCGGCCCTGCGCCGAAGGTTCCGGTCACTATTACACTTCAGTGCCTTCGCACGCAGGTGAAGCCTGAGGCTGCACCCACCCTCCAAAGCATCCCTTTAAGTAAGCGCACGAGTTTCCTTTAGTTGCCACAGAGGAAAGAAAGCACTAGTTGAAAGCGGTTAAAAGAAATACGTAGAATGTACAGCATGAGTGAGGATTGGTACCTAGTCCTTAGAGTGGCTGCCTTTTGAGGATATTTTTTCAGTCAAGAAAGGGGCTTGGTCGTGGAAACGGCCCTGCAGGAGAAAGATGTAGATATCTGTTCCTTAAAGCACCTTCAGGCACATATCAAGGGCTTAGGGCAAAGATAACAAGGAGGAGGTGAGGGAAATTCCTGATGGTTTTACCAATGTGAAAATTCCATAGATTTGGCTAGTTCTATTTTCCCTTTCATGTAATCAATTCAGAATTCTATAAAGGAAGAGAATGACATCAAGGAAAATCATTGGTCTAGAAGAAAAGAGCCCGTAGGCGTTTAGGTGTTATATATGTGGAGCCAGAAAGCTCTGGAGCATCAGGGAGACTCCAACTTAAGGCAACAGCATGGGTGAATATGGGCTTCGTGTGCACTGGGAATGAGAGGCAAACACTGGTGCCTGGTCATGTGCCCCAAAGGCAGGCCTTGCAGATCTAGAGGCAATTCCGTGTGGATGGAAAGACTGTAGTGTGAAACTGGGGTGGAATTGAGTTTCCAAGTATATTGCCTGATGCCTTATTATTTGTTCTGTCAGTTTTTTTCAGGAAGATCTTCGTCTTGCAGTTGGTAGGGCTGGTGCTAACCTACAATTTCACCGACTGTGATTTTGAGAAGATTAGAAAGAAGTATCAGGAAGTCATATATCACGCCCTGGATAAATATATGAATGGGGTAAGTGAAGAAACATTATTTTTTAAAAAACAAACATACTTTCATCAAAAGAATGGGCATATACACATGCACACTGGAATTTAATTGTTAAGGAAGGAAAAATGATTTGGAAAAAATCATGGCCCAGCATTTTGTCAACATTTTAAAAAGTGATATTTAAATATATTAGCCTCTCAAATGACTACCTAGAAATTGGCACACATTAAATGTGCAGATGCTGATGAGGAGCAGATATTGATAGATAACACATATTTACCAAGGTGTGTATCCACCACCAAAGTGCTGCTCTAGGGAATTTTGTGAGCTAAGCCCTAACGAGAGAGCATTGACCTGGGAAAGGTGCACCGCAGGTCTTGCTAGTGTTCTAGAAGACTTAGAATGCCATTATGGAAGAAGGTGCATTCCTGAATTTTAATATACAGGAGTAATTATTTTCCTGATTATTCTAACTTCTGGATACAATATGCAGGTGTGAAATGCATGGATGGTTACAAGGCAGATATGGGCATTCCAAAGATGGCATTATTGCTCACTTGTGTAGTGTTATGTATAAGTGTGCCCAGTTTGGTGGTGGGAAGTGGTGGTGAGGCGGGGTCTCTCTCTAGAACCAGATACTTTAATATCCGGCTTCAAACACTAGCAGGTACTATCTGAATTCCAAGTGTTTCACTACCTTGTCAATGATGAGAACAGCTAGATGCACAGGAACACAAGTGCCTACGCGGCAACTGCTTTCAGAGCATCCTTAAAACCTGGGAGCAGTGGGGGTAGGGGAGAGGGGGAAATGATTTCCTTTGTGAACTAAACCTTTACTCTTATTGTCATTTTTTTTTTTCTTTCTTCAGAGGAAGAGCACCGGATTCAACAACCACATCTACTGTGAAGACCCGGTGAGTAGGTGGTCAGCACTGCTGGCTTTCTCCAGAGACACACCTGGCACTCCCGAGACAGGGTAACCTGCGGCGCGTGGAACCGCAGGTGGTGGCTGGGCTCCCAGGCAACGCTGACCCAGTAGAGACGCCTAGGCTGCCAGAAACCTCCGGGCCGGCGCCCTGCTTGGGACGCTACTTGCGTTCCAATTTAGGGAGCGGAAGTCTCTCTTGGGAGCCAGCGGGATTCCGGGAGAGCCCCTTACCCCCTCCTAACCCAGGCCCCGGCAGGAAAAGCAAGTCGGGAATAGTGACCAGGCAACGCCGTCAGGGCACCTCTGGCCTGGCTGCAGAGCCTCCGCGGGGCACGCCGCCACTCGGTAGCCCGGGCGGCGACACAGGACACGGAGGCGGAGCGAGCACCGGCGCGCGCCCTTTCCCCGCCTGCGCCGCCGCCACGCTCTCAACGCCTCTCGTTACTCCTGCGTACGCGGGTTCTCTCGTGGGTTCTCTCTCTCTCTCTCTCTCCCTCTCTCTCTCTCTCTCTCTCTCTCTCCCTCCCCCGTCTCTCTCTCTCCCTCCCCCGTCTCTCTCTCTCTCTCTCTCTCTCTCTCTCCCTCCCCCCGTCTCTCTCTCTCTCTCTCTCTCCTCTCTCCCCCCTCTCTCTCCCTCCTCTCTCCTCAAATGAGATCTCTTCCTCCCACTCGAAGCGCGTCGGTTGTCTCCCGCTCCCCTCCCCCATCTCCCCTGCTGCATTTTTCACTCATTTCTTATCGACTCTCTTTTTCTCTCTCTCTCTCTTTCTGGTGTTTGTTTTTCCTGGCGTTTTCTCCTTTTCTCGTAAACCCTGACGCCCGTGAGCAGCCAGATTGCCTCACTAAAATCGACCGCATTACCTTCTATCCCAACCACGGCTGCTCGTCACTGGCCAAGGAAATCTTCGCGGTAAGAACTAACGCTACGCTCACTCTCCAGTGCCCCGGCTACTCAGGAATGCAGGTAAGCTTTCTAAAGCCTTGGAATTAACCTTAAAGTGGCACGCTATTGCAGAAGTCATTATGATTTTTATTCAGGGCCTATCTCCTGAAGAGCAAAGGAGCCTGTAAAAGCTGTAGACTCAGTATACCCAGGGCCCCCAAGCCTATCTATTTCTAGGGTTCTGATTCTTTTGGCACAATTATAGTTCTAAACCTTAGGCAGAGTTTCACGGTATGATCAGTGAACCTATGTCCTGGTTGCCGGAGCGTGGGAGAGTAATTATCCAAATGCCAATCCGCAGGGACCCAACCTAGACCTTAAAAATCAAAATCCCTGTGCATGAGCTTCTTATGAGATTCTTATCCTAAATTTGAGCAGCATTGCTTGAGCTTCTCACTAAAAAATGTGTGTTTCTTTTGTAAAATGTTGCATTATACATTAAACCTCTCCCCCACATTTGCTAAATTGCTTGTATAGCTCTCTTTACATAATGGATTTTTGCACATGCAGTTACATGCATTTGAATGGATGTGTAACTTTAGAAACAGTAGTGCAGTTAGGAGCAGGAAGTCTGGAGACAATCTTTCCTGACTTTGAACCCTAGCCGCCAAACTTCTAACTTAATGTCTAGCCTCTGTGTGGTCACTTTCATGTGCAAAATGAGGGTCACATTAGCAAGTCCCATATAGAGTATTTACGAGGATTAAATGAGCCAATAGATGTGAAAGTACTTAGAATAGTGCCTGCCACATGACAAGTATTCAATAAATAGTGACGTTTTTATAAAGTATTCAACAAATAATACAAGTAAAGCAGGGCATTTATCTTCATGATGACAAATTTTAAAAAGACAAGTGCAGATATGTATGATTGCTGCCTGTTAACTGGTGAACTTTCTCAGTCTGCACACTAAATGTCTGTGTGGTCATCACATTTTTAGAGATTAAAGATTGAGCCATACGGTCTATCTGGATTGGGCTAGAGTTAAATACTCAATATCACAAGCCAGCTGTTTGGCTCTATGTCTTCTCTCAGAGAGATGCTGGCGAATCTACAGGTGGCCACAGTGACATTCTCCCATATAAGAAGAGTATAGAAGACAATCTAGATCAAGTTCTAGACAACATGCAAGAAAGAGAATGTCTGAGAAATTTATGTCAGCCCCCTCCCAAGCCCAAAGGGAGAGCCTAAGACCAATGTTTATGATTCAGCAGATTTTAGACTAAGATTTTTGCTTAATAACCTGATGAATTTTATTGATCTGAATATTGTGTGTCTAGAAGGCCCAGTCTGTCACTATTCAAGAGTAATTCAGGTGAAAGAATGCACAGGAAGATTATCACAATCTTTTTTTTTTTTTTAAGTTTAGATTCCTTTTTAGTCTGTGGCACACTTAGGTGGCAGGAGGGACAGAAAGGAGGAGTACTTTGGGTCCAAATAAGAGGTTTACTGAATTATATCTATAAAGAGGCATAAGCCCTATACATGAGGAACTTATGGTCTTGTCGGGGAGATGATGAAACCACTAACTTAATCCTTTCTTTAGTCATTCGATAAATATTCAGTGTTTCCTACGTAAAAGACATTGTGTTCAGCACTACGGGGAATACCCATGATGCAATAATAAAAACAGCATGTAAGTGAGAGCCAAGTTAAGTGAAACACACTGAAACACTAGAAGAGTTTCGAAAAGAAAAGTCTGAGCAATGAGCAAAGGGCTTGTAAGGGAGGTGGTGCTTGCCCTTGAAGCAAAAATAGGTGGGTGCAGAGAGAAGGGAGGGCATTCCCTTAGGAGAAAGCACGTAGGAGTACACAAAAGCAGCTGTTTGAAGGACACACTGAAAGATGATTTGCATAAAAAAGACCCTGCCACTCAGTGGTTGTTAAAGATAGTAACTGTCTTGATGATTGATTCTCCAATTCCACAGATGAATAATACCCAGGCAAAAACGAAAAGAAAGAAAAGAGAAGCTACATCAAATAAATGCCGGGAACAAGTCTCACGCTTAATGGAATTGTGGCGTCGATTCAGTCGCATTTCATAGAAACAAAATACACCTTTCTTACAGCTATTTCACCCCAAGAAAATAAATCATCTTTATTAGGTAGATGTAATGTTAACTCTACTGTGACATTTAAAAGACCACCGATGGTTATTTTTTTAATTACAGAAGGGTTTCTTAACTTATTTTTTAAGCTTTTATTATTTGATGTGGGTTTTTAATACAGGGGAAATACTACCCCTCAAATGTAGGGGGAGTCTGCTATAGCAGTGATGCCTGGGCCACTGGCTTTGTGCAGTAATTTCTGCTGGAACTACATAACTTCCCTTATTTCAAGGGAAGAACCTAAACATGTAGCAGAAGGAAAAAGAGAAGGTTGAGAAAGGAAAAGGTTGAACTCAAGAGCATGCAAACCTCTGTTTAAAAGACAGGTGTTTCTTCTATGTGTACTGATACTTATTGTGTTCTTATACTAAAAATATACAAAAGAAAATAAAAGCAAAAGGTGTGCACAAAAAGTTGTACATATAATGAAGCAATCTGAAAGAATTTTCGAGCAAAATATTGTGCAAGTATTGCAAATCGAGTTTTAAAAATCATCTGACAAGAGTGATGTATATGCAAGCAGATCCTGAAGAAGTGCCTTTATTAAAGCTAAAATATATATTTTTTAAAGTTATGGAATATATTTTTAATTTATTTGTAAGCACTTTTTAAAATGTACATGTTGCTTTGTAATGGACACTATATATTTCTTAATAAAACAAGTCTCAAATTAGCTTCTTATGGATGGTCTTTTATGTGATTAGTAGACTGAGGGTATCACTTTTCTTCAGCTTTTTTTTGAGATCTTAATTTTATTTGTTTTAATTATAAATGTCAGTATAATTGACATATTCATTTCAGATGTACAATATAATGCTTTGGTATTTGTATATATTGCAAAATGATCACCACAATAACTCTGGTTAGTATCTGTCAACATACATGGTTACAGATTTTTTTTTCTTGTGATGGAAACTTTGAAGATCTTCATTTCTTTAGTTCATTATGTCCCCTCATCCTTGGAGCCCACTGGCTACGCCCCCTCTTGCTTTGTACTTTGTCTTTCCTGTGGAGAGAATATTTGGGGATAGGTGGCTTCAGGATGCATTCCAATTATCTTTTTCTTAAGCTATGCCTCTAGTCCTGAATTTCCCCCCAAATTGGAAGAGACAGTGGAGACAAAGGTAAGCAATGTCAAATCCATTCTCCTATTCTTAAATGCCTGCTGACAGCTAGAGCCACAGGCACTCTCTCACTCACCTTCCAGTCAGATTGTTCCCAACACCAGTGGGAGGGACTACTCTAGCCATTGAGCCCAGGCCAAAATGAAGCAGATAGAAACACACTGATTTTTCCCCGGAGTTGAAACTTTCCCCTGACCACTGCTCTGAGGACTGGTGCTAACAGAGTCCCTAAATCCAACTTACCTGCCAACAGGTAAGAGAAAGTTTATATTATGTACCCAAAAAGCATTTATGGAGCACCTACTGTGTGCCATCCCATCAGCCAAGTACTAAGGATACTAAGGGTTTTTTTAAGGCTTATTTTTTTTTTAATTTTTTCTTAATGTTTTATTTATTTCTAGGAGAGAGAGAGAGACAGCGTGAGCAGGGGAGGGTCAGAGAGAGAGGGAGTCACAGACTGAAACAGGCTCCAGGCTCTGAGCTGGCAGTCAACACAGAGCCCGACGCGGGGCTCGAACCCACGAACCCACGAACCGCGAGATCATGACCTAAGCGAAAGTCGGACGCTTAACCGACTAAGCCACCCAGGTGCCCCAAGGCTTATTTATTTTTGAGAGAGAGAGCGCAAGTGGGGGAGGGATTGAGAGAGGGGAACAGAAGATCCGAAGTGGGTCCTATACTGATAGCAGTGAGCTGGATGAAGGGCTCAAACTCAGAAACCATGAGATTGTGAGTTGAGCCAAAGTCAGATGCTCAACCAACTGAGCCACCCAGGCATTCCTCATATATAGTCAGTTTTATAAATGGTCAATGGTCAATGGAAGGAAAGCTGCAAATTCTGGTTTAAGCATATATCAACTTAGGCTCCTGTGTTAATTATGCTATTCACATCATCTATAACCTCATCTCGTGAGATGTACACAAAAGCATGCAGCAGCAATTGTAATTGGCAGTTATCGTATGATCATCTCTGAGATGAAGCTGTGAATGGCAAAGAAATACGATGGAAATGGTCTGAGGTTTTAAGTGCACAACTGAATGGATGAATCAACCGTGAAGTCTGCTCCACTTCTTTATTTTTCTTTGTGTGAGCTACTTGAGTAAAGGTTTTATTTTGGCTTTGGCTTTGGCTTTGGTTTTGGTTTTCAGTCTTTGTGGTTATTGTTACTTATTGCTGAAAGCTGAAATTTATCTGAAGGCCAACAAGAGATAAATTAAGCTTTTGATTTAAGGAATAATTTGAAGTGGGGCTGGGGTAGAGAGTGTTGGGCAAAGTGAAGTTAAGCCTTAATAACATGGGGAACAAAGCCTGAGTTTTGAACTTGGTTGGGGGTGGGTAACAGAAGTTAGCATGTACAAGAGTGCTACTCTTTAACATATTTCATATTGCTTCCCCTAACCAAGTCTTTTCTAGCCTTAAAGATTATAGCCAAGATTCTGCTTTTTAGAATGTGCTTTATGAGGGGCGCCTGGGTGGCTCAGTCGGTTAAGCGTCTGACTTCATCTCAGGTCATGATCTCACAGTTCGTGGGTTTGAGCTCCATGTCGGGCTCTGTGCTGACAGCTAGCTCAGAGCCTGGAGCCTGTCTCTGGATTCTGTAACTCCTTCTCTCTCTGACCCTTCCCTGCTCATACTATCTCTCTCTCTCTCAAAAATAAATAAAACATTAAAATTTTTTTTAAAAAAAGAATGTGCTTTATAATCCTGTTCCCTCCCCTTGTACTCTCCCTTGCACTATTTATGCTTCTTATGGGGAGGGAGATGGTAAGAGATTTCAAATTGTGTTGAGGATGAATTTAGACTGTGTTTGGAGCAGATACCTTGGATATAAAAATTTGTGGAATCATTTAGGGGAAATAGATCACATGGATGTAGAAGTTGAGAAGACCTGGAGAAATCTTATAAGTATTGCTCATCCTTTATTCTGGTATAATAACTAACACATGGAGGATTCTCAGTAAAATATTGAGTAAATTAAATGAATTAAACTGAAATCAAAAGTTAAATACCTGTTTCCCAAGAATAAACTGTTCCTTAAAGGCCAGCATGAGTCAGAAATGGAAATGTCAGCAGCAACTATCTACTGGTGTCTGCCACCTGCTTTCTCCCCTCCCCCCTCATTAATTCTGTAGGTATCTAAAAGGCAAAAATATTATCATATTCCAAAATTAATCTTGTTGCAGTCTGCTACTAAGCTCCACAGGCTTCTTTCTTAACAATCCTCCTCTACCTATTCCTTTCCCCTCAGAATGCAAAAGCAACCTTTAAGCATCAAACATCCACTTAGCCCTTATTTTGTGTCATCTCTGGGCACATGGCTGAGAACATGGATAATTTGAAAATCTTAAAATAATACCAAAGGGTATTTATCATTTGTGAACCTTGTGTCCCTCACCTTCTGTAACCCAGCCTTAATACTTTTATAAGGAAAAACATATTACACTTTTTAAGAAATAGATACCTTTCACACATTTCTCCAGAAATTCCTATAGGCTCTTACCAGGTTACAATGAGATAATAAACAATCATCATATCCCACTGGCTTGTGACAACAGTCACTTGTCACTCGTGTTGCAGATCAGCTCCAGGTTTTACCCACATATCTTCTCATTCTAAGATTTAGGCTGAAAAAGCAGCCCCTATGTGGGACATAGCTTCTTGTGGCAGAGGAAAAGAGCAGAAACATGCAATCAGTCTTCAGCCTCTGCTGAGACATGGATACATCACATATGCTCATGTGCAATGAACGAAAGCCAGATGCTCCCTCTCCTGCTACAAAGGATTTGCTATAAGGCCCAGGCAAAGGACAGGAATAAATCTTATAGGGAGGGAGTATAAATATAGGGAATCTGAAAATAATATATGTTAATCCGAAAGGATATGACTGATCTAGGAAAGAAAAAACATTTCATATTTTTAGCATTTTATATGTAAATTTTTTCATGGAGAAAATGTTTATTGAGTAACCCTTATGTTCCAGGCACTGGTCTGGCTGCTCATTGTGTATCAGTGAATAAAACAAGGGAAAAAAAATAACCTTTACTTTCATTGAACTTTTTTGAATTAGAGCATCTTGATTACTGTCAAAGCACATCTCAAACATGGCTAGAAATGTGCACTGCTATTGTGAAATCCAGAGTGAAAGTGAAAGTTCAAGTAAGTACAACATGTCAAGAACTGATAATAAACTACCATTCTGTTAGCATCTGCTTTTTAATTCTCCCAAGGGTTCAAGACTATTTGTGCCAAGTACTATAAATCAAGATTTCTTTCTTCAAGAATGTGCAGTCAGATGTTCAAGTTAGCTGGCCAGTTATTCTCAACAAAACCAAACCATGAGCACTAGTTAAAGAGGAAACCCATCCTTAGAGAAGTTAAGTGATGTGGGTCAAATGGTAGAAAAGGGCAACACCTAGTTCAGTATTCTAGTACATTACACTGCCTTTCTCCTTTGAATCAGATGTCAATCTTATTTTTTAACAATTATTTTTAATGTTTTATTTATTTTTGGGACAGAGTGAGACAGGGAATGAGTGGAGTTGGGGCATAGAGAGAGGGAGACACAGACTCTAAAGCAGACCCCAGGCTCTCCAGTCTCTCCAGACTCTCAGCACAGAGCCCGACGTGGGACTCAAACTCACCAATCATGAGACCATGACCTGAGCCAAAGTCAGACACCCAACCAACTGAGCCACCCAGATGCCCCTCAGATGTTCATCTTCTTACAGCCACATCTGTGTTTCTGAAGATCTCCTATATAGCTTGGGACAAGGCAAAATCAGTCCATAGAGTTTTCTCCAGCTTGCCTCATAAAGAATCACTGTCATAACACCACTGGCACACACTTGGGCTACAATGCTATGCTGGTATAACATATATCTACATTAAGCATGTCTACATTAAACTGATTATTAGTGCCAGTGAATACTAACATTGCAAGTGAAATTTGGAGTTACGAATAATTTTGCTTTAGTAGGTAACGATATTTGTTGATACTCTGAGTCAGAACTCAACACCACCTTGGCAAAATAAAGTAGTATGCTGTTCCCAACTGGATGGTATGAAAAACAATGCTTATTGCAAAAGCATTTTTCAGTTTTCCATAAGTAGTTTAATATAACATTTTTTATTAGAAAAAGAGAAAAGAAATCATACTCAACTCTTTCTCTGTTTCTGCAAGTTAAACTGAGCTCTATAGATCATCTCTGGGCTGTTAATGCTAACTTAGGAAATCTCAGAGTCTAGCCTTAAAATGCAACAATACAGAATGATTTTATATTATCAAAAGGAGGCTTATGAAGATGAAGAAACACTCTCACTCCTGCACCCATAGAAAAGGAGAGATCATTCTTTGTCATTGACTATTTCAAAGGATCTGATTTGATAAAACATTGTATCATAAACTTTCACAAGGATAAACTGGTTTTCCTATGAAACATATGGACTTAGGTAAATAATCGCAAATTTTATCAATTTCGTTTTCCTCTGTTACTATAAATCTGGTTTGGGAAGTACGTTTTGATTGGAAAGCTCTTGTAAGACTGAAAATTTTAGAATTTGTTGTCAATTCTATAACCTGTAATTCTTATTGGTGCCCTTTTCAAAAAAGAGTCACGGAGACGGTCTAGGGGATTAAGGTAGATACAAGGAAGGAAAATTTAAAAATGTGCATTACAGTTTTTCATAGAACAAGATATTGACAGTTTAGTGGTATTTTTAATTAATATTGCTATTAAAGTATCACAGTTTGTCATTTTAGTTCAAAACTATAGCAGTTTTAATTTCCTGAGAGGAGATAATATGAAAAGAAGAACAAAAAACTCTTCTAAGATCTTATTCTGTAAAAACAAAGAGCCCTACTTCCATTTTTACCTATTATGGATGGCATCTCTAAGTTGAATATTTTTTAGTCTCTCCAGTTGGGGATATCCCAGAATACCAAGGGAGAAAATCTTATTCATACTTGAAGGCTTTTGCTGTGGCTAGTGGTGGAGACCACCTTCCTCTAAAGATGTTGAAAATGCTGAAAAGTTGCTTTCCCAATCTCTCGCCACTTAAACCTAAACATACAATGAAGCCTTGGTCAATAAAACTTGAAGGAAGTCTGCTGTAGGAATCCTGGAAAAGGTTTTCTTTTCTTATTCTTCTTAACTTGACATTTTGTTTCTACATATTATTTTTAGAATAGCTGCATTCAGGGGTGCCTTGGTGGCTTAGTCGGTTAAGCGTCTGACTTTCGCTTAGGTCATGATCTCCCGGTTCGTGGGCACGAGCCCCCCTTTGGGCTCTGTGCTGACTGCCAGCTCAGAGCCTGGAGCCTGTTTCAGTCTGTGACTCCCTCTCTCTCTGACCCTCCCCTGCTCACACTGTCTCTCTCTCTCTCTCTCCTAGAAATAAATAAAACATTAAAAAAAAAAAGAATTTTAAAAAAAAGAATAGCTGCATTCAACTGTTGAAACAAAACAAAACAAAACAAAACAAAACCCTAACAGACTTTTCCTAGAAGCCTCTCAAAAGACAGCCTCTAAAATCTCATTGGCCAGAATTAGTCTTTCCCTAAGCCAATTTCTGGAATGAAAAATATTAATTGCCACAATTAGTTTAGATTAATTAATGTTCACTCACTGGAGCTGGGGAGGGGGTTAGCCTCTACTGAACTATTATACCACCTGCTATGTGAACATAATGGAGATTCTGTTAATTAAGAATAAAAAGAAAGTATATCTGTCACAGAAAATAAGCACTAAGTGAAGTGATACTCAAGAGCTCAGAGAAAGGAGAGCTCCTTATGAGCTGAAAAAGTCCTAGAAGACTTTTGTGCAGGAGGTAGAAGTAGAACTGGGTTTAGAGTAAAAGGGAGCTGTTATCCAGAAGGAAGGTATGGGACGCTGTGCAGAGAAAAGAGGTTGAGCAATGGCATAACTATTGTTACAAGATATTTAATGTGTTCAGGTTACTGTTGATGCATTACAAGCCACTCCAAAACAAATATTGTGTTATGTTATTGATTCTGTGCTTCAGAACAAAAACTGCTTGTTTTTCTGTGTTTCTGACCCAAATATTTCTAACCAATACAGATATAGAGTATTAGGAGATTGAAGGATATATATAGGGGCAAAACAAGAGTTTTCTTAGGAAAATCAGTTTCTTATTTTTGAAATATTTGGATATACCTCTCCTATATCATGACATTGCAGTCAAGATGTCATCACAGCTGCTGTCATCTGAAGGCTGAAGGCTTGGCTGGGACTGAAGAATCTGGTTTAAAGGTGCTTCTACTCTTATATCTAGTAAGGTAGTGCTGGTGGTTGGCAGGAGGCTCTCAATTCCTTGCTATGTGAAACGCTCTATAGGACTGCTTGAGTATCCTTCCAATATGGCAGTTAACTTCCTACAGAGCAAGTGACCTAAAAAGGAGCAAGTCCAAATCTTCAACATCTTTTATGGCCTAGCCTGGTTATACAAGTCAACCCTATTCAGTACAAGAGGAAACTACACAAGGGCATGAATATCAGTAGGTAAAAATCCTTGAGGGCCATCTTGGAGGCTGGTGATCACAACACAGGAAGTCACTGACAAAAAGAAATGGTTTTTATTATAGAAACTACACAGAAACAGATACATTTAATCTTTTTTTTTTTTTAAGTTAGAAACAACAACATGACATAGCTGTATGTTTAATTTATCTGAATCTTGTGAAGCCCCAGTATGTTGAATCAAATTGAAAATGATCATCTGTCAATGCTCTACTACATTTACATTTTCTTTTATTCTTTGTGACTAGTTTCCCTGGGGACACAGCTAAGCAAAAAGAGTAATAGCTAGTTCCTCTTCTCCCACCACACATTCACACACTTTGCTGGCAGCTGAATAGGAAGAAGCAACTTAGGGAGGCAACTCATGGGGAAAAAGACATGTTGGCCAATGGTTAAACTGGAAAACTCACAATCAGCTCCTAAAATCCCCCCTTTAAAAGATCACAGCACAGGGGCGCCTGGGTGGCTTAGCCGGTTAAGCGTCCGACTTTCGCTTGGGTCATGATCTCGCAGTTCGTGGGTTCGAGCCCCGCGTCGGGCTCTGTGCTGACTGCCAGCTCAGAGCCTGGAGCCTGTTTCAGTCTGTGACTCCCTCTCTCTCTCTGACCCTCCCCTGCTCACACTGTCTCTCTCTCTCTCTCTCCTAGAAATAAATAAAACATTAAAAAAATTAAAAAAAAAAGATCACAGCACAACAGCTGCCATGTGTATCTATTGCTACTATACTACTAGATTTTCCATAATAGCTCTCATTTTAAAGTTTTGCCTCACTTTCCAGATGGAAGTTAAAGAACATAAATCTGATTGTCAGACCTAAATTCAAATTGCTCACTAATATTAATTAAGTGACCCTTAATAAATTAGGTGATCTCTGGGAATTTTGGGTTCCTTATCTAATGTGAATCCATACCCATCCTGTGATTGAAGGCTTGGTCTTGAAAGTGTGACTGCTGGATACATATTTCTCCTATCATCCAGCTCTCCTTCAGTGACATCACCCCCGTCCCCCCCCACTTCTTTTCATCCTTTTCTAAACCTAGTGCTAATCTGAATTTGGATGCTAAATAATCCCAGAACTTTGTACAAACCACTTAACCCCAATGAACCAGTTTCCTCATTTATAAAACAGTAATATAATATTTGCCCTAAATCAACAGCGTTAATTTGAGGATTATATTAAAATAATGGGTGTCAAGGGCTTGTGAACTGTAAAGACAAGACTTTTAAATATTTTCTTCCCAAACTGTCAATATATACAGACGTCTTAGTTTTTATTTTTTATTATAAAAGCAACATCTGCATTACATACAATTTACAAAACTCTTAAAAATGCTTATCTTGTAGTTAAAATCATTTTTACATATTTCCATCAGTCAGAGATTTAAAATAACACATTAATATTACAATTTTTTTTACTGAAAACAATCTTAGTAAAAGCAAACAAAAAATCTTTGTATAACTGTAAATCTCAATTTTATACGGAAGCATAGGGATAATAGCGTGAACTCTCAAATACCCAATCCCCAGATTAAACAATTATCAGCTCTATTTCATCTAAATGCTGCACCTCATCCCCAGTTATTTTGAAAGCAAATCCCCAGATATATAACTTCATCCGTAAATATGTCGATATCTACAAAAGAATCTTTAAAAGTATAATCACAATACTAATATCACATATAAAAATTAAAAATAATTTCTTAATATCAGCAATAACCAGTGTTCAGATTTTCTCCATAGTCTCATGGTTTTATACAATTTTATAACTGCCCGTTTTACTTGACTCTTGTCAAGACTACATCTGGTCTCCCTTCACTGTCAGGGTAATTGGTTCCTCTTCCCTTGCCGCTCCCCCTCCTCCAAGGTCCTGTTCCAGTTCTCTTCCAACCCCACCAGACCTGGGGAGCCACCTCTGGAACACTGAAGACAACTACCCGCGGAACCAAAGTTGCGCGTCCCCTGCGAGCTCCGATGGGAGTTCTTTTTCAACTGCACCAAGAGCATTGTCCGCTAACCGATTGGCAGAGGAAGCCGGAAGCTCTTGTGAGTATGTAGAGCGGGCAAAGAGCAGTGCAACGAGAGGTGGTGAAGGGCCGGGCCGCAGTTTTTCATCCGGACTGAAGCTCAGAGGAGCCTGGACCTCAGTACCGATGGAGGGTGGGGCCGGAGGTCGAACCAGCAGCGCGCTGTTTGCGGGGTTCCGGGCTTTGGGGCTTTTTAGCAACGACATTCCACACGTGGTGCGGTTCAGTGCCCTGAAGCGCCGATTCTATGTGACGACATGCGTGGGCAAGAGCTTCCACACCTATGACGTGAGTGACTTGTTCCTTTGGCCGCTTCCCGGGAGCCACCCTCCTTTGCCCCCCAGTTCTCTCTAGGGGTAGTCCTGCTCTCCTCCCCCACTGATCAAGGGCTTCCCTTTCTGCCGTCTCTTCCCTAACTCTTACCTGCCCTGTTTCATCACGGCTTCATATCCACGTGTTGTTGTAGACCTTGCATTCCGCTGGGGGCGAGTTTCGGAGGCTCCCAGCTGGGGAAAAGTACCAGAGAACGTTTCAGTTTTATAGCAATATATTTGTTCAGTAAATAGCTGTTCATGTTCTCTTGAAGATGTAAACGTGATTAAGAACAGTTTCTACCCTGGGTGGCTTAGTCGGTTAAGCCTCCGACTTCGGCTCAGGTCATGATTTCACGGTTCATGGGTTCGAGCCCGGTGTCGGGCTCTGTGCTGACAGCTAGCTCAGCCTGGAGGCTGTTTCGGATTCTGTGGCTCCCTCTCTGACCTTCCCCTGCTCACACTCAATCTCTCTCTCTCTCTCTCTCTGATATAAATAACACATTTTAAAAATTAAAAAAAAAAAAGACCAGTTTCTGCCCCCTCTTAACGAGAAAAACTTGTAAGACATTTTATTGTGCAATTTCTGACACGCTGGATTAGAAATTCGGACTAAAATACATTGGAAGAACTTGGAAGGGATGGGATTAATTATTTTGAGGACTATTCACATTTGATAAAAAACTGGTTTCCTTAAACTTCCTCTGAGCATCTATTTTCTACCAACATTTGAGGGTCTCATAACGTGCTTCTTAGTCTAAGCCTTGCAGCACTTTGCGAGACATGTATCGTTTACCGTTTTCCCGCAGCACCCTTATATAAAAAACTAGGAAACAGACTCAGAAATTATTTGTCTTAGGCCTTCCTGCTTGTTAGTGGTGGTTTCCTCCTTTAATTTCTCATCAGTCATAGTCTTTTGTTGCTGTTTACTGTTTTCCTTCATCTTTCCAGATGAATGTATGCTCTGTGAAAGCAGGGAGCTTTTCTTTATGATCAGGATGATAATAGCCAGTGTTAATTAAGCACTTTTCCTGGAAATTGAGCTGTAAAGTTGTATGCTTTGAAGGTTCATGTAAAGCAAATGGGTTAGTAGCAAGAAGAGGTGGTTGTTGGTAGCCGGTTGAGTTAGTGGACGAGGAAAGTGAGGGCCATACCCAAAATGAAGATGGTGCTGGTATTGGCAGCTAACATTTATTGAAAATTATGATTGGCTCCATCAACAAATTGTATATATTGAATATCGTAACAGCCTTCAACAGAATTGAATATTTAAAGCAGGTACCTTTTTTATTTTATTTTTTAAGTTTATTTATTTTGGGAGAGAGAGAGAGAAAGCGAGAGAAAGCACGCGCGCACCGGCATACTAGCAGGGGAGGGACAGAGAGAGAGAATCCCAAGTGGGCTCCGCACTGACAGTGAGGAAGTTGGGCTCCATTCAGTGAACAATGAAATCATGACCTGAGCTCAAATCATGAGTGAGTTGCTTAACCAACTAGACACTCAGGTGCCCGGTAACTATTTTAATTCTTATTTTACAGATGAAGAGGAATTTGAGAAACAGATTGATTAATTTTGTCAAGGTCATAGTGTTGGATCAGTAACCATAGATTTGGATCAGCTAATTACAGCCTGCAAGCCAGGCTTGTGACATTTTTATTTATTTTATAATGATTTCCAAGTAAAATTTGCACAGTAGTAGAATGCAATATAATTAAATTTTGGCATGACGTGGAGACCTGTGTGTGTTTACATTCAAGAAATACAGAATATGTAATTTGATCTCCCAGTGGCCCTTTCAGTCTTAGGATTCTAGCATCTCTGAGATTTGAATTTCCACTAGTACCCCACTGAACTCTATGCTTCATAGATGGGTGGTTATGACATTTTTAAATGGTTGGGGGAAAAAATAATAATATATCATGACATATGAAAATTATATGAAAATCAAATTTCTGCATACATCAATAAAATTTATTGGAATAGAGCTGTACATATTTGTTTACATGTTATATGTGGTCGCTTTCAAGTTTTATTAGCAGTTGCATAGTTTTAGCAAAGCCCACCATAGCCTGCAAAGCTCTAAAATATTTACTATATGACCCTTTATAGAAAACATTTATGTTCCCCTTCCATCACAACTCCTGATGAAATAGTCAAAAATATAAGTCTTCCTAATAATGAAAAATTAGTCAGTAAATATACTTTCAAAGAAAGATACCATAGCAAATTTATGTATGAGATTATATCTTAGATTTCAACTATTAAATTTTCATTAACAAAAGCAATTATAATCTATTTGATCATTTTTGTTTCTTTTTTAAAACAGGTTCAGAAACTTAGTTTGGTGGCAGTAAGTAAGTAAACTTTACCCTGAATTTATTCATGTTTAGTGTCTTTTAAAAATATTAGCTTTTTGACATTAAGACTTACAGAATATATAAGAAATTCATTGTGTATTTCTGATTACCTTACATAGTTAAAAAATAAGAATTCAGGATAGGATCAGGCGTTGCATTTAGTTGTCATGTCTCTTTAGTCTTTTTAAATTTAGAGTAGTTCATTAGACTTTGTGTTTCACAGTATTGATATTTTTGAAGAGGGTAGGCCAATTATTTTTTTAGAAATGTCCTTCAATTTGACCTTTTCTGCTGTTTTTTCATGATTAGATTCAGGGTATGCACTATTGCAAGAATAACAAAGAAATAACGTTGAATTCTCAGTGGATTTAGTAGCAGGCACATGTAGTTAGTTCTGTTCCTGGCTTTGATCATTTTATTAAGGTGACACTTGTCAGGAGGCTCCATTTTAAAGTTTTACCCTTTGTAATTAGTAAGTATCTTGTGGTTACATACAGTGAGACTATGTAAATATCCTGTTACTCTTGAAAGTTTTACCCACCATTTTATCACTTAGTGATGGTTCTTGCTTTAACTAGTTATTAGAATGATGATTACTAAATAATGATTTTCGGGGGCACCTGGGTGGCTCAATCGGTTAAGCGTTCGACTTCAGCTCAGATCATGATCTCACAGTTCATGAGTTCGAGACCCACGTTGGGCTCTGTGCTGACAGCTAGCTCAGAGCCTAGAGCCTGTCTTCGGATTCTGTGTCTCCCTCTTTCTATGACCCTCCCCTGCTCATGCTGTCTCTCTCTCTCAAAAATAAATTAAAAATATTAAAAATAAATAAATAGTGATTTTTGGATTCCATCATTGCTTCCACTGTAAGGAAGAGCTTTCCCTTTTCCTACATTTTGATATTCCTTCCAACGGAAGGAATATTTAGTTTTTTGGGAACTGTTATACAGAATAAAGGGCCTGCCAGAGCTGAGAGATTGTAGTATAACCACGAAATGTGAACTTTGTAACAGAAACAAAGGAGAGCTACAAGGAACCCAGTGTATGTGTCTGATTAACTTAAAATTTTAAAAAGATTATAGAAGGACACTATAACCTAAGTCAAATACAAAGTGAATGATAAACCTATGAAAATAGTATTCAGGTAATGGAATCTTTTTTTTTAAGTTTTATTTATTTTGAGAGAGAGCAAGTGAACACATGTACTGGGAGGGGTAGAGAGAGAGGGAGAGAGAGAATCCCCTGCAGGCTCTGCATTGTCAGCTCAGAGCCCAATGTGCGGCTTAAGCTCACGAACCCTGAGATCACGATCTGGGCCAAGAGCAAGAGTCCGACATTTTAACAGACTGAGCCACCCAGTTGCCCTGGGAATGAAATCTTATAGTAGAATGTGCAGCATGAAAAATGCAATCATCTTTTTTCTAACTCTCCTGCCCCTAAAACAAGGAATAAAAAGAAAAGGCCATTGTGACCATGATAGAGAGGAATGAAGAAATCATAATGTGTGAGAAATGGCTAGAGAGTATAGGCATATTTGCCTTGGAGAAGACTGAGTAGATACCGTATTGTTCATTTAAAGGTTCAGGATGTAGGGTATCATATTGAATTTTTCTGAGGTTTTTCCAAAGCATAGAGTTAAATAGGGTTTAGGTCTTGATTTACTTTAAAAATTTTGCTTGAATTATTAGTAAATGTGATGTTCCTGAAGGCATTTACATTGACTATCTGCCAATTTTTTTTATAAGAAGTGTGAATTTTTTCCTAATAACTTCAAAAAGCTTTTCATTTCTTTAGGATTATATTTTTATGTCTGTAAATATTAGACATTACTTCTCTTAGGGAAGATCAAGGTGATTTAATATTCTCAGTCTGGTAGTTATTAGAAATGTAAAATAACATTGAAGTCAAATTTATACTGATTATTAGCTTTTATTCATATATTTACACATACATACATATTTTTTAATTATAGCCATGAAAAATGGTATATGTATACTTGAGATTTCTCTCTGTGCCAAGATCTTACAATTTCTTATTTCTTTTATATTTCCTTTTACCTAGGTAACTCTGTCCCACAGGATATCTGCTGTATGGCAGCTGATGAGAGGCTAGTCTTTGCTGCTTATGGGAATGTTTTCTCTGCATTTGCCCGTAATAAAGAGGTTTGTATCCCTGAACTATTTTAAATGTGTTTTTGCAGTCAATAGTTAATTTCCATGAAAGCAGAGGGAACTTTAATGTTGTTGTTCTTCAACTGGGACACTCTGGACATGTACTCCTTTTATTTTAAACATTTATTGGGTTTTTCTGGAGGAAGAGAAAGTTGATTTTATCAAATTTTCAAAATTAGTTAAAACTGTTACTTCAGTTTTCTTCATCAGGGTTGAACATTGGAATTATTTGAGCAGCTTCTTCAAAATTTTCCCACCCAGTTGGGTTCCATCTCCTGAGCTTTCTACTTTGTATTTTTGGGTGGGGTAGGACTCAGAAAATACTTTTGAAAATTCTTTCCCAGGAGATTTTTTTTTTTCTCTTTTTAAATCCAAGTTAGTGAACATATAGTCTAATAATGATTTCAGGAATAGAATTTAGAGATTCATACTAACATGTAACACCCAGTGCTCATCCCTGCAAGTGCCCTCCTTAATGTCTGTCACCATTTACCACCACCTGCCAGCAACCCTCAGTTTGTTCTCTGTATTTAAGGGTTCCTTGTTCCTTATGGTTTGTCTCCCTCTCTGTTTTTATCTTATTTTTGCTTCCCTTCTCCAATGTTCATCTGTTCTTTGCCTTAAATTCCACATATAAGTGAATCATTTTTTTTATCTTTCTCCGACTTATTTCACATAACATAATATACACTCTAGTTCCATCCACGTCATTGCAAATGGCAAGATTTCATTCTTTTTGATTGCCAAGTAATATTTTCCATTGTATATATACACCATATCTTCCTTATCTATTCAGTCAATGGACTTTTGGGATCTTTACATACTTTAGCTATTGTTGATAGTGCTGCTATAAACATTGGGGTACATGTGTCCCTTCAAATCAGAATTTTTGTATACTTTGGATAAATAGTAGTGTAATTGCTGGGTCATAGGGTAGTTCTGTTTTTAATTTTTTGAGGAACCTCCATACTGTTTCCAGAGTGGCTGCACCAGTTTGCATTCCTACCAGCAGGGCAAAAGGGTTCTTCTTTCTCCACATCCATGTCAGCATCTGTTGTTGCTTGAGTTGTTAATGTTAACCATTCTGACAGATAGAAGGTGTCATATCATTGTGGTTTTGATTTGTATTTCCCTAATGATGAGTGATGTTGAGCATCTTTTCATGTGTCTGTTAGCCATATTTTCACTGGAAAAGTGTCTATTCATGTTTCTTGCTCATTTCTTCACTGGATTATTTATTTTTTGGGTGTTGAGTTTAGTAAGTTGTTTCTAGATTTTGGATACTAAGCCTTTATCTAGTATGTTACTTGCAAATATCTTCTATTCCTTCCATTGCCTTTTAGTTTTGCTGACTGTTTCCTTCACTGTGCAGAAGCTTTTTATCTTAATGAGGTCCCAATAGCATTTTTGCTTTTGTTTCCCTTGTCTCCAGAGACCTATCAAGTTAGAAGTTGCTATGGCTGAGGTCAAAGAGGTTGTTGCCTTTTTTCTCCTCTAGGATTTTGATGGCTTCCTGTCTTACATTTAGTTCTTTCATCCATTTTGAGTTTATTTTGTCTATGGTGTAAGAAAGTAGTCCAGGTTCATTCTTCTGCATGTCTCTGTCTAGTTTTCCCAACACCATTTACTGAAGAGACTGCCTTTTTTCTATTAGATATTCTTTCCTGCTTTGTCAAAGATTAGTTGGCCATACATTTGTGGGTCCATTTCTGGGTTTTCTATTCTGTTAAATTGATAAATCTGTTTTTGTGCCAGTACCATACTGTCTTGATGATTATAGCTTTGTAATACATCTTGAAGTCCAGAATTGTCATGCATCCTGCTTTGGTTTTCTTTTTCAACATTACTTTGGTTATTCGGGGTCTTCTCTGGTTCCATGCAAATTTTAGACTGGTTTTTTCTAGCTCTGTGAAGAATACTGGTTTTATCTTGATAGGTATTGTATTGAATATGTAGATTATGTTGGATAGTGTTGACATTTTAACAATATTTATTCTTCCAATGCATGACCATGGAATGTTTTTCCATTTCTTACTGTTCTCTAGTTTTCAGAGTACAGATCTTTTGCCTCCTTGGGTAGATTTATTCCTAGGTATCTTAAGGTTTTTGGTGCAATTGTAAATAGGATTGATTCCTTGATTCTGTTTTCTGCTTCTTCATTATTGGTGTATAGAAATGCAACAGATTTCTGTACATTGGTTTTATATCCTGTGACTTTGCTGAATTCATATATCAGTTGTAGTGGTTTTTTGGTTGAATCATGTAGTCTGCAAAGAGTGAAACTTTGACATCCTTCTTGCTGATTTAGATGCCTTTGATTTCTTTTGTTGTCTGATTGCTGAGGCTAGGACTTCTAACACTGTATTGAATAACAGTGGTGAGAGTGGACATCCCTGTTGTGTTTCTGTCCATAGGGAAAAAGCTCTCAGTTTCCCCCCTTTGAGGATGATATTAGTTGTGGGCCTTCCATATATGGCCTTATGATCTTGAGGTATGTTTCTTCTATCTGTACTTTCTTGAGGGTTTTTATCGAGAAAGGATGCTGTATTTTGTCAAATGCTTTTTCTGCATCTATTAAGATCATGTGGTTCTTATCCTTTTATTAATGTGATATATCACAATGATTGATTTGTGGGTATTGAACCAGCCCTGCATTCCAGGAATAAATCCCACTTGATCCTGGTGAATAATTCTTTTAATGTATTGTTGGATTTGATTTGCTAGTATCTTGAGAATTTTTGCATCCATGTTCATTAGGGAAATTGGTCTATAATTCTCCTTTTTAATGGGGCCTTTGTCTGGTTTTGGAATCAAGGTAATGCTGGCCTCAAGGTAATGCTGGCCTCGTAGAATGAGTTTGGAAGTTTTCCTTCCATTTGTATTTTTTGGAACAGCTTAAGACTTAATTCTTCTTTAAATGTTTGGTAGAATTCTACTAGATAGCCATCCAGCTCTGGACTCTTGTTTTGTGGGAGATTTTTTTTATTACTGATTCAACTTCTTTACTTGTTATGGATCTGTTCAAATTTTCTGTTTCTTCCTGTTTCAGTTGTGGTAGTTTATATGTTTCTAGAAATTTTCCATTTCTTCCAGATTGCCCAATTTGTTGGCATATAATTGCTCATAATACTGTCTTGATTGTTCATATTTTTGTGGTGTTGGTTGTGATCTCTCCTCTTTCATTTGTGATTTTATTTATTTGGGTCCTTTCCTTTTTCTTTTTGATCAGTCCTACTAGGGGTTTATCAATTTTAATTCTTTCAAAGAACCAGCTCCTGATTTCACTGATCTTTTCTACTATTTTTTTTGACTTCGCTGTCATTGATTCCTGCTCTAAAATCATTACCCTTCTTCTGCTGTTTTGGACTTCCTTTGCTGTTATTTTTCAATGCTTTTAGGTGAATGGTTAGGTTGTATATTTGAGACCTTTCTTCTTTAGGAAGGCCTGGATTGCTACATACTTCTCTCTTATAGCACCTTTGCTGCATCCCTGAGGTTTTGGACTGTCATATTTTCATTTTATTTCTGCCACTGCTTTATACAGATTGATTTTTTTCATTATGAACAACTCAGCCCATGACTCCTTTTCTAAGAACCAAGTGGTTGTTTTCTATAGAGAGAAAACTAGATTCTCTGTTTTCTACACTGGTGAGGAACAGTCTTTTCTTAATCTTTCATTTGGTTTCTAAATTTGTTCTGGAAAAACTGCCTTGAGAGATGACCTGGCTCTGGTGGTCCAGAATGAAAGGGGAAGTGGCAGTACGGCCTCCTAGATAGCCAAGCATTCAGATCAGTGTACTTGTCAAAGTCTGACTTGGACTGACATTTGTTCCCAGAGTCCTCCATCATGCCTGTGGCAAAGGAAGGCAGTTTACCTGCGGAGTTCTTTAATGGGACTTTGGTTGGATTTTTAGAGTCAGGAAAAATGTCCATTTTTTGTTGTTGATGTTGTTTGTTTTTTTACAAAATACCACAGTTTGTAGCTCTCTATATGTATGAAAATACATATAGGGAGAAAGTAAGGGTGGCAAAACATTAGAGATTAATGGTAGGAAGCTGTTACCACTTCTAGGGCCAAAAGGACAAGGAGGAGAAATAGCGTTTCTTGAATCTGGTGAGAACTGAAACCACGGAAAAAGGGGCTGCAATTCCTGAGGAATGCAGTTACTATAAGGATAACGTCTCTATGTGTCAAAACAGAAGTGCTCCATCCTCCCTGTCTCATCCAGAAGTCAGCTGATGATGGAGCTTGTAGAGTCAGCCTTCTAGAAAGTAACCATTTTTCAGGATGCTTGGAATTGTGCTGGTTGGATTGGGTGAATTACCCAGCTGTGTGTGTGTCTTCCCTAAGCTCATTTGGGAGGCTGAGCTCTAGAGAGATCATTTCTGTGTTTCTAGTTGATGCTTCCTTATTGGACTGGCTGAGGGAGCAGGTGAAAATGCCTGATTAATCTAACCTTGGATAATCAGAAGTTGGATCACATTTCTTAACAAAAGCATCTTTAGGATTAGCATGTTTTTGGTTAATATGAATAATATTAAATGTTGAATGAGTTATAACATGAAATTCTTTTGAACTTTAACATTGTAGGTAGTACATACCTTTAAGGGTCATAAAGCAGAAATCCATCTGTTACAACCCTTTGGAGATCACATTATCTCTGTTGATACTGACAGCATTCTTATTATTTGGCATATATATTCCGAAGGTAAGATTGAGACAATTATTGCATTATTTTGGGGGATAGTATGTAGCTAAAATTAAAAACCTATGTAAACACAACTTCCATGTCAGGCTTTACATGTAGTCAGAAAACATTTTAGACTCTTTATATGAGGAAGAAGGTTCTAAGTAAAAAATGTACAAATAATTTTAGTCAGCTAGCTGAGCTAACTACAGTATTGATAACCTGTTTATCTCAGCTAATACATTTTCCATTGCAGTTCTCCAAATTCAGTGACATGTTAATTATTTTCTCTGTAGAGTGCATTTTGGTATATGATTACACCTGAGTAATTCTTGGTTTGTATTTCAAATTTCTGTGAAGGAGATTATGGTAGTAAATTTGAAGATCCTCTAATCTAAAGGAAAGTATACATCATTTTTCTAAGAACATGAGTCAGTGTTCCTTACTTGTGATAGTCTAATACAGTGGTACTGAGCTATGTTCGGTGGAAATGTATGAGAAGCACTGTTTCAGCAAGCACTTAGTTTCACCAAGATTTACTTCTTACTTTTTACATCTTTGAGTGGCCCATCAATCTCCCTAGATATTTGGCCTTTCACTCCATGGAAGAGCTCAGCATAAGCACTTCACTTGGAATATTCACTCTGCCTCTTGATCAGATTATAAAAATAGTAAGGCTGATCCCTTTTTTAAAGCCTTATTTTTTATCCCTATAAAGCAATTCAACAATGAGTGAAATTTTTAATAGTACTGATATCAGAGTTTTAGAAAACTTTTGACAGTCTAAATTACATTTACAAGTTGCTCCTCATCACATTTGTTTAATTTCTCAAGGAATGTGTAAAGATTAGTATGTAAGTCTTTGATTTATATTAGAACATAAATCTTTGATATGGTAGATTTACTTTAAGGGTAGATATATGGGTATATGAAAAATAATTACATGTTGTTTATAACTTTCACTTTTGTAGAGGAATACCTGCAATTGACTTTTGATAAATCGGTATTTAAAATTTCTGCAATTTTGCACCCAAGTACCTACTTGAATAAAATACTTCTTGGAAGTGAACAAGGAAGCCTACAGTTGTGGAATGTAAAATCCAAGTAAGCACTTTAAAATAAACATAGGCGGTTCCCATCTTATCCTTATCTACTATTCCCTAATGCATACTTAAGTCTCCCAATTCTCCTGTCTTTATATGTTTACCTGGAGGGCCTTCTATAAACATACCTACTTTTGGAGTTGTTACTCACAGTATGACATAGGCGAAAGGTGGCATGTGGTCCTGTCACATGGTAGGCAGCTTCATAAATACCTGTTGAAAAGTGTGCGCTAAAGGCCTAATCTCTAAAGAATCCATATAACTATAGAGAAACCTCTAGTAAAGTAACATAAGATAAGAAAATACTTATGTCTTGGCCACTAGACAGCATCTAGTTTTCAATAAACTGAAAAGGTAGGAGAAGGCAAAGTCAATCAGTATTAATTTAGTTCTAACATTTGGAATAATTTTCAGGGTAAAAGTAGTTTTATGATCAACCACAAACTTGTTGAACATCTACTATAATAGTGGTATAGCTGGAGGGCTAGATAAATGATTTTGAATACCTTTACCTGTTACTTGAACATTTATGGAGAAAAAAGTGGTAGCTCAGTCTTTGTATAGGATGAAAAAGACAAAAATATTTCACTATCCAAACTGTACTTTCTAAAGCTCTCCTAAATTTGAAAGGGAAAGTAAGATTATTAAAGGTTTAACATTTATCCTTGTTTGTAGTTTTAAATCAGTGTTTTCATTCAATTTAGCAGATACCATTCACTGCATACCCTTATCAGCTTGGGGATAATGACAGAAGTATTGTCTCTGCTCCTACGTTATATATTGAGGCTCTTTATGTGATGTTCACACACTATTGTACATTAAATATTCCTTGGATAATCATTGAGTAAACTAATCTGTGCCCACTTACTGAATTTACTACATGATTTAGTATTTATTGAATATCATTGTAACTATTTCAGAATCTTTGTTTCTTCATAGCCTTATTTATCATTTGTGGCTTGATTCTATAATTTAGAGCAGCATCACTATTGTCCTGTAACAGTAACATAACAGAAGTGTCACATTCCCTATGATATTTTTCTAGAAATACATTGCAGTGAAAAAAACAAGATCTGTCTACATTCTGAGATGGTTTTTTGTTATAGTCTGTAATATAAAATGATTTTTAGTCTTGTATTTTTTTTCTATTTCTTAAAGAATTGGCATAGTATAGTAGTTACTAGCAGCATGGGGCATAGGATCTGGAATTGGTTTGTCTGGGCTCTTTGAATTATTAGCCACATAACCTTAGCTTAATTGTTTCACATAACTAAGTTTCTTACTTTCTTGTCTGGATAATGGTGATATCTACCTCATGGAATTGTTTTTTGAGTATTAAATAGTTAATATATATACTTGGAATAGTATGGGGCAGAGTAACAACTTAAATATCACCCATTATTATTTTGCTTTTTAACATACAGTCGATTTTTTTTCGCTAAAAATAAAAACTTTGAACTATTTTTCTTCCTGTAGTAAGCTTCTATATACATTTCTGGGATGGAAAATTGGAGTAACAGCTCTTCAGCAGGTTAGTATTTTTCTATTAAGTCAAAGAAGAAATGAAGTTAGTAGTGGTGATCTTTCCATTTTAGAGATCAACCATATTTTTTAGACCTAAAGATAAAAATAATACATAAACTAGTTTATTTTTATTAATATTGCTACTAAAAAGTAGTGTTTTGGAAATGTCATTGATAAAAGAACAAACCTTTTGTCTATCAACATTTATGGAAATCTTTTTGCCTGGAGTTAGGCTCTAAATCTATGGTTGCTGTGGAACAGTCTTTACTCATCATTTTGAAAAAAAATTTTTTTAAGTTTTATTATTTCTGACAGAGGGAGAGAGTCAGTGTGAGCAGGGGAGGGTCAGAGAGAGGAGGGGATACAGAATCTGAAACAGTCTCCAGGCTCAGAGCTGGCTATCAGCACAGAGCCCGATGTGGGGCTCGAACCCACTAACCATGAGATCTTGACCTGAGCCAAAGTCGGACACTTAACCGACTAAGCCCCTAGGTGCCCCAGTTTACTATCATTTTGTAAGCGTATAGTCTAGTGCCTTGTGCAGAGTGGTGATGATGGAGATGAGTTAGTTGTTCAGTACGGCAAGGGAGATGATACGTCATGCAGAGAAATTTGTCAGAATTTTGAGAGTTGTAGTTTGGAATAATTGGGACCCAAATCCTAATATTTCATTAATTGGGCTTTTCCATAAATAACTCCTTTTGTTTTCATGAGTCTGCAGAACATGTATGAATGAATGAATGACTGAAGGTCTGCAGAGAATCTTACACTGGACACATACACTGCCAGTGTACCCTTGTCCTTCTAAATATCTGTTGCTTATCCCTGCCCAGTTTATATTTATTGTTTCATTCTCCCTTACAACCGTCAACCTTGCTGTGCTTTCGCCTACCCATAATACCCTGAGGTATCAGATGATTAGGTCCCTTGAGGGCAAGGAATCATACTTGTTTTAGTAGCCCCAGAGTCTCATGCATAATGGTCACATAATGGTAAATTAATAAAATGTTTAACCTGATTCTATTCTGCAATGGCATTGGACATTGATCTTCTGTTCTAAAATAGAAAAACTTATTATAAATCCTATATATAAGACCATTGTATAACATGAAGATAATATTCATAAAATATTAGAGCTAGAACAGACTAATTGTAAAGCTTTTTGCCTTTTAATATATTTTATAGGTTTTTGTTTCCTTGGATAAAGAATTGTCCACTTCCTTTATAGTTGGCCTTTTATGTTGCCATGCATATCGCCTTTATATGCTTTCTAAGAGTTCTATCTCTTTTGTTTTCTTTTCAGTCACTGATGTATAGTGTTTTCATATGTCAGATTCCTTTTATGGCTGTTTTCTTACTGAGTCAGCTGTGTTTGGGGATGAGGAAGTTGATGGTGACTACCAGATTTGTAGCTGGGAAGTAACTTGGAAAAATCATTCCTAAATATTTCCATATGAACTAACAGTCAAAGTATACTAGAATGGTAATTCTTCGTAGGGTTTTTTTTTTTTTTGCCATCGTCAGGAAGATATTCCATACTTTCTTTTACATAAGTAATGATGCATAACATAAGGATTACTGAAGCTATTTTGATTAAGAAAATAAAAAGTTGAACAATTTAATTTTCAGGCACCAGCTGTGGATGTTGTTGCTGTTGGTCTTATGTCAGGTCAGGTCATCATTCACAACATTAAATTTGATGAAACATTAATGAAGTTTCGTCAAGACTGGGGACCTATTACTTCAATTTCATTTCGTACAGGTAACTGTTCATTTATTTATTGATAAGAGTTAAGAATGTTTAAAATGTATACTTCGAAGCTTACCAACATTTTCCAACTGGATGTTTTCTTGCAAGTTAATGTACTTAATAGAAGTAAGTGAAATACCGTGTTACAAATAGCCATAGGGATATGGGTAGATTATAGGTGTATAGTTTTTTTCTAAATTTGTTTATGGATTAAAGGGATGGAGAGAAGAATTGTTAAGTTTGGTTGTTTTATGCTGCATGTGTTTCTTATTGTATTTTATTTTTAATAACAGATGGTCATCCAATAATGGCAGCTGGAAGCCCATGTGGCCATATTGGACTCTGGGATCTGGAAGACAAAAAGTTAATCAATCAGATGAGAAATGCACATTCTACAGCAATTGCCGGACTGACATTTCTCCATAGAGAGCCACTTCTTGTCACAAATGGTGCTGACAATGCTCTGAGGGTATTATGATTACTGTTGTTATTTCCCTGGCATTTACCCTTGAGGTTATTGCAAGCCTGTTTTAATGTATCAGCCTGAAACCTAGAAGATGAAAGGAAAATGGATACCATAATAGTATAGATGAAACAAAAAGCACAGCAGGTTACATGATTGCAGTGAAGTGAGAAAGGGTTACAGTTCATCTCTCCCCAGCCCCTTCTCCAGGGTCAGTAGACAGGCAACCACTACCCAGTGCCAGTTGATATGTGTAGATGATCTGATGCTTGCAGATCACTTAACACTTTGTGAAAGAACCTTACCTTTTTATTTCTTGGCAGATATGGATATTTGATGGTCCCACAGGTGAAGGCCGGCTTCTGAGATTCAGAATGGGACATAGTGCTCCTCTCACCAAAATCAGATATTATGGACAAAACGGACAGCAGATTCTTAGTGCAAGTGAGTTTCTGCTTTGTGTGATTAGTTTATTCCAGAAAGTATTGAGAGCAGGGTGCTAAATAATTATTAGGTTTGGTATGAATGAATTTTCAAATTCAAATACCCTTTGAGTGATTTGGAAATCTGGGTAAATGAGATTCTTTTTGAATTCTTCAGGAAGCACCATAGATATTATCTTCATTTGGAGTATTATTTTATATACCGATCCTCACAGACAGGTGATCAGATTCTGAAACTGTAGCCCTTACCAAGTCTAATAATCTGCTGAAAATTATTAGTACCTCATATTATCCTTTGTTCTTACTAAATGGCATTCTGTGCACAGGTGAGTATTATAATGAAGTAGTTGCAATTTAGCTCTCCTTTTAAAGTATCCCAAACTGTACTTCAAGTTTTAAGAATCAATAAGATTCAAATGATCCATTGTTTTGATGAAGTTTGATAGTTATTTTCTTTATATATCAACAGGTCAAGATGGAACTCTTCAATCATTTTCCACAATACATGAAAAATTTAACAAGAGTTTGGGACATGGTAGGTCATTTGCAAGATGGAAAAAAAACCTGCTTGTCACAAAAGAAACATTTCAAGATACTTATACTGTGAGACAACCAGAGGAGGCTTCATTGATAAATTCCTTTTTTCTTGGATGAAATTTAAAAACCCTTGTATGAAGAGTAATAGAAAGATTCTTAACATCAGTATTGCTGTAGAAGTGGTTGAGGGCTGCTTTAAGGTTGTTGAAAAGAATGAAGACATCTTGGGTGGTAAAACATACTGCTGCCACCCAGAAGACCTGGATGATCTAACTGGAGCTACATGTAGAGTGCAGGATTTTAAACATGGACGGGATAGTAGAGAAAGCGTCAAAGTAATCAGTGTCCTATCTTTGCAGAAAGAACTTGCTTTATTCTGTATTTTTTCCCATAGTTTCCAGCATTTGTGAGATTTTATATATTAGAAAATGTTTTTCCATTTTATTCATAAATACCCCTCCTTTTAGCTACTATCCCAGCTATTCATGCATGTATATACTTTCAGATGAGTGTTAAGATCTTTTTATTTTTTTAAGGATCTGTTTTTAATCAGCATCCAAAGTAATATTTTTAGAAATTAAGTCGAAGAGATTTGATATCTTTATGAATCTTCACATCTAGAGATATGATATATCCTCATGCAAGTTGTTTTTTTATTTTCCTTAGAGCCTTAATGAAATTTTTTTGGTGTTTTTTTTGTTGTTGTTGTTGTTGTTGTTTTTTAGTTTTCCTCCTGTTGGTCTTACATATTTGAGATTATTCAGTGGTATCTTATGTATTTTTTATAATTTGCTAAATTTTTTTTGCTGGTGTTATAGATATAATCTTTGTTCATTTTATCTCTATCTGCAATGTTTAGTAATATATAAGAATATGTAATATGTTGTAATTACTAAGTAATGATTATAATGATATTAAATACTATTGCATTTTAGAAACTCACTGTTTTTATTGGTTCTATATTTGGTCCAGTGAAATGATTATTACTTCTAATTATTATTTGGTTGTTTCTCTTGATTGACATGACTATGACCATCATATCATCTGTAAAAACTAATTTTTTCCTTTGTTTTTCAGTTATTTATATCTCATGGTTTATTTTCTTTCTAATTACATAGAGTAAATTTCAAAAATGATTATGTAATAGCGGTAAAAACATCATCTTTATTTGGTTCCTGACTTAAATAAGAATATCTTGAATTTGATAGTTGACAAGGAATAGCTTCTCTTTTATGTTCATTTTTCAGTAAGAAGAATTCATAGTTATGTTCTTCTCTCCCTCAACTCCAGGATTAATAAATAAAAAAAGAGTCAAACGTAAGGGACTTCAAAATGCCTTGTCAGTAAGACTTCCACCCATCACAAAATTTGCAGCTGGTAGGTAACTTAACACTGTGTTCCAAGAAATTCTACTTTTCTATTTTTCCTACTATTTTTTAATTTTCTTCATTTTAAAGACTGTTTTTGCAGATACTAATAAGCATTCAGAGGTAACCCAAGTCCATACTAAACTAACATGAAGATGAAAAAAGAGTTATTTATAATTTGAAATTATCTTTTAATTTCAGGTTTTGTTCTTTATGAGACCTGTTAATAAACAGGATTTGGTATTTCATTTGTAGCTCTTCTTTTTATTCTATTATATGTCTGGTATAATGTAAGTCACTAATATAAAAAGGTATGAATGAAGAACATAAAGTCATAATTTAATCAAAATGGGAATACACTGAGGTCCTAATATGCTACATCATTCAAGTGGTGTTTCATTCAAAGAATTGATTTTATGAAAAATGTGGATAATATGGTGGGATTATTGAGTGAAAACTACCACAGAAATAAGGTACCATTTTCATTTTGAGGTTATTATATCAACCTGGTGATGGTTTCTTTCCTTTTTTTTTTTAAACCTTAATTTTGACCACCCTGCTTTCCATTTTTTATCTTAGAGCCTGAGTGATGTAAGACAACTGAATCATGTCACTCACCTGCTTAAAAATCTTTCAGAGGCCCCTTATTGCCTGTAAGATGTAATCACCTCTTATGAACATGGCTTTCAAGACTCTGACATGGCCGTAGTTGCTTTGCCCACTTCACATCCTTCTCCAGAAATGCATCACTTACTTGCTTCTTTTTGTTCAAGTTACTCTTGAACCTTTGTGCCCCCTGCGCCCAATTAATTGCTATCTGTTTAATTGCTTCTTTCAGGGAGCCAGTTACTGCTGGGCTCAAGCCTTAGTACTGAGTGCTCCTATAAGACACTATCATTCTTTATTATAATTTCTTCTAATCAGAATTATTTTTAAATTTTTTAAAGCTTATTATTTATTTCTGAGAATGAAAGAGAGTGTGTGAGCAGGGGAGGGACAGAGAGAGAGGGAGAGAGAGAATCTCAAGCAGGCTCCTTACTGTCAGCACAGAACCCGACGTGGGGCTCAAACCCACAAAGTGTGAGATCGTGACTTGAGCTGAAATGAAGCTTAAGCAACTGAGTCACCCAGGTGCCCCCAGAATTTCTTGTTAGATTGCTATCCAAAATTACCTGTACACCATCAGTCCCTAGTGCCTAATGATAACATAGAATATTATATGTTTAATAAGTAATAGGTAAATGTTTAATAAGTAATACAGAATGAATAATAATTTGATATATGCTTTTCATTATGTTCTAGAGGAAGCTCGTGAAAGTGACTGGGATGGTATCATTGCTTGCCATCAAGGTAAACTATCTTGTTCAACCTGGAACTATCAGAGATCTACAATAGGTGCTTACTTTCTCAAGCCAAAAGAGCTGAAGACAGATGACATAACTGCAACAGTAAGTGAGCTCGACCTTGTGGATAAGAGCATTTTCTTCTGGAAAACTGTCCTGTGGCAATCTCGTTATACTCAAGTTTATTAATGATCCTATTGGTTGAAAAAACAGTTTAACATTTTGAAATTATTCCTTAATAGTGTTAAGTTGTCCAACTATAGAGAATTAGTTTAGGTTTAAGTTAAGTTTTGCTTAGTTAGATGTAGTATATTAGTTGCTTTAGTTTTCTAATTAATGTAGGATTACTCAGAATACCTTTTGAAGATGAATTCAGCATTTATCAATGAACTTTCTTACCTTAATTATGTTGATTATACAGTACTGTATTTAATGAATGTGACTCATAAGGTTTCTTTCTTGATTTCTTTTGATATAGGAGTAAGATTTAGCTAACTCTTTAATGATTTACATATAGAGAAGTTATTTAAAACCTTTATTTTCTTATATTTGTTTCTTGGGAAGGGCCTTTTAGAGAAATTCTAATTGAGTTCTAAGCCTTTCTTAAGTACAACATATATTTAATTTATTTTATTTTTGAGGGAGAGAAGAAGAGAGAATTCTAAGCAGGCTCCACACTCTTGGTGCAGAGCGTGATGCCAGGCTCATACTCGCAAACTATGAGATCATGACCTGAGCCGAAACCAAGAGTTGGGACACTTAACCAACTGAGCCACCCAGGTGCCCCTTAAATATAGCTTTTAAATGCCAGTGTTTACTTAAAAGTTTACTCCTCTTAAGAAATTTTGTTTTTGTTTGCTTTTGTTAATATGTTAGTCTATTTCTATTGCCTTTAGATTTTCAGATCTGAAGAAGCGATGCCAAATTTGGTTTGCAGAATCGTTGTTTCTGCTTTTTTGGGTGGTGTTGTTGTTTTAGTGAAAGAGAAAAAGAGAGAGAAAGCACACATCTGTGTGAGTAGGGGCAAAGGCAGAGGGAGACAGAGAATCTTATGCAAGCTCCGTGCCCAATGTGGAGCCTAACGCAGGGCTCTATCCTAGGACTGTGAAATCACCACCTGAGCCATGAGCCAAAAGCAAGAGTTGGACGCTTAGTTGACTGAGTCACCCAGGTGCCCTGCTTCTACTTCTTAAGAAACAATTTTATTAATATAATTTACAAACCATACAATTCTCTTTTAAAGTGTTTGGTGATTTTTAGTATATTCATAGGATTGGGAAATCACTAAAATCTAATCAGTCTAATTTTAGAATATCCTTATCAACTCAGAAAGAAACCCCATTCTCAAACTTCCCCTTCCCTTCTCCCTAACCTAGGTAACCACAGTCTGCTTTTTATTTCTTTGATTTTCCTATTCTGGGCATTTAATGTAAATGGAGTCATACAATACACAGTCTTTTTGATTGGTTTCTCCATCACTTAGCATAATGTTTTCAAAGTTTATTCATGCTATAGCATTTATAATATACTTTACTCATTTTATTGTGAATAATACTACTGTTTCTGTAGAAACCACATTTTATTTAGCCATGGAGCAGTTGATGCCGTTTATGTTGTTTCTACTTCTTGACTCTTATAAATAATGTTAACATTAGTCATTGTAGTAGGATTTTCACCAAGGGAGTCATGACACCGAGGTTTTTCTTTCCAGAAGTAACTTTATTTGTGCCAGCACTGCTCAGTTGTGTTTATACCTGAAGAACTGAGCCCTGAACACCACATGGCATAGTTTTTTGTACATTTTCTATTTTTTTTTTTTTTTAGTCTATTATATATGGTAACACACAAACATGCAGTCTGATTAAGTGGTCTCATGTTATAACGTCATGAAGAATATTGTTGTCACATGTGCATATAGCCAGGTTGTCTTGAAGTTTTGTGTTTTTTTGTTTTGTTTTCCAATTCCTTAGAGAGGGGACCCTAGGACACAAAAGGTTTTATGTCAACATATGTTTTTGTTTTTCTGAATATATACCTAGGACTAGAATGGTTGCTCATAATGCAGCTCTGTTTAACATTTGTGAGGAGCTGCCAACCTTTTTCCAAAGTGGCTGTAACTTTTTATACTCCCACTAGCAATGTATAAGTGTTTCAGTGTCTGTACATTTTAGCCAACACTTATGATTGTCTGCTCTTTTGATTATTGCCCTCCTGGTTGTTATGAAATAGTATCTCACTGTGATTTTAATTTGTGTTTCCCTAGGGACTCAATGTTCAGCCTCTTTTCATGTGTTTATTGACTATATGTCTTTGGAGAAATGTCTATTCAATTCTGTGCCTATTAGGGGGGTTATTTGTCTCTTTGTATTGAGTTGTATTAGCTCTTTATGTATTCTGGATCTAAATCCCTTATCAGATGTGTGATGTGCAGTGTTTTTTTCCCCATTCTGTGGACTGTCATTTCGTTTTCTTGTTGATATCATTTTCAGTGTAAGAGTTTTTAATTTTGATTAAGTCCAACCCTTTTATTTTTCTTATGGTTTTTGGAAAATCATTGCCTAACCTAGGGCTATGAAGATTTACTCCTGTGATTTGTGCTAAGGAGTTTCATAGTTTTAGCTGTTACTTTTAACCTTATAATCCTTTCTGAGTTAATTTATGTGTATGGTGTATGTTGGGTTACAGGTTCATTTTTTTTACATATGAATACCTAGTTGTCTCAGTATCATTCTTCAAAAGACTTTTTCCCCCATTGAATATTCTTGGCATGCTTGCCAAAAATAAATTTGACATGAATATGAGGCTTTATTTCTAGATTCTCAATTCTATTCCATTGTCTTATATGTCTTTTTTTTATGCCAGAACCACACTGTCTTGACTGTTTTTCCTTTGTATTAAGTTTTGAAATAAAAAAAACAGAATACTCCAAACTCTCCTTTTTTCAAGATTGTTTTGGTTATTCTAATCTCTTGCATTTCTATGTGAATTTTAGGATCCACTTGTCAATATCTTCAAAGAAAGCAGCTAGGATTTTGGTAGGGGTTTTGTTGATACCGTAAATCAGTTTGAGGAATGTTACCATATTAGTATTACTTCTGATCCATGAACATGGGATGTCTTTCCATTTATTTAGATCCTTAATTTCTGTCAGCAATATTTTGTGGTTGTCTGTTTACAAGCTTCATATTTCTTTGGATTCCTGGTATCTTATTCCTTTTAATGCTATTATAAATGGAGTTCTTTCTTTAATTTTGTTTTGGATTGTTTATTGCTAGTGTATTGAAATATAGTTAATTTTTGTCTACTGATCTATCATGTAACCTTGCTGAATTTATCTATTCTATTTTTTAGTGAATTCCTGTTTTTTAACTTATTAAAAGAGTAATTACATAGTTGATTCTGTTTTGTACACAGCATTTTGAAAGTATGTATGCTTTGTTCTCCATAGTACAAAAATCCAGTTTTAAGCTTTTATACTATTTTCTAAACCATAGAGATTTTATCTTAAGCTTCTTAAGATTACCTGCACAGTTTTGAGTAGCTGTTGTACTAGTAGCGGTGACGATAGTTACAGCTAACATTTTTGTGTGCTTACTTTCTTCTAGGCTCTGTGCCTAACAGGCACTATTCTTTTCTTAGAGAGAGAAAGCACATGTGCATATGTGAGCATGTGAGGAGAGGTGGGGCAGAGAAAGTTGGGGGAGACCGTCTTAAGCAGACTCCACGCACAGTGTGGAGCCTGACATGGGCTCAGTCTCACGATAATGAGACCTTGTCTTGAGCCAGAATCAAGAGTCATACACTTTAACTGACAGAGCCACCCAGGCACCCCTAACAGGCATTATTTTATATTATCCTTGCAACACATCCTATGATATTGTTTGTTGTTAGCCTCTTTTAGTAGAGAATAAAGTTGAAGCTTAATATAATAATGGTGAACATCATAAGGACATGTTTTCAGTTTTATATCTGCTGTAGAAGCAATTACATAAGGTAAGGTAAAGAAATTAGGCAGTGGGGTACTTTGACTCTAGCAGTGTTGTGAATAAATTAAAAATTGAAGGCCACCTGAAATAGAATTCTTCTGACTATGTAAATTTCAATTGAGTTACCTTTAGTTAGATTTTATTTTCTTGGATAATAATTTCTGTATACTTCTTAGAGAATGGACATAGAATCAAGCGGACATTTCATTTATACCCAAGTACAATGACATTATGTTTAAGAAAATTAATGAGGCAATTTGTTTAGCATGCTTCTTTTTTTTTTAAATGAGGTTATTAGTAGGTGAAAAGATATTTGGAAACCATGAAGTACAGTAAAAATGTTATTTTTTTGTATCATTTGTGTTTAAATTTTTTTTCCAAAGGCAGTAGATATAACTTCTTGTGGAAACTTTGCCATAATTGGCCTGTCATCAGGAACTGTAGATGTATATAATATGCAGTCTGGTATTCATCGAGGAAGTTTTGGCGAGGATCAAGGTATTGAATTTTTTTCCTTTTTCTTATTAAAAAAAAAATAATATAGATAGATACAAGGCTAATAACTGTCTCTGACGTTTATTAAATTCTTGAGTGCCAGACATTTTGCTAAGGTTGTAGATGGGTTCTCATCAACCTTGTCGTGCAGTTGCTGGCATATACTTAACTATAAACACCATGTTGAAATACTTAAAGAGAACGGAGTATTGGTAGATTAGGGGAAAGAAGATATTATACAAATTAAAATTTGTGTTTTCTTCCCCTTTCATTAAATAAAATCTTAAGCTTTCTGGCATCAACCTGATGGATATTATTTTAATTACAGCAGTATAATAATCTTCTCTCTATTCCCTGAAATCCTGATTAATTTTAAGATTTTAAGGGAAATAAATAGAGGGAACTTAGATATTTAAATGAAGGAATCTTTCTTTGTGTAGTGCTCAAAGGCAGTGCCAATTCTTATTTCTTTTTCCTTTTAACATACGCTTTAAAGCTCATAAAGGATCTGTTAGAGGTGTTGCAGTGGATGGCTTAAACCAGTTGACAATTACAGCTGGTAGTGAAGGATTACTCAAGTTCTGGAACTTTAAAAACAAAATTTTAATGCACTCTATGAGCCTTGATTCATCTCCGAATATGATGCTGCTACATAGAGACAGGTAAAGATTTTCCTTTAATGATTATGGATTTTCTTTTTGATGTTTTTGGTAAAAGTCTTACATAATTTACTAAGTGAGGAAATCATACATTTAATGTAAAAGAACAGAATTTTGTTTAATTTCCCCACAGGTGTACTTGATTATTAGCAAAATCAAAATAACTATGAGATTTTAATGTGAAAGGTTTGTTGATTTGTTCATTTGTTCATTGCTAGTGGTATTCTGGGACTTGCCTTGGATGACTTCTCCATTAGTGTTCTGGATATTGAAACTAGGAAGATTGTCAGAGAGTTTTCTGGACATCAAGGCCAAATAAATGACCTGGTAAAATGAACTTTTGATGTTTAAATAAAACTTGACTAATTTCTGTTTCTATTTAGGTTAAAATATTTCAAATAATTAAAACTATTATCCTTTAATAGCACTAAATTTTTCATGAGATCTTCAATATAAATAATTCGGAAACTAATTTTCGAAGCATAGAGTTTTAAAGAAAATTTAGAATATAAAGAAGTTTAATATTTCTCAGGGAGTTAGTGCTGTCAGATTAAAGTATAAATCTCAGAATTTATCTTTTTGTCTTAAACTCTAAGCAAGGCTAAAATATCCTCTGGAGAATAAATGATCTATTGAAACATAAGTATATCATTTTTTACTTAGTATTAAACTAGGCTGAGAAAACTCATTTCTGATTTTCTGCATGTACAACAAATGAATAGTAGGGGACCTTGAATATCTTGTACCTGGTTTATTCTAGTGAGGTGTTATTTATAGAGTTTAGATTTCTTAACTCTAAAAGAGTTTAATCAATAAAAATGTATTTTAGCTTTCTATTATGTTCTTAGTGGGATATAAGATATAATAAAAAGTACTCTAGTTTGTAAAGTACATATTGAGGCTATGTTAAGTTTATATATTGTTATTTTTCATCAGTCACAGACACCTTGATTCACTTGAAAACAGGAAAAAATTAAAGTAAAATCTGGGCTATTTAGTGGCAATTTCAATATCTATATTTATTTATCTGTTCTTGTACCAAAAGTCTGCATTTTATCCATTCCCATAAAAAAATTGGGGGAAAATGTCAGGAAATTGTGTTGTTCTGCAGATAGGACATTGGCAGATCAACAGAATTTGTTGTGATATAATCTATAGAAATGAGGGGAGGAGTGGAGTGATTTTGATGAAATTTTTTGATGCATTTTTAAAACCAGTCGGTGCCAGCTTGCCCTTTGTATTTCTTTCCGTTTCAAAGGAATTTTATTATTATTTTGAATTTATATGTCTGGAATTTCTCCAAGTCAGTAATAAACTATTCCTGTTCAGTTAAATCTTTGAGCATTTAACACATGACTTTACCTATCAGAATCATTTTCCCTGTCCCTAATGTGTGTGATCCTATAAATTGAGCTCACTGCACCTTAAGGTTTGAGGTTCTGCTGTATCATTGCAACCCAGTGAACAGATTGGAGTCCCCTTATCCCAGTATCATTTGTTAATATGGACGGTCATAATCCCTCTGATGTGTTTAGACTTCTGGATGAATAGCCTACCATTATAAACATTAAATCTTTTTGTTTTGGGTCTTCTTTCACATATAACCTGATCTAAGCCTTACAACACTTATGTGCTACAGGAAAGTGAGAGCTACTTATCCATTTATATCAATAGAAAAGATGTAGCTTCATTAAGGTGGCACAAGTAGTTTATTATTTACTTTTATTTTGAAATTCTAATTACTATAGTTTTAAATTACATTTTAGAATTAAAACATCATTATAAAAGGAGATCTTTAACTGAAGCTACAAGTAAATAGAAGTTCTTCTTTAGTAACTTTAATATTTTAAGAAAGTTTGCATTCATTTTGGACTCTTAGAAAAGCCAGTCTAATATATAGTCTCTTTAGTGAAATGTAAGTTTTGTTTCTTTCAAAGAACTTTGTAACATTTCAGTTACAAAATATTTGATTAAATGTTCCAGAATAGCAGTTTTATGCTAAAAATGTCTATAGTCAGTTTGTTAACTGTCTATAAATGTAGGTTATGTAGTAACAATTGAAAATTGAATGATACTGTTCATTTTAAAAACTTTTTATAATACATGTAAAAGCTTAATTTTTATTTATATCCAAACAGTGGTATATAAGAAATGTTTTTTTTTATAAGATACGTCAGTCTAAATTTTATTCAGACTTATTTTTTCATGAAACCTACATCTTGTTTTCATTTCTTGCATTCTTTAGGCTGTTAAACATACAGGCACAAATATACACACGTTAATATGCACACACATTATATGTGTAATCATTTTTTCTTTTAATTTGAAGGCTTTCAGTCCTGATGGTCGTTGGTTAATAAGTGCTTCAATGGATTGCACTGTTAGAACTTGGGACCTTCCATCTGGGTGGTGAGTTTCTTTTTAAACCCCTAACCTCCGTCAGAAGATTTCTTAGTCATTGTCTTTACATGTAACTTTTACCTGTAGTTAATGGTTTGTGTGCCTTTCGTATGTGAGTATATTTTGGGGTTTTTCTAACTTTATTTTATCCTTGGAGTGTTTTTGATCTCTTAAACAGCAGGGAGTAGTGCCATAAAAGATAATAGTGAGGAAAATGCAACCTCTCTAAGGTTTTCTTTACCTGCAAAATTGCGATATAGAAGTGCATTGCATAAATTTTAAGAAAGCTTATTTGACCTTTTTTTTTTTTTTTTTAATTTATTTCTAGAGAGAGAGAGAGAGACAGCGTGAGCAGGGGAGGGTCAGAGAGAGAGCGAGTCACAGACTGAAACAGGCTCCAGGCTCTGAGCTGGCAGTCAGCACAGAGCCCGATGCGGGGCTCGAACCCACGAACCGCGAGATCATGACCTAAGTGAAAGTCGGACGCCCAACCGACTAAGCCACCCAGGCGCCCCTTATTTGACCTTTTTGATACTCCAAAATAGAGTTCAGACTTTAGGACTGCAAACTCTTACTGAGTGTCTTGTTGTTGTTGATATTATATTTAGTTAAAGGGTCAAAAACCCTAACCTGACATTTATATATTATGTATTTTCTGTTTCTCACATACTTCTTGTTTTAGATACCTTAAAATAATGAAAATGTGTTTCATAGAATTTGGGTAAAACCCAGCAGTGTTCAGAAATCTGTTTCATAGATTGAAACTTGTTACAAAAACAGCACTTAAAGTGAAAAATTACCTACTTCTGTTACATAATTTGAACATTGGAGACCTACAGAGTGAGAACAAGGGAGCTAGGTTTGTAGTTAAGAATTATGTAGGAATAGATAGAATTTAAAATCATATTACTTAACAGAATTCCTTAGAGTATGAAAGTAGGGATGGAAAAAGTGAAGTATGTATTTTAATAGGAACATACCATAAGGTGGGAAAAATGAGAAGGAAGATGGCACTTTTTAAACCTTGAAATATTCCTATATTATGCTCTGTCCAATTGTACTTCCTGTTTTCTCAGGAATTGATAAGTTTCTACCTGAAGGCAGTTTCACCTTTTGAAAGGAAAAACCCTGATAGGCTCATTTCCCTTTAAGTTTGGTATAGGAATGAGGCTCTGCTGTCTGTCCAGCATACATAACAGATTCGGAATATGCACAGCAAGAATGTCTATATGTACAACAAGAGTGTCTAATGGGTCCAACTCTAAGAACTAGGAATCTTTTACATAGGTGTATCTCTCACTTAAAATATAGTAAAACAAAATCTAATTAGCTGTCCATGTCTTCCGACTTTAAAAAGTTCACTTAAAGTTTGTACTTCCTTAATTTTTAAAACCTCCTTTTTTTGAAGGCTAGATTAGAAATACTGATTGTTGCTTCTTAGACTTTTACTATCTTCTAAAAATGAACTTTATAACTAAATTGCTTTATAGTAGGAAAGCTGTACAAGGTATATACCATTTTAGTTTCAGTTCACATTAAACGGGAGAGATGGGTTAATGTTTAATAGTACTAAACTGGCAAAATATTTGTTAAAAGTGGTAAGGGGTGCCTGGGTGGCTCAGTCAGTGAAGTGACTGGCTCTTGATTCCAGCTCAGGTCATGGTCTCACAGTTCATCAGTTTGAGCCCCGCAACAGGCTCCGCGCTGACACTTCTGATCCTGCTTGGGATTCTCCCTCTCTCTCTTGCTCTCGCTCTCGCTTTCCCTCTCCCTCTCCCTCTCCCTCTCCCTCTCCCCCCCACCCTTCCCCCCCTCAATTTCAGAATAAATTTTTAAAAAAAGTGGTAAACATGGGGCACCTGGGCAGCTCAGTTGGTTAAGCTTCTGACTTCATCTCAGGTCATGATCTCACATTTTCGATTTCCAGCCACACTTCGGGCTCTGTGCTGACAGCTCAGAGCCTGGAGCCTGCTTTGGATTCTGTGTCTCCTTCTCTGCTCCTCCCCAACTCATGTTCTATCTCTCTCTCTCAAAAATAAATAAACATTAAGTAAATAAATAGTGATAAACATGTTTGAAATGTAAGAATTAGGATCTGAAACCACTATTCAAAGCTGTCAGTCTTTGACACAACCTTTAGCTTTTTTGCTAAATTTCTTATTTCAGTAAAACGTTGAACAGATTTAAATCTGACCACTTTTCAACTCTGACCCCTTAGTTTTAGATGAACCCTGAGACAATATTAAGTGAATACAAAGGGAAACAGAGAAACAAGCAGGCAAGAAATGAGTTAGTCATATAGAGATTGTTAAAAGAAAATCTAATAGTTTCTGTACTGATTGGACTAAAGTATATTTTAATAAAGAAAAGCATAAATACTTATTTGGTTCGGCTATGAGGCAGAGTGGATGAGAAAGCTTGAAAAACAGTATCAAACAATTGTTGCTGCCTGGTTGCAACTAAGCTGACTTTTATATGTGCTTATATTTTCATCTTCCCTCATATCCTAATAGCTGTTGGTACTCCTACTGTTTTTAGTCCCATTTTACAAATGAGGAAATGGAGGCTCAGAGAGAAGTGATTTACCCAAGGTTGCATAGTTTGTGTCATTTTGCTGTGATAAGCACAGGAGAAAGAAGCAGATTTCCCGATAATTTTGATATCAACTTTGCTTGGTTGTGTAATGTTCTGGGGATGAATTGATTTTGTAGAAGATAATAAGGATGTGAGGATCAGTATTTCCTCATACAACCCTAGGTAACCCTTGGGATTTTTTTTTTATTCTCTCTTTTTTTTTTAAAGTGTATAAATTAGTAGGGCAACCTTTAGATATTCCTAGTTCTTCTTTCAGTAAGCATTTCATCATCTACATAACATGTTAAATATTTGAAGAGTGAATTGACTTCTTATAGTCTGAAAAGTGAAACTATGAGCAAACCTTTGGGCGTGGTAACATACTTGTGTACACATCTGCAGTACGTATCTAAAACAAATCTCATAGTTTCTGAACTGTTTTCTGTAAAATGTTTTTAAAGTGCTGAACATTTTCTTGTGTTTGTAGGATTCTCAGAGAAGCAGAGTTTAAATTTTTTTCCCTGAAATTATCTGGCATCCACTTCTTATTTCTAGTTGTTTTTAATCTATTAGAGATTCAGACTGAACCCCTTTGGGGTGGGAAAAATATAAAAGTGAGTAGTTAATAGAACTTTACATTTTGTTCTTTCTCACCCTCTGACCCCTGCTCTCAGTGGAGCATTATGTGAAAATAGTTGGAATACAACATTGTTTTGCATTTCTCCCTGAGGCAAAACCATCCCTTTTGTTTCTGTTCTTTTAAGATTCTTTTGTAAGGTAATTGTGTCCCTTTGGAGATTGAACATTTAAACCCTGTCTGCATTTGCTCAGAATGTAATTGGAAATTATTTATTGTTAATCTATGTATGCAAATCTATGTGCTTGAAAATCTGATCCTTTAGAATTTTATTAATGTTTGCTCAAAAAAATTACAATTTACCTGGGATTTTTCTTTTTGTGGGATTAGCAGAAGACAGTGTGGTAGGTCTGAGATTAGGTCTGTACACTTACGCATTATGAACTACGGTGGCAGTGTAAAATATGCTGTGTATGTGGAAACCATACCATTTACTTCGGTGCTTTTACATAATAGAGAGCCAATCCACCCACGCACAACAGCTGTGGGAAGTCAAGTTGCACAATGAATTCGACAAAATAATTATAGTATCAAGTATCATAAATTTGCTTAAGCATTAGACTCTCTTTTTAACAGATTATAAATGTATTAAGAAGTTTCACACACACACACACCCCCATGTAACTTTTAATGAGTAAATACTGATCAAGACAGACGAAATGACAAGATCTGAAATTGTGTTTAGGTTTAATCTTTATCTATACGTGCTGAGATAATGCTTCTGCTCTGGGTTGTTGGCATTAAGTGAATTAGAATAAATAATTTAACTGTCTCTGCTATATAATAAGTGTTTTGCAAACGTTTCCTTTCCCTTCACGTCCCCTTGATCTAAGAATAGCCATTGTTGTGAGCTTCCAAAGTAGATTTGAACAGAAATTAGACAGGTTATTACTCATCTTTTTCCTCCATAACTAAGAATTAAACAGCAGTCAATGTCCGGAGTATACTTCAGTATGTGTCTTCAGTGCTTCTAATTTGTTTTCCTATCTTTCATTCATTATTTAAAGTTTACATTTTTAATCACTCTGAGCAAATTGAGAGATTTTAACATGAAAAAGTCACTTAATGTCGCCAACTGGAGAGTCTTCATTTACATTTGAGCTGCTTAGATTATGTTCCATGCATCACCAGTGTGGACATCCTCTGGGTCTGTATATTGCTCTTGAGCTTTATTGTGTCTTTAGTTTCAGTAGTGGTTTTACTGAGTTGATAGTGATTAAGTGTTCAGACTGCTTAAGTGACAATCCTTGGCTCAGTTGCTTTCTGTCTTGAGCAGGTTTTTAAATCTCACTGGGCCTCATTTTTCTGATCTGTATGATAAGGACAGATTTGCCTTTGAGGGTTGTGAGGATTAGATTGAGTAGACTAAAGTGCTCAGAGTCTGTTCTAACATGGAGCACTAAAAAGTGTTAATTGCTGTTTTTTTAAAAATTTGTTTTATTTAATGTGAATTTGAAACTTCATTTATTTTCTGTGCCTTCTCATGAATAATGTATCAGCTTCAGTGAATAAAGTAGTTTTTAAAACAGCCATGATTACACCCAGTATGCTTCGCTTCAAGTCTACAAGGTGCTCACACTCAGCCAAGTGTCAGAAGTCTCCACTGCAAGATGCCAATGGGTTAGACCTTTCTTTCTGCTCCTTAAGCCCCCTTGTGTCACTTCCTGCCACCACCATTCTAGTTCAGATTTTATTGCTTGGTTAGATGACTACTACCATAATCTCACTATACTTCCTATTCACATATCTTTTACATTCTGATAGTAGATTTTCTTATGAAAGTGAAGATAACACCACTATCTGCTCAAAAGCCTTTAGTGATTTTTCCATTGATTAAAAGATAAAAGCAAGCTCAGATGTATGGTATTCAAGGTGCTGTACGTAGCCTTATGCTTACGCACCTGCTAATTTACCAAACTACTTCTCACTTACACCCAATTGTATTTTCCCTCACTTTGCCCTCCGCATTTCCCTTAGCCAGAAAATATTTCTCTACCAGTAGCATCCATTGAAATCCTGTTAATTTGTAAGACTCATCTCAATCACTTTGTTCTCTGAGAATCCAATATTGTGTCTCCTGCCTGCGTGTAATTGCTTCCTCTCCCTCCCACCTTTTCAACTCCGCTAGTATTTTAAAGTTGTGAGACTGGTTTCCATAAGCTGTTTTGTTTCACATATAGCATGGTTACCTATTAGAAAAATAGGTAGAATTGCTCAAAAGTTTTTTCCATTTCTATTTCTTAATCTTATTTACAGCCTTTCATTACTTTCTTTTGTTGCCTAAGCCTTTTTAAAGTTTCAGTGTAATGACAAAAATTCAGGAGATTCTGGTAATTAGACTTATTTTAAATATGTTACCTCTTCAGAATTTATCCCCAAGTCAGTCTACCAAAATGGCGTTACAGAAAAATAGAGTATTTCCTCTAGTACTTTCCCTATAGAAAGAGTTGTTGAAACCCTTTCTCTAGCTAATTAGTTTATTTAGGGTTCTAGGTCTTTCTCATTAAGAGAGATTATTTTCACATATTAACGTATTTGACAAAGCTCTTTGTTAGTGATGGCTTTCTGGTGTTGATTTGTAGAAATAAAACATGAATATTTTCATCTTTCATGCCTTGTTCTTTTAGCAGAAATATATTTTGTGAGTTGGGTCCTTTTTTGGTAGAGTTAAATACTTTTAACATTGTAATTCATTTTATAGCCTTATAGACAGCTTTTTATTGGACTCCGCTCCTCTCAATGTTACTATGTCCCCCACTGGAGACTTTCTGGCTACTTCCCACGTAGACCACCTTGGAATTTATCTCTGGTAAGTTCTTTTATACCGTTCTGTTCTGAGTAAAGAGGAGGACAATGATACTGCCAGAAAATCAGTTCCTAACATTGCTATTTAGGGGGGTTCTTTGTTTTTTTAATTTATAAAATGGAAATTTCACATAAACCATTAATTCCCCATAAGTCTATGTAACATCTACTTGATAATTTAGGTAACTGCTTCAGTGTGTGTTCTAAACCACAAGACTGATTTTTAGTTATTATATTTGGCTTTTATTTACAGGAAGGATAAGTGGATTTTAAAATTGAGAAGGCCTGGTCTGGCCTTCCTGTCGCAGCCCTATTACCACTTTATGACATCAGCCAACCTCTCAGCTCTGCCTGCTTTATCTAGAAAATAAGGCATAAGTATGGGCAAAATGCTAAGATTCCTCCTTGTTACATAACTCTTCGTAACCATGAAATGGTATTTATGAATGTCTTCCAACTCCATTATGATGAACTACATGTAAGAGTCAAAATAAAAGTCTGTCATTTGAGTCTAGAAAAACTTTATCTATTTCCTGAATTGTCTAGTTCCTTTAATTCTTACTATTAGGTAAGAGGAAAAAAATAATTCCTTTCTTAATAATAAAATTTTATAATTAGATTTTTAGGATATGAAAATAAATTCAGTATATGATAGAAATAAACTCTGGCCACCGTAGTATGCAAAATGGAATATCTCCTGGAATCTAAGAAGCTTGAACAATCAAGACAAGAGAATAGTAGAATACCTATGGGACCTCAGCAGGAGTATATATTGCCACCCTTAATATAACTCAGACCTGCTATTCCCAATTATTATTTTACATTGCAGATTTATAATGTATGGGAAAGAGAATCTGATTAGCCCTTTTGGGGGAGTTATCTACATCTTGATTAGTCATCCAAGGCTATGGTGCAGGGTCACGTAGCAGAAACATGACCACTTTAGAGGACCATTCTACGGAAGGGAAAGACTATGGCTGTTTAGCATATTTGCTCTCTTAACATACTTAACTCCCTGAATCCATCTTTCCTTTAGTTATGATTCCCTGAATGGGGGCTCCTGGGTGGCTCGGTTGAGTGTCCCAACTCCTGCTCAGGTCATGATCTCACAGTCCATGGGTTTGAGCCCCCACGTCGGGCTCTATGCTGATAACTCAGAGCCTGGAGCCTACTTTGGATCCTGTCTTCCTTTCTTTCTCTCTGCCCCTCCCCTGTTCATGCTCTGCCCTCTATCTGTCTCTCAAAAGTAATAAATAAACATTAAAAAAATATTTTTTAAACTTTCTTAAATGAAAAAGATTTCCCTAAATGAAGGTTGCCATTTGTCAATACGATTTAAGTGTTTAGAGGTTATGTTATCTTAAGAAAGTATTCATTACTGACCTCTGAAATACTTTTTGTATTATATTAAAATAAAGATTCCATGGGGTGGCTCAGTCGATTGAGTATCTGACTCTTGATTTCAGCTCAGGTCATGATCTCATGGTTTGTGGGATCAAGCCCTTCACCATCCTTTGTGCTGATAGCATGGAGACTTTTTTGGGGATTCTCTTTCTCTACCTCACCTCCATGTTCTCTCTGTCTCTCTCAAAATAAATAAAAGCTGTGAAAAATTAATAAAGACTCCCTTAATAAGTAATGTTTATGCACAACTCTCTTGTGATGATGTTTATCACCGGAATCAAGGCATTTTCAAATTAATAATCTCTGAGAAGTTTGTTTTACTTACAAGTGCTTGGAATCAAGCTGAATTCAAGATTGCAGAGATTATTTATTACCAATAATTGAAGTTTTCCTGGAAAAACTTTTTTTTATAAGTCTTAAAATATTGTTTATATTTTTATTTCTCAGGTCCAATGTTTCACTGTATTCAGTTGTCTCATTACGCCCACTTCCCACAGATTATGTTCCTTCAGTAGTGATGCTTCCTGGTACTTGTCAAACCCAAGGTAATCAAAAATAGTAAAATAATTTTTGAATGTAATATCACAAACCTAACATAGGGTATATTACTACTGAAGGCAAAGTTTGATGTATTGAATCAAAGTATTTTCCAACTGATAGGAAATATTTTTAATGACTTTATGAGTTAATGCAAAAGTATAATTGAGATGATATAAGATATTGAATAGTATAGCAGTGGAGAAGTGTTTTGGGTCTGGTGATGGGAATTGTAGATAATATGAGAAGATAAGGAAATAAAGTAAATAGAGTTTTTAAGGCTGTATTGATTGAACATGTTATGAAATACTAATGTATTTGGAATAAATTAAGTTGCTTTTATATGATAAAAATCTCATTCTGCATTAGTATGTTTCACCTGAAATTTTTTTTGTTTGAAGATATGGAATTTTCAGAAGAAACCATAGAACCAAGCGATGAAATGATAGAGTATGATTCCCCAGAACAGTTGAATGAGCAGTTGGTGACTCTGTCACTCCTCCCTGAATCGCGGTGGAAAAATCTTCTTAATCTTGATATTATTAAGGTAATGCTGTGGTACACTAAACATGGGTTCCTAAAGACACATTCCAGAAACTTCTTCTTTAGTAGAGAGAACTTCTTCTACTTGGAAGGTTTTAGAAGGAGCAGTTAATGTCTAAGGTAGTAGAGCATACCATTTAGTGGAATGCTCTTGGATCCAGTGATTATTACAAGATTCTTTCTCTATTGAAATTGAGTTTCAGAGCATTGAGCAGCCCTTTTGATATAGCAAAAGTACAGCCTGTAACTACAGAGCCATTAGAAGTTGGATGTTTTAAATCTAACTTAATAAACTACATTTTTTAGCTTCTAAAATGAGAAAAGAAATTGCTACCATGATGTGTCATATTTTTGTTACTAGGCATTTGAGTACTAGAAGACTTTCTCTAGTCTTTTAATTAAGCTTCAGCTTCCCTTTGCCATTCCGTACCTTATTCTGTCAACTCCAAGAAGACCTTCACAGTTTGCTGTGTTAGGTGAAAGCACATAAATCAATATGAACTAAGTACTGGGAAATGTCCCAGGGACAATAGCAGTGAAAAAAAAACCTAGCTCCTTTGTCCTTGAGAAATTTATAATGTTACATGAAAAATGGATAATTATGGTATAAATTTGTGTTTTTCAAAGCATATTTTATGACCCCCATTTGTGAGTAGCAATAATAATTAAAAGGAATAGACTAGAGTAGAAAATTTCAAAGATATCATCTGATAATAAGTGTTGTTTATGAATGTCTTATGATCATTAGAAAGTGTAAGAACACATACATAGATAAGTATGACAAGGTATGGTAAGTATTTTTATAGCTGATTCCTTAACACCAGGAAAGGCATATGTGTCTTGGGTAAGAAAAGAGTTTTCATGTGTTAATTTTCCTCACACAAGGTATGTTATGTAGAAATGTAGTTGTGAAATCTATGATGTTGTCCATCCAGTGTGTCAGCTATAAAGGCAGTACTTTATGGAATAGCTTTAAAAGCAGTGCATTAAAAAGGACAAGAAGGTTAGTGTGAAGGGAGCAGTCACACTAATGTGATCGCCCCAATTAATTGAACTAAGGTTTTGGACCACTCTCCTGCTTGCTTAGATACAGTTTTGTTTTAGAAACCAAGTGAATCATCTTTATGGGAGAATAATGCTAACATCTCCAATATTTTTACTTTTTACTGAATGAAAGAAATTAGAGTTTTGTTCTATGGGTAACTTACCTCCTTTTGGTTTTCCTTGTGAGATTAAATGATTTCCACAGCCCTGTGGAGCATTCCCAAAGGCTTTTTGTTCCTATTTACAGCTCAGCGACCCTCTCTTGCAACTCAAAAACAGCAAGTTAGAAGGATAACTGTGGCTCTTACTAGAGTCTCCACCATCCCCAAGAAGTGCTGTGCATATGCCGTAGTTAGCAGTCCTTGTCCTGATTTCATCCTTGGTTTTCTTTCAAAAAATTTATTCTTTAGGGTAACAGCTCCTAGAGAATGGAGGAATGATGTAATTGTGAGACTCCTTTATTGAGCAGTTTACCACAGAAAGCCTCTCTCACTGGATACTCCTGAGGTAGTGATGTGTAGCATATGGTCACCAAAACTAAGTTCTGTCAGTGGGAATTCCAGTGGAGGTTTTCCTGATAGAATTTTACTAACGCTTGTAATATTTTATAAATGAGCACTAGCGTGCTTTTTAAAGACTCAACGTAAGAAAAAATCAGTAGAAATTCCAACACACCAGAAGAATCAGGGCTATTCTTGACAAGAAAATTTTACCAAAATATTTCTAATGGCAAAGTCTACCTCTGGCTCCAAATTTCTTCTGGAAAAAAAAAATTTAAGAAATTGTTGAGCATTTAGGTAAATTTTACTTTCTAGCCCATTTTGCGAAAAAGGTTGTACAAGTTCAAACTTATTTGATCATTATTTTTTCACCTAAATATTTATGTAAATATCGTGTTGGAGGAAAATGAGAGTTCATAGAGCTTCTCATGAGCCCTGTCATTTTTCTTCTGCCTTATCAGCAAAGGTACTGGAGGTCTGGCTTGAGACACCCAGGTTAAAGATATCTGTAATATTGGTCAGTTGGGATTTTATTTTGGCATTCATATTTGAAAATGTTTTGTTCTTTTATTTTATGTTTTGCATTTTGTTTTAAAATTGATTTGGAATTAAACATTAGAAAAACTGTTGTCACAATAATTACTTCATAGTCTTTTCCCCTTCCTCATTTTCTTTTAATCAGAAAAAGAATAAACCAAAGGAACCACCCAAAGTACCCAAATCAGCACCATTTTTTATTCCAACAATTCCTGGCCTTGTACCCAGATATGCTGCACCTGAACAAAATAATGATCCCCATCAGGTAAAAGCCAAATGGGAGCATTCTAAATATATATATGTGTTTTGTGTTGTGCATTTGTAGCTCTTTATTAAGACCTAATTTTACAGATACAAAGTAAATTAATAATAGCTTTTAATTATAAGGTATAATTTTTTGTTGTTGCATTTGTATTCTTGGAATAATGCATATTTGTTTTTGTTTAAGTCTAAAGTGGTAAATCTTGGAATTTTGGCTCAAAAATCAGATTTCTGCTTGAAACTTGAAGAAGGACTGGTAAATAATAAATGTAAGTTAAATTGTGAAATCTTTTACCAAGTATCATCGGCGTATTTTACTTTGTGTGAAGAGAAATTGAATGAAATATTAGCAGATTTTTCAGTAGCTAAAAGAAGATAGTAAAAACTTAGAAAGATCAAAATTTTGACTTTCATGTGATGTAACTAGCTTTCGTATTGTTATATTTGTAAACAAGTGACACTGAACTCAGATGAATATCAATATTATAATAACATTTTCACACTTCTTATATGGAAAATTAGTGGGGGTTTTTTCCCCCCGCTGTCTCCTGCCTTTGTTTTTATTTACACATACAGTTTGTAATACAGCAGAGACTTTTGGCTCAGGTGATGTTTAGATCTTCCCAAATTTTCCATTAAAAAAGTAATTTTAAAAATTATTTATTATGCTAATAGATTTAAATTTTGAAAGTTATAGTTTGTAGCTAATAAAAAGTAAGAACTATAATTTTAAAAAAAGATCAGGGCACCTGAGTGGCTCAGTTGGTTGAGTGTCCAGCTTCGGCTTAGGTTGTGATCTCACGGTTTGTGAGTTTAGGCCCCGCGTTGGCCTCTGTGCTGACAGCTAGCTCAGAGCCTAGAGCCTGCCTTGGATTCTGTGTCTCCCTCTCTCTGACCCTCCCCTGCTCACACTGCCTCTTTCTCACTCTTCAAAATGAATAAAATATTTAAAAAATCTATAAGCGATAAACAGATTTACAGTCACTCTCCTGTTTGATTTATCTGCATGTTTTTTGGATCCAAATGCTTATGTTTTTATACCAGTTTCACTTGAGTCCACATTGGTTAAAAGTCATATAATAGTACTGATAGGCCATTGCAGATGACTAAAGAATAGCGGAATCATAAAAGAAATGGGGCGCCTGGGTGGCTCCGTCAGTTAAGCATCCGACTTCAGCTCAGGTTATGATCTCATGGTTCGGGGTTCGAGCCCCACGTCGGGCGCCATGCTGACAGCTAGCTCAGAGCCTGCTGGAGCCTGTTTCAGATTCTATGTCTCCCTCTCTGACCCTCCCCTTGCTCACACTGTCTCTCTCTCTCTCTCTCTCAGAAATAAATAAAATATTAAAAAAATAAAGTAAATAAAAGAAGTAACTTGTTATATGGAAGGCACAAAGAAGAAGACACTATCATTTAATATCTACTGAAGGACAGAAAATAAAATTTATTAGACTTTTGTCATTGGTGTTATTCCCTTTCTAAAAGCTAAAAACATAGTCATTGCCATTGTATTATCCTTGTTATAAAAATAGTTGTAAACATATAGACTGTATATTCATAGGATGCATATAAAACAGTGCTGAGCACCTGGGTGGCTCAGTTAAGAGTTTAATTCTTGATTTCAGCACAGGTCATGATCTCATGGTTTATGAGTTCAAACCCCACATCTGACTCTGTAGTGACAGCACAGAGCTTGCTTGAGATTCTCTTTCTCTGCCTCTTCCCTGCTCGTGTTCTTTTTCTCTATCAAAATAAATAACTAAACATTTTTTAAAAACAGCAACAAGAAACAAGAATCCTTAAATTTAGAGAAGAGTTGTCGATTTGGGGTGGATAAGAATGAGGTATATGGAACGCCTGGGTGGCTCAGTCGGTTAAGTGTCCGACCTTGGCTCATGTCATGATCTCACGGTTCGTGGGTTCCAGCCCTGCGTCGGGCTCTGTGCTGACAGCTAGCTCAGAGCCTGGAGGCTGCTTCAGAATCTGTGTCTCCCTCTCTCTCTGACCCTCCCCTGCTCATGCTCGCTCTCTCTTTCTCTCTCAGAAATAAATAAAAAAACATTAAAAAAAAAAAAAGAATGAGGTATAGAGTCTTTCCTGTTTTATATATTTCTGTATTGTTAGTGTTTCATAATGGTCATATGATACTTTTTTTTTTTTTAATGTTTTAGTCTGAGAGAGAGAGAGACAGCGTGAGCAGGAGAGGGTCAGAGAGAGAGGGAGACACAGAATCTGAAACAGGCTCCAGGCTCTGAGCTAGCTGTCAGCACAGAACCCGACGCGGGGCTTGAACCCATGAATTGTGAGATCATGACCTGAGCCAAAGTCAGAAGCTTAACCAACTGAGCCACCCAGGTGCACAATTATATGATACTTTGAAATTTTTTATAACAATAAGAAGAAAGAAAAGTAAGTTCCCCCACCTCATCCTATTCTCAGTGCAACTACTGTTAAGAATTTGGTATGTACCTAAAGCCTTTTTATATTTGGATTTGTTCTGATTGATATGTGACCATCTGATTGATGTAAGACCATCTCGAAGTGTCTGTTGCTAGGCGTTAATTAGATTTTCCTAAACAGCAGGGAAAAACAAACACTAAGAATGCAAAAATTTTAGTGTTTTTAGTACTTTTTATTGTACTAAATTGATCACTCTCATCATTTATACTAATTATTACTTAATTTGGGGTTCATTCTACTATTTAACAGGAAAAAATAAAGCCACAGGAAGGATTTCCTGTGCAATTTAAATACGTGTAGCATAGGTATGAAATGAAACTATAGTTTCCTAAGTGAAAGTCATTGTAAGTAGTAACTGGATTCTTTTTAAAACTTAATGCAGATGAAGCTGCTGTTAACCTTCTGAAAGAATTAGGCCCATCAGGAATTGAAACAGAGCTGCGCAGCTTGTCTCCTGACTGTGGTGGGTCTATAGAAGTGATGCAGAGCTTCTTAAAAATGATCGGGATGATGTTGGACAGGAAGCGTGACTTTGAGTTAGCCCAGGCATATCTTGCCTTGTTTCTAAAGGTAAGTCTAATGTAAGACATTACTCAGCTTGTCTTCCTCGAGGGTGGTATTGTCTGATAGAATTTTCTACAAAGATGGCAGTGCTTTATATCTTCACCGTCCAGCATGGCAGCCATTTGGAGCATTTGGCGATTGAGCACTTGAAATGTGGCTAATGTGACTGAGAAACTGGATTTCTTATTTTATAGAGATTTAGTTAATTTAAGTTTAAATAGCTGTCTGTACTATTGGACAGCTGGACAGCACAGCTTTGTAGTTTTTTTTTTTTTTTTTTACTTAGCACAATTTTGACTCATACCCCTAACTTTTCTGTGTCATCCATTTGATTCAATATATTGAAATGTTAACTTTTTCAAGTCATCACATTTTGGAGGTTTTTCTATGATCATGAAGAGAAAGTTAGGTTTTGTGTTGATTTTTTTTGTTTGTTTTTTATTTTTCTGCTGCTGAAATCAAAATACTTCTATCCTGGTGGAAGGAGTTTCAAGTGATTTGGCAAGAACAGTTGTTTCTGTGACTAACATCATGGAGAACTCCTTTTTATTGCAGTAGCATATTGTAGTGAAGGAAGTAGATGAAGCTGACTCATAGTGTTCACAGATATGATACTTCATCTGTCCTATTTATATCTGAAATGAGTTTTCACTTGATCTAATTATGTAAAATTAAAAGTAGATATTTAGATGGTAGAACATAGGGTGAAAAAAAAGAACACCACTAATTTTTTCTATATCCTTTCCCAAAATTACCAGTTATAGTTTTTGAATATTAATTTACATAAATCTTTAGAAGATAAAGCAGAGGGCCATCAATCATTCATTACCAGTAGGTTCCATTGAAAAGAGAAACCTTAAAGAAGCACAGAAATATGGAGCTAGTGTTAGAACTAGGACCTTGTTTCTGCATCTGTATCAGGACTTTCCTTAGGTGCAGGAGAGTCAGGACAGCTTCAGTTCTACTTAGGGAGAGAGTACCATTCAGGAACTCATAATAAATGTTCGATACAAGAGAGGGAAATGGGAATTGGTAATAAACCATCATCTAAGGAAAACAGAATAGTATCTTCTACTGTTCCTTGGTAAGAAGGTTAAGTCTAGAATAAACAAAATTTTAATTTTCTTAAATGTTACAATATTTTTCTTTCAGTTACATCTTAAATTGCTTCCTTCAGAACCAGTACTTCTAGAAGAATTGACAAAGTTGTCATCACAAGTGGAGGAAAACTGGATCCATTTACAGTCACTCTTCAATCAAAGTATATGTATTTTAAATTACATAAAAAGTGCTTTGTTATAAAAGCAAATTTAAATTACTAAATAAATCAAAGACTTTTATATGAAATGGGTTCCTTTTAACTCATATCTTACTTTCCGTATGAAAAGAAATACCAGTGCTACTTAGTCATTCTTCACCTTAAATACTAAATATTGAAATAAAATTTTATACCTGTTACTTGTTTTAAAGACTTGTAGAGTCTACTCAAATGACTTATTTTCTGAGTCTCTTCACATCACTTACCTTGTATATGACTTTTTTGAATTGTTATCACCAGCTCCTATTTTTTAAGTATCCGTAATATGAGAGATGCTAGGTATTTCATGTAAAATGTTACTTAATTGAAAATAAAACTGATATATAATATAGTATAAAAGTACCTTCATAATTTGAGGTAAAAAGGTGTGTTCCCTTCCTTGATGGCCTTTATGGAAACATGGATCATTGACTTAGAGTTCAGATCGTTGACTTGGACATTAGTGCAGCCCTCTTGTAATGCAGAAGAGGAAGCTGCTGAGCTCATCCTGGGGTCTCAGTGACGGATCCACGTTTTCTAATGCTGCCCAGTGCCCTCTCCATTAGAACCTTTCTAAAGGAACTTGTTCTTTTATAAGGAAGTGAGAGGCACTTTCACAAGACAAATTGCTATAGGAGACTGTTGAATTAGATACCTAAGAATAGGGAGGGAAATTCTGGATTCCATTGAAGATACCCTTCAGAAGTGTTTATCCTTACTGATGACCTTTTTATTTGGGAAGAAACTACTGACTATATATTTGTCTCTCATAACCATTTCAAAACCAGATAGCTCTGGAAGTTTCCTTTGTCATTGTTTTCATGATTTAAGACTTCAGTGAAACGTGAATTGACAAGAAGCAATTTCTCTACCTGGAGGTCATCATGGAAGCTGCTTCTGCCTCCTATTTGTGTCCCCTTCCCCTACTACCAAAAAAAAGTCTTTCAGGGGTGAAGCTAAGGTCACAAATGAGTGAATGAACTTTTCAGTCTTTGTATCCATTAACTAAAGACCCATAAATATGAGAAGTTGATAGAGGACTTTATAGTGCGGTTTTGCTGACTATCATAAATGCAAATACTTTCCCAAATAGCAGAAAAAAACAGAGGACAGTTGCCACTTACATGGTCAGTCTTCGAGATACAATGTGATACGACTGCTTTGGTGTTCTCTTTGCCCTTGTAGAGGTATGAGAAACTATATTTACTACAGGCAATTTATTTAAGAATCGGAAGGCATATTGATAATGTAATATTTGTAAAATTTAATCTACTTAAAAATAATAAAGCAATTCCTAAAAGTACAGACTTCTAAAAACAATTTTTAGTCTATACATTGAAAAGTAGTAGTATTCATAAAATACAGCTGGTTGTATTTGAATGTCAATATTATTCTCATTAGAAAAGGTTTTACAGAATAATCTCGAGAAGGAACATTCCTCACAAGAAGTCAGTCAGTGATAACTTTAAATATCAAAGCATTTATAAACTAATGACTTAAGTCTAAAAACTATTTCCCATTTCCCAATTACTATATTCTAAAGATAAAGCAAAATTTCAATATATAATCATGTGCCATGTGAATGTTGGAAGTAACTAAACAAAACAATAAGTGCTTAAGTTGATACTGTATTGCTTTTATAAATCTTGAACTGAACTTTCTTCCATCTTTCAAATGAGAATATAGGAGTTGAGTGTATCATTTCTATTGGCGGTATCTTTAGATAGTAATAGCATCATTTTGGCAGGTGTCTTCCAAAACCTTCCCTATATGTTCACATCAAGTAGGAAAGTTAGAAAGAAATACAAAGAATAAATTTGTGTGTATATTTTTTTCTTAAAATGTATCAGTTTGTGCATCCTGCTTTTCTTTACATTTGATATTAAAAATGTAGTATATGACTACTTTTGACTTGTAAGAAACATCAGAGATAAGTTTGTTTTTGGCAATCACCTTCAGTCCTCCTACCCTTCTTATAAGTACCAATTGTTAACTTTCTACTTAGACCTTTTTCCATGAATGTATATACACCTTATCTATAAGTAGAGGAAATAAAGTGCATAGTTTCAATTTTTACATAAATATATGCATATCATTTTACAACTTTTCTACTTGGCTTATTTCAGTATAATCACACCTAATTTCTTTTGTTAAAAAGATTATTACACAATCTATTTGGCCTAAAATGGATATGTAAGGGAGTTTTTTTATTTTGTTTTTTCTCTGATTACAAAACATTGCTAAAGGAATATCATTCTGTATCACTCTGTGTGCATAAAAGGATTTCTCTGTAGTATGTGTTTAGGGTTTGCATTGTTGGACCAAAGTTAGGCAGTTTTAAAGAGATATTTCAAGAGAAACTTGAACTGGCTTCCAAAATGGCTGTTACCAGTTTGCAGTTTCTTCACAGCAATGAATGAGTATCCATTTCCTAGAGCATTTGATACTAGATTTTTTGATTCTTTATTTAATGAGTAAAAACTTGTTATTTTTATTATTTTAATTTAAAAACTCTGACAGTAGTAAGGATGGGCATCTCTACCTGTTTATTTTAGGCCATTTTTATATTTCTTGTGTGAATTCCCTTTTCCCTTCATGGCTCATTTTTCTCTTGAATGATTTGTCTTTATGTCATGGGTTTGTTTTTCATATCATGTAGATGTTAGTCTTTTATGTCTGTTACCAGTGTTTATTCCTCATTGGTCACTTGTGTTTTACTTTACTTATGGTAACTTTTTAAAATAGGTGCTTTATATTTATATATACAAGTTGATAAATTTTTATTACTTATTTCAAAATATAAAACGTATTCTGTATATTCTAAGACATTTATCATGTATGCATCCTGCCAGTTCTTCATTGAGAATTGATTTTTGTGAAGAGTGAGGTATAGAGCTACTTTTATTCAAAACTCCAAAAACCATTTATTGTATTTCACTCTTTCCTCACTACTGGAAATACTATTTTATTATGTGCTAAATTCTTTAATTGAGATATTTGATAAATAATATATTTGTTAATTATAGTTTCCTGGTCTTTTTTAAGTTTTGGAGTGGTTAACACCTTCCTAATGTTTTCTCCAAATATGTCTTGACTGTTGGTGAGCATATCTTGAAGTTATGTTTTTGTGCTAAATTAATAGGATTTAGAGAGATTTACAATAGTATTTTTCTTCAAGAACAATATTTGTCTTCATTAAACTAGATCTTTTGTGGACTTGGTTTAAAAAGTTTTTTTTAATGTTTTATTTATTTCTGAGAGAGAGAGACAGCATGAGTTACAGAATCTGAAACAGTCTCCAGGCTCTGAGCTAGCTGTCAGCACAGAGCCCGATGCGGGGCTCAAACCCATGAACCATGAGATCATGACCTGAGCTGAAGTCAGATGCTTAACTGACTGAGCCACCCAGGCGCCCCAGTGGATTTGGTTTAATAAGACTTCTTTACATGCATTTTTGACAGATTTATTTCTGGATGTTTAATTTTTGTTGCTGTAGTGAAATAGACCTTTTTTCTAATACACTTTATAATTGGTCATTGTTGTCATGGTAAAAGCAATTTGGTTTTTATATACTAATTTATTATGGTGCTGCAGAACTCCTTTAAATGTTTGTCAACATTCTTAGAAAATCCGGAAGAATCCTATCTTTTCCAATTGATGAGACTTTCCTATAAATATTCATATTTTATTTAATTGCTCTGAAGATTGCTTTAGCTAGGGTCTGGCACAGAATATTGGGTTCTAGAGTGTGTAACAAATAATGGCCTTGCTATTGACTTTAGTGAAAAAACTTTTAATATTTCACCTTTAAGGATAATCTGCTCTGAATTTCTAGTAGATATCCTTTGTTAAATTCTATTTTATTATTAATTTTCTACTTAAAAAAATTTAAACTAGTAAGTATAAAATTTAATAAATAATTTTTCTACATATATTGGAAGACCGGTAGCTTTAATTGGTGTTATTTAGTGAATTTTATTCAAAGATTTTTAATAAGTCATTTTTCATTCTTAGGATAATAAAACTGTTTATAAGTAAGATGAAACTTGTGTATTTTTCTGTTTCAGTGCATTATCCTTGATTTTTTTTTTTTAAGTAATCTCTACTCACATCATGGGCTTAAACTCATAACCCCATGATCAAGAGCTACATATTGTACTGACTGAGCCAGCCAGGTGCCCCATCCTTGATTTTTTTTTTTTTTAACTTGCTTAATCAAAGGGGAAAAGTCTTATACAAAGTCTTTTTTTTTTTTTTTTTTAATGTTTATGTTTGAGAGACAGACCTGAGCAGTGGATGGGCAGAGAGAAATGGAGAATCCAAAGCAGGACCCAGGCTCTGCCCTGTCAGCACAGAGCCTGATGTGGGGCTCAAACTCAGGAACTGTGAGATCATGACCTGAGCTGAAGTGGGACGCTTAACCGACTGAGCCACCCAGGTGCCCCTTCCACAGTCTGTGTTGAGACTTTTGCCATTTAATTTTTTCTAGGTTACTGAACTAATTCATTTCTCTGTCTCTTCACAAGCCAGTATTGGTAAATTATATTTTCCTTACTATTTTCCTTACAAATCATGACTTTAATCTAAATTTTGAAATTTATTGGTGTAAGTTATGTTAGGGTTATGCTATTTTATTAGTTTCTTGGTTCCAAGTGACAGAAACCCAACTCAAATTCATGAGTGTTAAATACAAAGTCCAGGGATACTGTTGGCTTTACCTTCTATATCCACAGATTTCTCAAGAATCAGTCAGTTTCTCTAGATCTCCTTTTTGCTGCCATTATTGGCTAATTGCACAGTCATGATCTATTCATCCTTTGACTCATCAGATACTTTTTGAGGATCTGCTATATGCTAGAACTATTTTGTGTGCTAGGAATATAAGTGATCAAAACTTGAGGTAATACAGCTCTAAATTGGCATGTTTTCCCCATAAACTAGAGATCATCTTAACAAATCCTGAAATATGAGTCTACTTAAATCTTGAACCATAGTTGAGGGGTGGACTGTTTAGTGACATACCTATGCAGAGGGAGAGCCAGTGAAATCTTACACATTTCCATGTGAGTGACATTTGGAGAATTCTGGAAGTTTCCACCTGCTTCTTGAGGGGAACTGAGGCACAGAGTTGAGAGGATAGTGCCAATAGACTGTCTCTAGAGCCACTGGCAGAGTGAGCTGTAATTCTGTAGAAGAGTGTAGCAGCACCATCCTAATTCAGGGCCCAGTTGGAAGGCTGGCTGAGACTCAGGGCACAGGCTAAGTAGAATGAAGATGGTGGGTGGAGGGAAGAGGAGAGGAGGATCTTACAGGACAGATGGCCTTCCCTCTACCCACATGCCCTTTGGAAAGGAGACTGGAGTGGGTTGTTGCTACTCACTGAAGAAAAAGTCCTCAGTTGCTTAGGCTGAGCTGATATGCAGGGCTGCCTCGTCCAGTGAAAACAGCAGCAGCAGCAAACTGCATATAGCTTTTATTTTGTTTTATTATTTTACTTTTTTATTTATTTTATTTTATTTTGTCAGATGTCAGTATTAAAGAGTAGCATATAGAACAAGAAAACAAAGGATCATCTGGTGGTTATGTGAAAACATGCAAGTATGTGCAGCTCCAAGGAATGCCAGGAAGTTACAAGGGATTTCGTATCTGTCACCTGGGGGATCATGGGGCTCTGTTCTCATAATGCTATCACACAGCCTTGAGACTATAACATAGCTGACATTTCAGCAATTACCCCATTCACCCTTCAGGAGTTAAAATACATTTTCTAGAAATACTCCACATCTCCCCCCTTTTGTTTTTTGATTAGCAGGACCAGGAATTTTCATAGAAGTGGTGAGCAGCTGGGTATTGGTGAAGACCATTTTGGGTGACTTGTTAGAGAAGCAAAGAGACCTCATCGTTTTGTTAACTGTAACAGAAAACAAGATCACTGGCAGTACTATGTAGTATTCTGCATACATTGATTATTTGGTGTCTGATCTGTAAGGAAAGAGCTAAGGAGGCTGTGACTGTAGCTGCTGTTACTGCAAGTGCTGTATCAAAGTATAGAACAATTGTACTGGACCCTTCTAATTTGGCCCCTTTGTACCATATTTTGGGTTTTGGTGTTTTTTTTTTTTTACCATTTAAAAATATCTGAGCATAGCAGAATGAAAATTTCTAATTATAAATAATTTAGTGTAAATAGGGCTGTTATTAATCTGGCCCTGGGGTTGGCATTTCCCCCCTTTTTTTGTTTTAATAATAATAGCTGTCAATAATTTGCTAAGAAACTTTGGTTCTTTTCCTTTCTTCTAATGCAGATACAAGCTGTTGCCATGGGAACCCCCTTGACCAAGGTCTTTCTAATTGAACCAGTAACCAGAGTTGTGCCTTTTGTTTGGCAGTGTGAACAAAGATTACATGTAAATGTGATATGTTTGTAGTAGAGAAACAGGGGTTCACCCATGTTTTGTTTCCTATGGAAATAGTATGCATCTTATTAAAATATGGAGCTGCAGACATAAGTAAGAAAATGTATGGTCTTGTAGTACATATAAGAATGCTGTTGATTTCATTGGTATAGGACCAGTTAAATCTGCCATGTACATACATGTAACAGGACAATGTCTCATTTTTTTTTTTTTTTAACAAATAGTAGGCCAGTCCTCCAAGAGGAAGTTTTAACAGAGGAATAGGCATTAGTGGAATATTTACATCCAAGTATCAGACCCACAAATCCAGGATTCCATATGGGGTTAGAATTACCATAATGGAAAGGAAGTGACCAATTCCAATTATGTCATTCCCAAGTTCTATTACTCTTTATCACCATCAGTCCTTGGGGTCCCCAATTTTCGAGAACTGTATTATGAGACTAGCAAAGGGTTCATGAAAAGTCATCATGGGACTCCATCTTTAGCCAGGGTCTGGTGCATATTGATCCTGGGAGGTTTCGGTACTCATTTTCCCTCAGTTTCCTCCTATTACTATTATGAGAACAAAATGTTGATATTTGATAGTACATAACCAAGATCCATCTTCTGGTGTTTTAAGTATGCTATTCATATACCATCACTTGTGAAGGGGGACACAGAGGCTTTGGTTGGTATTGGTAGTGTTAGGATTATAATAGAAACATAGAGGGAGGCCCAAGTGAGAAAAGACCAAATTTTTTTTAACGTTTTTATTTATTTCTGAGAGAGAGAGAGAGAGACAGCGTGAACAGGGGAGGGTCAGAGAGAAAGAAGGAGACAAAATCTGAAACAGGCTCCAAGCTCTGAGCTGGCTGTCAGCACAAAGCCCGATGCAAGGCTCGAACCCATGAACCATGAGATCATGACCTGACCCAAAGTCCACTGCTCAACTGACTGAGCCACCCAGGCGCCCCGAAAAAGACCAACTTATTTACAGTCTATGTGATGGACCGTTAGATGAATCATAAGTATTAATGGGAATTCAATGTCCTCTGATAATAGAGGTGCCATTAGACAAGATAGGAATTTGGGGATATTCCGAAGAAATTAGATCAAAAACACGAAGGCTATGAAGATGAGCCTAGAAGGTAACAGTAGAATGTGAGTGAGCAAAATCAACAGGTAAAGAATGCAGACATATTAGTAGGAGTTGGCAGGAAGGCAAGAGATGAGGTATAGAAACATATTTTCAGGGGTCACGGGCATGCCACGTTGATTAGAACCTCTTCAGCCTGTGAGGTTAATTTTTTAACATCACCCCAGGAGATGCCTCCATTCACTAAATGATCAATCTTCCTCTTCTTTGGATTTGACATCCCACTAGGAGGGGTCATCGTCATCATTTTGAAGTTTGGTATTGGATTCTTGAGTCCCCCATGCCAGTTCATGATGTGGTTTTATTAACTGACCAGGTACCCACACAGGACCTTGAGGACAAAATACAGCAGCATACGTCTCCCAGGTTAACAATTGTACTGGACCCTTCCAAGTTGTCCCCTCATTGGGCAATCTGTCCCATACTTTGGGTTTCCATTTGAAAATGCCTGAGCATAGCAAAATGAAAATTTCTGTCTAATAGTAAGTAATTTAATGTAAATAGGGCTCTCATTAACCTGGTCTTAGTGGTGGCATTTCCCCTTTTTTATTTCAATAAAAGCAATTTTAAAAAGTCATTTACATGTTCCACGATGACTTGACCTTGTGGGTTATAATGAATTCCAATGGAATGGCATATATTCCAGATAACATTCTCAACAAAAAGGCCTAATTGGTCAAAAGATTTCATTTATAAATTAAATCTTGGGAAGTTTGTTAAAATCTTAGAAAGTTATAAAGCACATCCTCAACATGACTACAAATCATTTTAAGTCTTAATTATTTATTTAACCAATGTGGCAATAAGATTTTCAAGGCAGATATGTAGGGTTACACAGGTGTTTATAAAATTTAGTTCCTTTAATATTGAGAAGTTTTAACTAAGTAATCAAAGACCTGGTAAAGACAAAACATAAAGCTTTGGTTTTTCTGGCATACAAAAGAGAAAAGACCTTTGTTTTACTTTTTTTTTCCCTCACGAGCAGATCAACAATCCAAGAAAACCTTGTCTTTTCACTTAGACCAGTGGAATAGAGAACCCAGAATTGGACCCACAAATGTATGGCCAACTAATCTTTGACAAAGCAGGAAAGATTTTCTTCCAATGGTAAAAAGAGAGTCTCTTTAACAAATGGTGCTGGGAGAACTAGACAGTACATGCAGAAGAATGAAACTAGAACACTTTCTTACACCATACACAAAAAATAAACTCAAAATGTATGAAAGGCCTAAATGTGAGACAGAAAACCATCAGAACCCTAGAGGAGAAAGCAGACAACAATCTCTTTGACCTCAGCTGCAGCAATTTCTTACTGGACACATCTCCAAAGGCAAGGGAATCAAAAGCAAAAATGAACTACTGGGATCTCATCAAGATAAAAAGATTCTGCACTTCAAAGGAAACAATCAACAAAAATAAAAAGCAACTGACAGAATGGGAAAAGATATTTGCAAGTGACATAACAGTTAAAGTACCAGTATCCAAAATCTATAAAGAACTTACCAAACTCTACGCCCAAGAAACAAATGATTCAGTGAAGAAATGGGCAGAAGACATGAATAGACACTTTTCCAAAGAAGACTTCCTGATGGCCAACATGAAAAGATGCTCAACGTCACTTATCATCAGGGCAATACAAATCAAAATCACACTGGGATAAGCATCTCCCACCGGTCAGAGTGACTAAAATGGACGATTCAGGAAACTACAGATGCTAGTGAGGATGTGAAAAAATGGGAACCCTCTTGCACTGTTGGTGGGAATGCAAACTGGTACAGCCTCTCTGGAAAATAGCATAGAGGTTCCTCAAAAAACTAAAAATAGTTCTACCCTATGACTCAGCAAGAGCACTACTAGGAATTTATCCAAGAGATACAGGAATGCTGATGCATAGGGGCAAGTGTACCTCAAGGTTTATATCAGCACTTTCAACAATAGCCAAATTACGGAAAGAGCCTAAATGTCCATCAGCTGATGAATGGATAAGGAAGATGTGGTTAATAGATTCAATGGAATACTACTTGACAATGAGCAAGAATGAAATCATGTCATTTGCAGCAATGTGGATGGACCTGGAAGGTATTATGCTGAGTGAAATAAGTCAGTCAGAGAAGGTCAGGTATCACATGCTTTCAGTCATATGTGGATCTTGAGAAACTGAACAGAAGACCATGGGGGAAGGAAAAGGGAGAAAATAGTGACAAATAGAGAGGTAGGGAGAGAAACCACAAGAGACTTAAATATACAGAGAACAAACTAAGTGTGGATGAGGGTGTGGGGGAGAAGGAAAATGGGTGATGGGCATTGAGGAGGGCACTGTTGGGATAAGCACTGGGTGTTGTATGTAAGCTAATATGACAATAAATTATATTCATAAAAAAAGGGCCTGTAAAGAGAAAAAAAAGAAAACCTTGTCTTCTTGTATCAATGTATTTTAAAGATCTATTTATTTTAATCTAAGCCTGTCTTGTCCATACATAAAATTCCTTTTCAAAGATTTCTCTTCACAAACCTCCTATAACTTTCCTTTGCATTTAGATTTAGGTCCCAAGCCATTTCTCTTCAAACATCCAGTCTTACTTAGGACAAAGTTATTTTCTTTTACCTTCATCAAAAATGTATTTCCTGGGGTGCCTAGGTGGCTCAGTCACTTAAGCATCTGACTTCAGCCTCAGGTCATGATTTCACGGTTCATGGGTTCGAGTCCTGTGTCAGGCTCTGTGCTGACAGCTAGCTCAGAGCCTGGAGCCTGTTTCAGATTCTGTGTCTCCCTCTCTCTCTGACCCTCCCCTGCACGTTGTCTCTCTCTCTCTCTCAGAAATAAACAAAAAACATTAAAAAATTTAAAAATTGTATTTCCTTTTCTTATACCTTTTTGACATAACTCCTTGTCTATATACAGGGTTGCTCTATTTTCATCAGTCTTAATTACATTTAGCAGAATTTTAACTCTATGAAATCTTAGTTTCCAGTGAAAACTAAGTACCAACCAATTGTGAACGGTTACATTAGAATTTCTTAAATGGCAAGTTTATGAATCATTCAAGCATATAGCTTAATGCTTTATGCTTTTTAGTAGGCTCAAATATCCTTAGTTTTCTTGTAATAAGTAAAAAATATAGAACTACATTTATTTATTTTTTTTCCAAGGAAAATACAAATTTGCTTTATTTCAATATAGTAACTTCCTTCAATGGGAGCACTGGCCAAAATTCAATACTGATACAAATATAAATTTCTTAAAAGGTCAAAATACATAATTCAGACAAATTTTCTGAATTTCTTTTAAAGGCAGAATTTTTAAATCGTATGAAACAGTAGAAACAATGTAAAGCCACAGTTCTAATTTAAGCTGAGTAACATTTCCTAATATTGAGAACATTGCACATACTTTCAATAACTTAAATGTCTACTCTTCTCATCTCCATTTCTTTTTACTAGATTTAAATAAATCCCCATATTTACTCATGGTAGGAGACTCTGCGCTAACCATAGCTGAGTTTCACAGAAATACAGAGGCCCAGAAAGCGTCCATCAGGCACTCGCAAGTGGCCGTACAGCGGCCCGCGGAAGGACCCCTCCAGAAGGGCACCTCTCCAACCTCTCGTGGTTCGCTGCATCACCTAAGGTTCGCTGCATGACGTAACTCAGCAGAACAGCACTCGGACCAGTGATAAACAACTTACAGGAAATTCTTTCGCCTATTCAGTGTTTCATTATAAAGCTACTACATTTGACCAATATTAAAAAATTCTGAAACTCCATTATGCTACCATTTCTGGTACATATTAACTTAGCAACAAGCCCTCTATATGAGGTCTTTATGAAACTGAAAACAAAAAAGATGGTACAGTGTGCTTTTCACCTGTTCTACATTTGATTCAGTAATTTGATTTGTCTGAAAACTACATTTTCTCTCTCACCACTGGATAGCACTGACGGGAAGCAGCTTTTGTGGTCTTTGAGTTTCCTTTAAACGAAAGCATTACAGGATTTTCAGCAGTGATCATCATCTAGTTCCTACTTGCACCCCCATCTCTAAGGAAATGTGAGAGAGAGTCTAAGGAAAAAGTCCTATTCAAGGCAACAAGGTTCCTAAATATCTCACTCCAACAACGTGTGTTATACCCAGTTTCAGCGCTGAGCGATCAAGGGTCACTGACCATCTCACCGACATCATCATTACATTTTATGTACTATTTTATACCCAAAGATATGCATATAAAACATTTGCACGGATAAATCAGTGTTAAGAATTAATACCTCACATCTATAATGTCCTTTTCTTCTGAAGTCTATAGAATTGTTTTTAAGACTAGAAACCTGTAACATCCTGGCTACACATTAAAAACATGTTACGGAAACCTTCAGAACCTTCTCACAAAAAGAAACAGAGTGCTTTTTTATTAGACTTAAAGGAAACTAAAAAAAAAAAAAAAAAAAAGGAAACTACTGAATACTAAATTCAGGCATTTACTAACCAGTGTTGATTTCCACTAGCCAGATAGTCCTAACAAACCAACAGCTGGAACAAGGAGAGTTTTTCCTCAGCTCACTATTAGGAAGTTGAAACATTTTCAATCAAAGCCTTCATTTTTCCTGTAGACTTCAACACGTGTGGCCCAAACAGCACTGTTTCTGAGGTGGCCTCTGGTTCAGACTCTGGAATTCCTTTTTCAACTTCCCCTTGACTATCACTTCGGTATCCAAAGGCAAACTTCCTCTTCAGAGCCTCTGCTATGAGGGCGGCAGGGTCAGCAGCAGCCACCGGCCTGGGCTTCGGCTCCTGCTCGGACCGTTTTACTGAGCGGAGTTTTAAAAGCTGCTCATATCTCTGAGGATCTCTAGTACATTTGGCATATCAGGGGGCTGCTCTTAGGGACTTGGGCTCTTCTTGGGACTGCTCTTAACCAGAGTCTTTTCAGCACAGGTTCTTCTCTCTCTTCTATCAGCATGACGGCAGATACACTTTGGTGAAGCCCTGGTGGGGGGAGGGGCGAGGGAGGTAGGGGGACGGAGGGTGGGGCTGTGGGGACAGATGTGGTAGAATCTAAATCACCTGCAATGAGATTTTGCTGCTCTTGCAGGGTCACAATTTTGGCAATCTGAGCTCTGAGAGCAGCAAGTTCATTTTCAAGGGCACAGATCTTCTGCAGTGCTTCCTCATTTGCCAGCGCTGTCTTCCGTTGAGGCTCTTCTGGGGACGGGTTAGGTAAGGAAAACTCCCTGCCTGGCCGCTTCTCGAGAAAGGCAGGCTGTCCTCAAGGGGTTGCCTTGATCTGACCTCTGTCCTTTGTCTTGTTGAACACTCTTCTTCTTCTTCAGCTACCCATCCAACATCAGCAAAAGACACCACTGCATCCTCTCCTGGAGGGCTAGGGCTCCATTCTGTTGTGGGGCTGGTATGCTGAAACTGAACTCTTGGACACTGGATCAGAGATAAATTAGTACCAATTTTCCTTACGAAACCTCGAGATGAACCATATGGCTTCCCAGACCAAAGTACCGATTGCATGCTTACTCCAACCTGTTGAAAAACCATCCTAATTAGGCGCTTAATCCAGCCAAGCATTTAGATGGCAAAGTCTCTCCAAATTTGCATTTCAAGTACTTCAGGCATACATAGCAGCACATGGTCCAATAAGCATACTTGGCCGCGTGACAGCCAGGAGCCTTCCCTAGAACTACATTTAATAATTAATGCTTCAGCATTCCGTTCTATTTGGAAAAGGCTTAAATGTCCAATGGATTTAATTTTATTTTATTATCCAAGCAAACCTTTAAAGTTTAGGTTATCAAAGACCCTGAAAGCTATCTTAACAATTATGCATGAAAATCTTTGAGACAGAATTAGGCATCATTTTAAGTTGTCTTTTTGTTAACAAATTCCAACAGGGTTAACATGAACTTATTTGACCTTCAGTAAATAGAGGTAGAAAAAGTTTTATATTTAATGTTGATAATTTTAAAAACAGGTCTATCTTCATTGAAACAATATACTTAAATTACTTTAAATACCAAATATGTTCCATTTGGGTCCATTTGAAAATCAAGCTATTTATTTACCATTGTCGACTTTTATCTGGTGGGAAGATTTGAAATGGGCAGTGTAAGTCTAAAGGGGTGCTCTTTGCTCCTTGACAGCGAAGGGAGTAGGAGCTGATGATGCCAGAGGCATGGAAGATGTAGGCTGCATCCGAGGTGGTGCAGAAACCGGAGGAGAGGGAGGAGAAGGCAGAACAGGTGAGGTGCCTCCAGGAAGCTGGAAGTGGACAAAAGCCCAGTGGACAGAGAAAGAGATTTTTCCAGTCCTAAAGCACATCAGCGAGGACAGATGAGCAGATGCAGGGGTGTGTGTGTTTGTGTGTGTGTGTGTGTGTGTGTGTGTGTGTGTGTGTGTGTGTAAATGGGCAGTTCTTCAAAATAAAAGTTTTGGCAGCTGCTTAGGAATATTCCTTAAAGTCTCCTTCGTGAAGTAGACTAACCAGAGATAATTGGTTCCAATTCTCATAGTCATTAACTCAGGTAATGAATGAGAAGCCCCTACATACAGTTAGAGTAACCTGAGTCTATTAGGAAGGAAGAACAGTGAGAACAAAAGATAAAGAAGACAAGAGATTCTGCACGCCTGATTGGAACAGGAAAGATTAGGGATATTTTTCTCAACTCATTGCACGCATTGAGTGCCCTAGTTCCTATCTGGGTGAGTGGACGTCCTTTTCTCATTTTTGGGCCTGAGAGATGAGGTACACAGCTGGGAGGCAGTCAACTCTGCTGGTCCCTGTTCGGGTGCCACTTGTTGCCATACTCTGAAGAAAAAGTTCTCAGACACTTAGAGCTGATGTTCAGGGTTGCCTTGGCCAGTGAAAACAGCAGCAGCAGCAAACTGTACATAGCTTTTATTCTAATTTTTAAAAATCAGGTATCAGTATTAAAGAGTATCAATGTATAGAATGACAAAACAAAAGATCTGGTGGTTATGTGAAAACACACAGGGAGTACCTGCAGCTGCAGCTCCGAGGAGTGCCAGGAATTTACAAGGGATTTTGTATCTAACTTTCCTTTGTGGGGGGGATCATGGGGCTCTGTTCTCCTAATGCTTTCACAGTTCAACAGCCTTGAGATGAGAACATTGCTGACAATTTACCCCATTCACCCTCCAGGACTTACAATACAGTCTCTAGAAATAACTCCACAGATTAGAACACTAAAAGGAAAGAAACAGATTTAGGAGAAAATTTGAACATAAAATTTCACTATTCAGAAAAGCCTAAACTAATGTGAAAGAGATAGACATAGTTTTTATTTGGTAATTTTGTACCTCCACCCCCTACTCCAACTCCAGCGGTATGAGGGCTTATGGATGATATTTTATCAGTTATAAAATGAATTTTATGGGGATTTTTTTTCAGTGTCTGTACTATAGCTGAATTTCCCAGTTCCAGTTATTCAGCTAAATTCTACTAAATGCCTGTAAAAAGGTACATACAATTGTTTTCATCTCCATTTTTAAAAAGTGATTTATTTGGGCCACAAAATATGTAGATACAATGATTTAATGTCCACTGAAAAGAAATAAGTGGTATAAGTACTAGAGAAATAATTTTTAGGAATATCATTTATTTGTTCTTATGGCCAGCAATGAATATTTCCAATCAGAGTTGTTTTGTTTGGTTGGTTGGGGTTTTTATGCTACAATTTAAATTTTTTTCACTACCTCTGACTCAGTTCCAGTCTTTACAACTCATTTATTTTGGCTCTTTTGCCTTATCTGAACTTTCCAAGTTTGGCATCTTGTCCTACAACTCAGGCCCATGTTCCCACTCCTAGTCACACCCTGCTTTCTAGCATAAATATTATGCAAGTTCAGTGGGCGAATGAGTGGCAGGTGAGTGGGTTGCCGGGTGTGGATTCACCCTAAGAAGTATATGATACCCAAAGTGACAGCTTTCCCATCCAGTAAGCTGTTGCACTCCTTCCTTAATTTATTCATTCTGTCTCATCAAATACTTAGCATCTACTGTCTCAGATTCCCTTTTATGCTCTTGAAATGCTTACAGAAAACAAAACATACAAGGACTCCTGTCCTTAATTTTAGCACATTTATTTACATTACTTTGCTTGCCCTTTTGCCTCTGTTCTCTTTTAGAGCAAAGATGAAAAGGAAATTGTTTCTAAGCCATCGCACAGGAAAACACGGGTTGCCGGGAGTTGGTTTCAAAATGCGGAATACGCGTGCGTGCTCGGAGGCGCGCGTGTGCGCGTGCGTGCGGTGCGGACAGCCGGTCTCGCGTAGCTTCGCGTGGTGGCGCAGGGGGCGCACATGGTGACAGGACGCCGGCTGGCTTTCTGCTGCCCTTGTTCTGACAAAGGAGTTGATTGTAGCTTTGAAAGGCAATGCATACAAAGAGATAAAATAATTAGGGAGAAACGAAAAGACACTACCTTCTTTTGGAAGACATTCCCTCTACGTTCTCTGGAGGAAACTGGTTGGTACCAAATGGCCAGATTCAGGGAAACGAAAATGAGGACTAGGCCTTGCCACTTGTTAGACCCGGTTTATGGATCCCAGGGTAACTCCCCAGGGGGCGGTGAGGTATGGTGAAGGGCACTGCACTAGCCTGGCCTATAACGGGTGGAAAAATAGATTATGTTGGGACTGTGTGTTCATCTCTCAAACTTTCTCACTCCTTTCCTCACTCACTGGTTCAGCCAGTAATTCTGCGTGGAATTAAACAAGATGTTGGAAGCACGAATGCAAAGGAGACGAGGTTCCTGACCCCCAAGTCCAGGAGATAAAGGACGCAGGAGGGGAGGCTATACAACATCTGCCTCTCTGGAGCCGGGGAAGGTTACATGGAGAAGAGGACAACTATCATGGATCTTGAAAGACAGGTGAGCGGCAGGCTGGTGGTGGTGCAGAGAGGGACAAAATAGAAACCAAAGGGAAATGGAAAAAAAACAGTGGAAAATCAGGGGTGGCTTAATGCCTGCTAGTTATTACCGTTGGGGATATATGGAAACCAATGACCTTTGATCTCAGTACAAAGAAAACTAACTTTTCTGCATTATACCATCTTTAAATTTAGACAAAATAGGTTGATTAACAACTGTTGACCCTGGGCTTTGTTATGTATACATTTCAGTACTCTTTCGGTTTGGTTTTGTTGTTTATACTCCATTTTATTTACTTTTTTTTACTCTTCATTTAATTTTTCAAATAAAATTTACGTATAGCTTACCATCCATCCATACATGCATACATGTATGTTGTGTACATATATCCCCTACGTGGTTGGCCAGAATTTCACTTCCTTGTGGAAAGTGACCACTGGAAGCTACAATTGTATTTGCTGCCTAAACAAGGTTTGACGTTCCCACAAACCTCCAGGTACCACTTCACCTGATGATGCTTGGATGTGAGTCCCTGAGGTTGGCTCTTTGAGGGGAGCAGATGGTCTCCAGGTTCTGTCTTCTTCTCTCCTCACTTGGCTGACATGAGCTGGAGTTAGGAAACCCATGGCAGTGGCACTGACTCATTTGGTGCTTGGCTCAGCCTGGAGCTTCTCCAGGAAGTGGTGGGAAGCGCAGAGGTTGACAGAAGAGATCCTCACCTAAGTGGCATGGGGTTTCCCAGAAAGCCTGAGGAATATTGGGGTGGAGAGTTTCACTTTCCTTTAGCAATAAACAGAAGTAATTCACTTGATTCCAGATGAACTACTAAATGTCAAAGAGCGACATTTTCTCACATTAGCTTATCTCTTTACCCTTTACCAGAGCTCAAAGAAGGAAATTACTATATCATTCCTGCCTGGAAATCACAATCACTCAACAAATATACCACACCTCATATCACTTGAAACCAATTTTATCTATCTGTCTATCTATCTATCTATCTATCTATCTATCTATCTATCTATCTATCTAGAAAAAGAGAGGAAGAGCAGAGGAGGGGCAGAGATGAGGGGAGAGAGAGAGCGAGAGAGAGAAAGAGAGAGAAAGACTAAGAGAGAATCTTAAGCAGGGTCTATGCTCAGTGGGAAGCCTGACTCAGGCTCTGTCTCACAACCCTGATAGCATGACCTGATGAGAAATCAAGAATTAAACACTTAACTGCCTAAGCCACCCAGGTGGCCCCAAACCAATTTTATATTAAAAAAAACAAAAAACAAAAAATTAACACTTGAAAAAAAATTTTTTTGAAACAAAAGTCCTTTTTTCTTATAGTTCTAATGTATCAAAACCCTTGGATATATAGCACTGCCTAGTGGCACTTAGGGTAAAATTATATCATAGAGGGAAATATTTCTCACGATTTTTCCTCACTTCAATGTGTTTAGCTCTGGTTGGTTTCCTCCTCTTCTGCCAATATGGCAGTCATACTCTCATGGATCTGCCTTTGGTTGTGCCCTTGAATGAACTTCCATATTTGCTACAGAATCCATTTCAGTGTTGGGCAAACAACAAGTGTTCAATAAATACCAAATTCCATGGTTTTCATAGAGTACATCAGTGTTTCCTAGGTGTTCCTGAAATCTGTTCAGAGGGTCAGCAATGTACGGTGAAAAACTATTTCATAATAAGGCTAAGAAGTTATTTGACTTTTTTTCCAACTCTTTTTGATCTCACTTTGTCAAATACAGGAAATATCAGTAGATGTAATCCATATAACCAAAGCTTGGTAAAGTTCTTAGTAATTTTTAAGAGTGAATGAGCCCTAATTACACTGAGTCTTGCCGTAATTAAGAATTACTGCCCCAATTGATTGGTAAAAGAAATACATGACTTCACCAAGAGGTGCTAAGATATATAATATACATTATATATTACATATTATGCAACACTCAAGTCTCCTCTCTGAGATTGCCTTAAGACCAGATGTCCCAAGATTTGGAATATGAAAATATTTTTTGGGGCACCTGGGTGGCTTAGTCGGTTAAGCATCCGACTTTCGCTTAGGTCATGATCTCGTGGTTCGTGGGTTTGAGCCCCGCGTCAGGCTCTCTGCTGACTGCCAGCTCAGAGCCTGGAGCCTATTTCAGAGTCTGTGTCTCCCTCTCTCTCTGACCCTCCCCTGCTCGTGCTGTCTCTCTCTCTCTCTCCTAGAAATAAAAATATAAAAAAAAAAAAAGATTTGGAATATGAATCAGTATTACTCTCAGATCCTCTGAGAGGATGGGGGTGGGGGGGTAGGGTGGCTCTCAGGTTGTGAGATCCTATTCATTTGCATATTGGTTGGGATCAGTGGCCTGTTGATTTCAGTTAGTACCAGATAGATGACTGACTTTGTACTAAAACAATGAAAGGATAAATCAAGAATGTTTAAATTGTTAATAAAATGAAATGTATCAGTCTGAGTGTTTAGAATCAGCTTCAGCTATTTTCAGGACAAGATAAATTTATTAAAGAGCATTAAGAATCTTCCCAAATTTTTGTGGCCTTTATGGCTGAGAACAACGTTCAGATCATCCCAAGACTCATGGCCAGTACTGGCCCTGGATGCTGGGTGTCCCTAGTGCCTCTGAAAGCTGAGGTGTTGGCCATCACCCTCACTGAAACAGATTACACATAGCACCTCTTCCATAGCAATGGCTTATAATTCATATTGTCGCAAGAGTACATCCAATGGGAACAGTCCAAGGGTTACGCCTGTACCCATGTTACAAAGGAAGCCAAGAGCGTGAGGTTCTGGGTTCTATTTTGGGGATGAAGGGACTTTAAGTAGAAAATTCTCCAAACATAGAAAGAGTGTTCACAAGATATTTGGTGTCAGAAAGCAGGTCTGCTTAGCTGTCCAACACGTACCCTTATTCCACACTGTAAATTCCCAGCAACAATAATACAATACTAATCTTTATACAAATAGAAGCAGACTTACCCTCTCCCCTAAAAAAGGAAAAAATTCTCTATCAATTAAAAATGATTTTAAGGGCACCTGGGTGGCTCATTCAGTAACACATCCAACTCTTGATTTTGGCTCAGGTCATGATCTCACAGTTTGTGAGTTCAAGCCCCAGGTTGAGCTCTATGCTGACAGTGAGGAGCCTGCTTGTGATTCTGTCTCTCCCTCTCTCTCTCTGCCCCTTCCCTGCTCACTCTGTCTCTCTCAAAATAAATAAGTAAACTTAAAAAATGATTTCAGTGTTAAGTAACAGGAAATCCCAATTAAGTATGATTTTAAAATGGGGTCCTTATTTTTTTATACATCAAGATGTCCAAAGGTAGGGAGTTATTCACATTGGTCCAGTTATTCAATAATGTTGTAAAAGACATGGAGTTTTCCTCCTACTTCCTCGGTTTCCTTTTTATGAGATTTTATAACAATTATGAAATGAAAGAAAGCTTCTCCTGGCTTCATTTTGTGGTCTTGAGATGGCCACCAACAGCTGTAGACATTCGACCTCATCAATACTTCTGGAGCAGGAAAGAAATGGAAAGAGGCAAAATTACTTTTCCATCTGAGGCTCTGTTCTTTTAACTGGGAAATTAAACCCAGCTACCAGCCAAATATTACTGGGCAGACCTGGCTCACATTGCTATCATTTGGTTAGTCACTGATAAAGAGGAATGATTAATTTAAGACTAAACATGGTTTAATACCTAGGGTGGGGGAAAGAGCAATGGGCACCATCTAAACATGAAACTGATGCTGTTAGAAGGAAAGAAATGGCAGACCTTGCTGTAACATTGGCAATGGATATTGTCCTCTAGTTCATAATACCAAAAAAACCTGTTATACCATTCATTGTTTGCTGGAGATTATTTTATTGAGTTATGGGTTAAACATGTTTTAAACCAAACAAATTTGTTTTTGTGTATAATTTAACAATGGTCAAATATTTTAGTATGAAAGGAAAGTGCATGGATGTTAAAGAACTAAAATGGTCCAAATTGTCTAACTCTTCCTACTTTGTGAACCTGGCTCGCCATCTCTGAGTAGCTATAAGTGATGACACAACATTTCTTAAATTGGTAGCAGTATGGCTCTTAGAAAAGAATCTAGAAGGTAAGATTTAAAGCCACAGGTGATATTTGTGACAAAGTCTCCTGTATAAATGTAACTCTGCTCTCCAGTATAAATTTACTTATTTATTTATTAAAAATTTTTAATGTTTTTTATTTCTTTCTGAGAGCGAGAGACAGCATGAACAGGGGAAGGTCAGAGAGAGAGAGAGACACAGACTCTGAAACAGGCTCCAGTCTCTGAGCTAGCTGTCAGCATAGAGCCCGATGCAGGGCTTGAACCCACAAACTGTGAGATCATGACATGAGCCAAAGTCAGATGCTTAACCAACTGAGCCACCCAGGGGCCCCTAAATTTACTTTTAAAAAAAATACATATTTTTTAAATTTTAGAATGAGAGAAAGGGGGAGAGGGACAGAGGGAGAAAGAAAGAATCCCAGGCAGGCTCCATTCTCAGTGCGGAACCCAGCGCGGGGCATAATCCCATGACCTGGGATCATGACCTGAGCTGAAATCAAGAGTTGGATGCACAACCAACTGAGCCACCCAGGTGCCCCAAATTTGCTTTAATAACCTCCAAAATTGCAGGCTTTCTCCAACTTAAGGTTTGGTGCCAAAGGTCTCATTGCTCTTACCTGACCTGCTCTCCTCAGGTCCTCACTCAGCTGATTAAGTCAGCATGAGCATAGTAGCTACTTGGATAATTGGAGTTTTAAAAAGCTTTATAGAGGTATAATTACACACATATAGTGTATCTAGATGAGTTTGGACGCATTCCATGTTACCCATGATAGCATCACCACAACCATGGCTGTGTTGGAGAGCCCTCTGCTGATTCCTTGAGTCCCATGCTCTTTCAGCACAAGGAAGTCAAGTCACTCAGATCTAGTACTGGATGCATGGGCAAAATGCTGATGGAGTCCCTCTTTTCAACACTTCATTGGTCAGTACCAACACATTGTGAAAGTTAAGGATCCAAAGGGCATTTCAATCAAGTGATGGCAAAGAGAGCTAGTATCATCTCTCTCTCTCATTTAAAAATGTTAAGTGACCTAATATTAGAAGATGTTAGGGAAGGTTTAGAATGTTTTCAGAAGGGTTATATTGAATTAAAACTATCTCAAGATATCATCTACATGAAAATATACTTCATTTGGAAAAAGTGTTTACTTTTTGTTTTAAGTTTATTTGAGAGAGAGAGGGAGAGCATGAGCAGGGGAGGGGCAGAGAGAGAGAGGGAGAGAGAGAATCCCAAGCAGCCTCTGCACTTTCAGCACAGAGCCCAATGTGGGGCTTGAACCCACGAACCATGAGATCATGACCTGAACTGAAATCAAGAGTCAGACACTTAACCAACTGAGCCACTCAGGTGCCCCAAGAATGTTTGCTTTTAAAAATAAAGACATCTATAAATTTTATTTTCCATTAAAGAAATAACAGAGAAATGACATTTTAAGTAGAGAAAACATATCACATCACTTTTCAGAAACAATTAATGCTACATTTTTTAATGAATCCTGAAGAAATCAAATGTAAATAACATAGAATATAAGAATGCTTCATGTTTTTTCTCATTAAACTTATTACAGCAACTTGAAAATCTCTCTCCCTCCTTCAAAAACAGTAACCACCAAACTGCCTTCTTAAAAAGCCATATGATTTAGCACTTTTTTAGTGACTAGCAAGTTGTTGGCTATGAAAAACTAAATTGCCAATTATAGTTAGTATCCTATAAAAAGTTTGTGTTCCAGACTTTTCCCAAGTTTAAGGTTTTAATCTGCTCCCAAGCCGTGGGTTTGCCTTGTACAGGAATGAGTAATGGTAGCTTTAAATCATTTCATACTTAATCTTCTTTTTTTAATTTTTTTTAATGTTTTATTTATTTCTAGGAGAGAGAGAGAGAGAGACAACATGAGCAGGGGAGGGTCAGAGAGAGAGGGAGTGACAGACTCTGAAACAGGCTCCAGGCTCTGAGCTGGCAGTCAGCACAGAGCCCGACGCGGGGCTCGAACCCACAAACTGTGAGATCATGACCCGAGCGAAAGTCGGACGCTTAACCGACTAAGCCACCCGGGCGCCCCTCATACCTAATCTTCTTAACTACTACCTCTTTGACCATTTATTCTATGAACTGTATCTAAAGTGATGGAGGGATATCAGGAAAGCAGGGGGAAGAGACTGTGGAGAAAGACAGCATGCTGAGAGGCACTGCTCCTCACTGCACACCCTCACCACTTGGGGTTAAGTGTATCTTAATTTCTGGCTTCACCCAGTCCACATTCCAGTCCCTGGGTGGCCAATGGATGGAGTACTGCCTCATTCTGCTATGCAAGCCCAGAATACAACACAATACTGTGCCTGTTCTTTGCATTCCACAATCCAGCCATACTCAGCCTTTTCCTTTCCTGAACACATGCTAATCTTTAGTCAACTTACACAGCTTACTTGAAACTGTTTTAATGTTTTATTTATTTCTGAGAGAGAGACAGAGACAGAGACACACACAGAGAGAGAGAGAGACAGAGAGAGAGAGAAGACAGCATGAGCAAGGGAGGATCAGAGAGGGAGACACAGAATTTGAAACAGGCTCCAGGCTCTGAGCTGGCTGTCAGCACAGCCGATGCTTAACCATCTGAGCCACTCAGGCGCCCCTGCACTGCTTATTTGAAATTTCCCACTGTGTCCATAGCTTTCCATTCCTATGCTTTTGCTTTGTGTTCTTGATGCCCTCTCTGCCAATCTCCAAGGATAAAAGGAGAAAGCCTTGCTTCTGGAATAAGCCTCACCTGCTGGCAGGCCTGATGGAAGCTTTGGAGTCTTTTCATCTTTGAAATGAGGGTTTAAAAAATGTACTGCTAAAAAACAAAAGTGCACTGCTCACTGGGGCTCTTGGAAAATGCCACATCCATAGCAAACCTGTTGTCATCATCCATGTGGGATTGCATGTCTCTTGGGCACCTCCTTGTGCTGCATGTCTGAGGGGCTGACTCCCATTCTTATACATGGTGTTCTGCTCAAGTACCCTCATGAGGTTGTAAATAAATCTATATCCTGGAGATCATTGTAAATAAATCTATGTTCTGGAGATCATAGGTCTGAAATAATCTTGCTTACCTTTCTGGAAATGACATTTTTCACACTTCATAATATATGTTTGTTTTCATGTAAAATAATGCATAGCATTTCAGTTGGTGTATACTAGGACCATTGGTGATTCAGCAGATAGTCTCCAGGTATGTGTTGCGATCTGGAATAACCCCGGTCAAGTCGCCTCCAGCTTTTTTTTTTTTTTTAAATATTTTTTTATTTATTTATTTATTTCTAGGAGAGAGAGAGACAGCGTGAGCAGGGGAGGGTCAGAGAGAGAGGGAGTCACAGACCGAACGAGGCTCCAGGCTCTGAGCTGGCAGTCAGCACAGAGCCCGACGCGGGGCTCGAACCCACGAACCGCGAGATCATGACCCAAGCGAAAGTCGGACGCTTAACCGACTAAGCCACCCAGGCGCCCCGCCTCCAGCTTTTTAAGTATTTATTTTGTTGACAGAGAGACAGAAAGAAAGAGAAAGCACACCTGAGTCAGATTAACCGACTAAGCCACCCAGGCACCCCGCCTCCAGCTTTTTAAGTATTTATTTTGTTGACAGAGAGACAGAAAGAAAGAGAAAGCACACCTGAGTCAGAGAGGGGCAGAGAGAGGGAGAGCGAGAATCCCAAGCAGCTCTGTGCTATCAGCACAGAGCCCTGCACGGGGCATGATCTCCTGACCTGTGAGATCATGACCTGAGCCAAAATCAAGAGTGAAACACTTAACTGACTGAGCAACGCAAGCTGCCTCCAGCTTTAAGCAGACCTGTCACTATACATGAGTGTGCTGCACGTATATCGGCACTTTCTGTTTGCCAGTGTGTGACAGATGTGGAAAAACACTGCATAGTTGGTTCCTTGCACATGTCCTGTCTCCTGCAGTCTCATCTGTGAGAGGCATGTCCTGCCAGGTCACTGGGGACAGAGCTGGGATGTTACTCATCTGTGAATCCCCATGTTGACTGGCAAGGTGGCTTGAGTACCTCCTCAGTGAGTATCTGCTCCAGGTAATCGAGTTGAATGAAAGAGAGAGGAAAGTGGATCAACCAGGGCAGACCAAATCAGATCCCTCACTACAAAGCTGCAAGGACCCCAAAGCTTCCATTAGGCCTGCCTGGGTGTTTGGCTCACTCCAGGAGCAATGCCTTCTCCTTCACCTCATTTTCTTCCTTTCTTCCTATGGGCTTCCATATTAAACTTTGACATTTCATCATTACTTATTTAAATGAATATAAACCAAGAAGAAGTTATGAAATAGTAACCCGGAAAACAGAAGAGAGGCACGCATCTTGTTCAAATGTTGCTGTTGCCCCATGGATCTGGAATTCAAAGCTCAGTGGTGCCTCTCTCTGGCACCTGTACCTCAGGAACTTGGAGAAGGTGCTGCACTGAAATAGGAACACATCTCAGATCAGCAGTTGGCCACATTGGCCAATGGTGCTGGTGCCTCTGAGTGAATGCCATGAGGCTATGAGGTCCTATTCTGGAAAATCTGCAAACAAGAACCAAACATTGCTTATGGAATGAATTACTTGTCTGAAACAAATAATTCAAAGGGTGCTGCTGGACAGAATCAAAAGAAATGTCTTCTTCCCACCCTAGCTTTGCAGTCTCCCTCCAACATCTTCTTATTTGTGGAGCCTGACAGGACACTCGCACTCCAAGAAGTGGAGTCATTTGAAGAAGTTTGGCCAAGACGCTTCTTTAGTTAGTGGTATACAGCCTTTCTGTCTCCAAAGCCTGTTCTACTTACGGAAACTGACACAGTGTCATTAATATTGAACAGGAGTATTTTTGTACATCCCGTAAATTCTGGGGTGTTCTGACTGGGATTAATTAGTTACTAGCAAGCTCCTTTTCTCCACCTTAGGGAAGATCTGTACTTGTGCAAATTAAAAACAAAAGTGAGCTATTAATTTTCTTATCAACTGGAGAATCTTCTCACTGATCTGGTGCCTAGACGTGAATAGCTGTGAAAAGTTCATATCTAATTGCCCTCTAGACCTATTTAAGAAGTACATCGGAAAAAAACCTGGCTAATAGAGGACATTTCTCATTCATTACTGGCTTTGATTTCCTTCAGAGTCCAGCGTACTTAGGAGTATGGAATTATTTAGAAACTGACTTCCTGACTCACCTACTGTTCTAGTAAATCTCACTACTTCCAGAGGAGAAAAATTGTAGCTAGCCAGAAACTGATTGTTAAGCTACAATCTTTTCAGCTTTCAAGAAGGCAATTAAAACTTAAGGGTCCTTAACTTAATGGAAAGTGCTAACCAGCAAGGCTGTAGGCAATGTCTGTTAGTCCTTTCTTTTCTAAGTTTTCTGTTTGGATTTTAATTTACATATATGTAAATGTACAGATATTAAGTCCTCAATTCAATAAATTTTCCAAATGTATATATACGTTAATGAAACGACTAAACAAAACAAGGTCTAGAACATTTCCATTACCCAGAACACTACCTCTTGTCCCTTTCCAGTTGGTTCCCCTCTCTTCCACACACAGACCTCAAAAATAACCACTATCTTGATTTCCATAACCATAGTGTTGCCTGTTCTTGGATTTTATATACATAGAACTCTACAGTGTGTACATTGTGTCTAGCTTCTTTCATGAAACATAGTGTCTTGAGATTCATCCATGGTTTTCTGTATATCAATAGTTTCTCCTTTTTATTGCTCTTTAGTATTCCTTTGTATGAATCCACTACAATTTATTTATTTATAGACATTTTGGTTGTTTCTAGTTTTGGATTGTTTAAATTTCCTTTTTAAAAGTATTCACATTATTTAACTGGAGTAGACGTCATGTAAAATCGTGAAGGGGAAGCATGTGTTTTGCAAAGAGGAGGCTTCTTTAACAAAGATTTATTTCTTTTCTGAACAGAAAATAAAACTGGGTTGTCTTGGAGCAGAGAGGATTTCAAACAGACTTCCAAAAGTTTTCAACTGTAAAGTTTGAGGTACATGGAATTCTTTTCCAAGGGAACATGTGTCATCTCCTTTATTGAAAGACCTTAATGATATTTGTTCTGATTGATTTGGGATGATTTGGATGAAATTCAGAGGCAAATAGAAGGGCCAAATCAGTATACTCCAGATGTTATTTTTTAGTGCTAAGCTGATAGAGTCACCATTCTTCAAGAAACTACTTCATTAACTCCCTGGGTACAGAGATGTGCTAGGCTGTCTGATTAAACTCTCCACATTGCCTGTACACGAATTTAACTTCCTTCCCTAATATGTTGAAATTGCATCCCGTGCTTAATTCTTGTGTTCATTCCATCATTTGTTCATTTAACACACATTTGAGTACTGCCTCTGAGGTTTGATAGAGGTGAAGGTTGAATAAAGTGTACTTCTTTCGACATCACATAAATTGATTGAGGCCTCTTGTAAGCGTCCAGTATAAAAGTATTCCCAGTATAGGGGAATGGGTGGCTCAGTCTGTTCAGCATGACTCTTGACATTGGTTGAGGTCATGATCTCATGGTTCGTGAGATCTAGCCCTGTGCTGACAATGCAGAACTTCTTGGGATTCTCTCTCTCCCTCTCCCTCACTCTGCTCCTCCCCCATTCATACATGCTTGCTCTGGCTCTCCCTCTCTCTCTCTCTCTCAGAATAAATAAGCTTAAAAAAGTAAAAGTATTCCCAGTATAAAAGTATTGCTTGGTATATACTTAAGATACTAAGCATATAGGTAATAATCATTACCTTTATTATGGCAAAAGCCTAGTTATGCTTTTCTTCAGACTGGAAGGTCACTCCGTGTCCACCTTGGTGTAGAAAAAGCAGAACTGCTGAATGTGGTGCAGTGACCTAACATTTAATCTTCATTCCTGGCCTTTCTCCTGCTTATTAATATCTGTCCAGGGAAGGATGGGTGACTGACTCATATGATAGGAGAAGGGATTTTACAGGCTCAGCTCAGCTTCTTTTTCCATTTCTCTGCTTTAGAGACTATCATTGTCTAGTTTGCCACATGGTAAAAGTGGCCTGCCTCTGGAGAGTGAAGACAGTGAGAGGGGTGAAGTCAACTTTTTGCTAGGAATTGGTAAGCAAGTGAGTTTGGTTCAAGAGAAAAGTATTGGCAAGACCATTTGGCTCCAGCTCTAAAGCCATGTTTTCCAGTCAAATCTTCCAGTGAAGAAAGTAGATATTTTGAATATATTGTCTTTAAATGTATTATCTTTCCAAACTTTTATTGTTTACCTAAATTAAATACCTTTAATTTGTATTAGGTGGGTAAAGTAGGGTATGATAAAACATAATTAAAAAATTGAAAGTCTAGCTCTCATACAAATATGTGATAAGCACATATGAAAAATATATTATTCATTCATTAATAGTGGAACTGTTAGGAAATATGAGAATATGAAATTGAAAAAAGTAAAAGAAAGACTGCTAAATAAGTTAGATATAAAACTAGTTAATGTTTTACAGAGCAATAAACTTCACACCTTGGGATATCTTTTCTTCTAAAAAAGAAATTACTTTTATCTCTGCTGGACAAAAAAGTTGCAGCGTATCAATCTTCTCCAAGTAAACAACTTTACAGAACTGGGGCCTTAATCAAAAGTAAATAGTATGTCAAAGTACCTTCTCTTATATGTCACCAGATGATCCTTGTTGACAGTATAGCTTCTTAGACAATGATCTAGTATGGCTTTCAAAGGGGATGAAATAATCTTATTGCCATATTTTCAAGTCTGGAGATTTTTTCTTCCTTAGCAGTTGTTTATCATGATACCACACATTCTAGAAGACAAGCATGCATTGAACAAAAATAAAACACTTTGGGTTGGAATGTGGCCAACTGAAGACAGCTGTTACTGACTGGGCACCGTAACTACCGCAAAAAAATATTACTAAAACTGATCCATATTCAGCAACACCTGTTATGGACTGTTTGTGTTCCCCCAAGTTCATAAGTTGAAATCCTGATTCCCTAGTGTGATGGTATTAGGAAGTGGAGTTTTGGGGAGATAATTAGGTCTGGAGAATGGAATCCTCATGATGAGATTAGTGCCCTTATTAGAAGTGACATGGGAGTTTTCTCCCTCTTTCTGTGCTCTATGCCATGTGAGGATAAAAGAAGACAACCATTTGCCAAACTGGAAGAGGCTCTTCACCAAATACCAGGTCTACTGTACTTTGATCTTGGGCTTCCCCACTTCCAGAATTAAGAAAAATAAGTATTTGTTGTTAAAGCCACCTAGCTATGGTATTCTATTATAGCAGCCCAAATTGACCAAGGCAGCATCTGTATAGTGATTGATTTTGGACAGAAATCTTTACCTTTTAGATAAGTAAGTTGCAAAATGTGCCTTCAGATTGTTAAATTGATTGACCTGTTTTATGGCGTTATTTACTACCTGGACCATAGCGTGTGTTTATGTGGGTGTTAGGCTCTGTTTTTATGGCCCATATGAATACTAAGAAGAATCTGATATAAATTATGTCTTTATTTAATTTTTTTAAATGTTTATTTATTTTTGAGAGAGCGTGTGCCCGTGTAGGCAGGGGAGGGGCAGAGAGAGGGAGACACAGAATCTCAAGTAGGCTCCAGGCTCCAAGTTGTCAGCACAGAGCCCGACATGGGGCTTCAACCCATGAACTATGAGATCATGACCTGAGCTGAAGTCAGCCACCTAACCGACTGAGCCACCCAGGAACTACTAAATTATGGCTTTGTTGTCAGTCATCAATGTTTAGCTCTTCTAACAAAAATGGACCAGAAAGTTTCTGTTTCTTCTTGAAGCCACACCTTGCTTCTATGCCATAAATGTAGACCAGAACATTTGTCTACCTCTTAGCCATAGCTGGAAAACATAGAGCTGTTGATCTAAAAAGTATATCTTGTCATTTTGACTAAGGATAAGTGGAACTAGGACACAAAACCATTTTATGCCATTTGTAATGGAATGTGTTCTGTCAACCGCCTATTCCTAGTAACTCAGAGAATCACAATTATTTTTAGGAAAAAGATTCTGAGGGAGCAGTAATAGCCTGGTATCTATTTAAAGATGAAATAGCTTGGCTCTTTGATTGTTTCTTTTTATGGTATCGGGAATTGATAGCAGAGATATAATCAGAAATTGTATTATGATTCAAAACAGTGAAGAAAGTCTTAAATAACTCTTTGCAATTTACTCAATTGTAATAGTTCAATAATATGATATTTTGTCCAAAGTCTTTTTGTACCTTTCATAGAATATTCAGTTGAGAAAGTTGGATTAGCATACTATGTATAAAGTTGGTACAGATTTACAAGGAAATGACTAAAGAAATTCAACATTGCCCTTTAGAAAATAGGAGAATGATTGCAGGGTACAATGTGTCTGAGAAGCAGATTTCAAGTATATATAGATATTAATATATAGCCTGTGTGCTTGACTTGGGTTAAAATTATTTTATATACTTATTTTACTGATATACATTAAGCTACATTCACGGCTTGACATTTCCCTTATGTAAGACTGAAGAAAGGAGCATTGTTAAAATGACAGATGCAAGCTTTCCTCTTTATTTAAAGATAATAAACACTGTCAGATAGAGTGAGATAAAAAACAAATAGATGGACAAATACCATATGTTTGCACGTATAGGAGGATTAGGAGGAACCTGACGGAGGAACAAGGGGGAGAAGAAGGGGGGAAATGGTGGGGGAAAGGGAGAGAGGCAAACCATGAGAGACTCTTCAATGCTGACAAAAACTGAGGACTGATGGATGTGGGGGGGAGGAGGGATGGGCATGGAGGAGGGCACTTGTGGGGATGAGCATGGGGTGTTATGTGGAAACTAATTTGACAATAAACTATTAGGAAAAAAAAAACCAAATAGATGGAAAACACTTATCTTTGTTAAGAGGTAAGTAAGTTGGTAACCCATGAGGGATGTTACACAAATAAAGGAAGCAGACACTACGTGTATGAATACAGAAAGTAGCAGAGGGAACAAGTAGACACTAAGTATACTACACTACCTATAGATGAGACCCTCCGTATTTGTGAGATCTTAAATCAGCCACCCATTAGTGACACACATTCTTGCCTTACCTATTCTTTGCCAGATTAAAGACCATAGCTCTTCGTCAGAATAACTGGCGAGCTGCATGGTGGCCACAGGCACTTACCCCTAGAATAACTTGTCTGATATAGTACTTAACAGGCAACCCTTGCATCAAGGTAATTTCCTATGTGACATCAGGAGTTGAGAGAAAAGATATTTCAAAATGTTGAAACTGTTTTCATACACCTCAGGCAATTAGTTTTATGTTCATATCCCTTTATAGTTTCTCCCATCTTTTATGAAAGATGTTTTATATAAAACACATTGCTAATTCTTATGGTGAATCATTGATGGTAATGGCGTTTATGGTCCCTTCAGAGGTTTGGCTCTGCAAGCTTTCCCTTTACTCAATTGTATGTTTTATATTCCTTTTTCTCCCTCCCTCACTCCTTCTTCTTTCTGTCCCCTCTTCTTTCCTTCTTCCCCTTTTCCTTTCCTTCTCTCTTTCTCTATCTCCTTCACTTTCTTTTTCTTTCTATTTTCCTTCTTCCTCTACCTTTTCTTTCTTTTTTTTTTCTTTTTTACCTCCTTGCTGTTTCTTCTACATTTATTTTAGAGATGTCTTAAGGTCGTTTAATGGGATAAGCACAGCAAAATAGTATTTACGACAATAGGTGAAAAAGAACAGTGAAAATCTTGGGCAGAGATACAGCATGAAACTAAAAATACCAGACACCACAAAGCCTGCCTTGTTCAAGTTGAGCCACAAGCTTGGTTCTATGCCTTCTGGGTTTAGTGTGAAAAGGAGAAACTAATCAGTCCCTGCATTCCCACTCCTCAGGCACAGAACTAGTTTGAACAAAATTGGATGCTGTTAGTAAGAAATAAAAGGTCATTGGGTGGAAAACTAGAAGTTTCTATCACATTCCATCCCTTTGGCTTTGTAACATTTATGTATACCCTTTGTCCTATAAATTGAATACTTTCCCAGCCCCTTCCCAAGTTAACCAGTCATACAGTGTGTGATATTTTTTCAGAAATACAAATACAGTTCCCTCTAAAAGTTAGTAGGCTTTCAGCCTCTTCCAGTAATTTTACATGTGAACAACCACTGCCAGAACTATTCTGAGTTATAATGTTAAGGACTGAGATATATTGGTTCCTAGTGACAAGTCTTTATTTTCCATACACCTTCCTCTCCTTTTAAATTGCCATTATCAATGTGAAATAATAAATTTGGAGGAAAGAAAATATCTTTAACCCTTTTTACTAGCAGGTTTACCTCCTTTGTCTAGTAGAGAACATGAAAAAAGAACTGAGAACCTAATACCGGCCTCTGATAAGTGGTAGGAAGGGTTCAGTTTAGGTAAGAAAGTCGTATTTATTCCTCTCAAAGCTGGAAGACTCACGTCGCAGGCTTCTCAGACAGCTTGGGTTCAGGCTGCAGGCAGATACCTTCTCTCTTAGCTGTCACACTAACCAGCTCTTGTCTGAATTCATATTTCTCAGGTAGGACTTTGCAAAAATCATCAATAAGTAACTCACACATTTTGAATTTACCTATCATTTCTTCAAGTTCTAGAGCTGGAGTAAACTCAAAATCTGGGCATGATATCAAATATTTAATCACCACATAAAAGAGATCATCAAATTTGCAACTTGAAATAGGAGGGACCTAGTAGTCTCTTTCTCTTCTCTTCTTTACCTGGAAAATTCACATTTTTATTTCTTTTATGTGCAATATTCTACTGCTAGGTCCTGCATTTTGCATCAATGAAGAATGCAGGTGCAAGTAGCAGAAAACTTAACTACAGTGACCTAATCAGGTAGGTGTTTGTATTGGTAGGCTCAGGTTGCCATAACAAAAATACCACAGACTGGGTTTAAACAATAGACATTTTTTTCTCATTGTTTTGGAGCCTGGGAAGTCTGGAATTAAGGTGCTTGTTGATGAGGTTTCTGATAAGAGTTCTCTTTCTGGCTTGTTGATGGCTGCCTTCTCTCTGTGTCTTCTCATGGAGAGGGTAAGGAGATCTCTTCTCTCTATAAGTTCTTTGATTTCATGCACAGAGAGAAAGATATCTTTTCCTCTCCAAAGGCCACTAAACCTACCTGGTTAAGGTCCCATCCTTATTACCTCATTTAATCTTTTTTTTTTTTTTAAATATTTTTATTTATTTCTAGGAGAGAGAGAGACAGCGTGAGGAGGGGAGGGTCAGAGAGAGAGGGAGTCACAGACTGAAACAGGCTCCAGGCTCTGAGCTGGCAGTCAGCACAGAGCCCGACGCGGGGCTCGAACCCACGAACCGCAAGATCATGACCCAAGCGAAAGTCGGACGCTTAACCGACTAAGCCACCCAGGCGCCCCATAATCTTAATTATTTCCTAAAGGTCCCATTCCCAAATACTGTCACACTGGGGATTAGGGCTTCAACATATGAATTTGGGAGATGGACATAATTCAGTTCAGTTAGGTTCTTCCCCTCCCCCCTTTTTTCCTATAAAATTCTAGAGGAAAGGAACTGAGGACTGGCATAGTAGCTCCATGACGTCACGGCTGTCTCAAGCTTCGTCTCTTTCCCTAGCTTAGCTTACGGACTGTTCCAGTGGTCACAAGACGCCTACCTCACATGCTCTCAGCTTGCTGGCAGAAAGATGAAGAAAGGTTGTATGTTTTCAGAAAGCGTATTTTTTCCCCCCAGAAATTCCGAGCAGAGCTTACATCCCATTGGTGGGAATTGTGTCATAGGGAGACTCCTAACTGAAGGGGTGGAGTGTTAAACAGTGAGTTTTGTAGCTTGTGATAATTTTACTTGAAACAAAATTGGAATTCTGTTAGTGAGGAAGAAGTGGTGAGTGGATGTGGAGAAGGCGGCTCTTAGTGTCTGTCACAGTGTCCCTCAGACAGGCTGTCAATAATCCCCAAAATACAACACAGTTAAAAAAAATCTGGAGTGGGGGTGCTCCTAACATATTCTGGATCTATGATCTTTGATATTTTTATTTCACCCACAGGAATATTTAAGAATTTTCTCTGTAATTACCCTTATAAATATTTTTTTCTGTATTAAGGCACAGATTGATCTACCACGGCTTCATATTCAGGCCCAGCATCAGATTTTAGTTGCTAGTACTAGTCTCTATTTAAAAGAACCAGGACTACTGGGAGGATGGCTGAATCTATGTATTTGGGGCCAGAAAAAAACAAAACAACCAGAAACATGTCTTGCTCACATAAATCACAGTTACCTTCTGAGAGGAGACATTCTTTGCATTGATTCTCTGTGAAGTCTCCTTCCAATGCAAGGACTGAGCTGCAATATCGCATTTCGCCAGTAGGTGACGACACCACCTAACACATGAAGATTCCTGACTAGAAATCTCTCAAGTTTGAGACATTAATTCTGTATAGTCATTATTTGTGTCTAGATCTCTCATTTTCTCTCAAGACTCCGGTAGAATTGGATCTGAGTTCTGAGTGAGATGATAGCCTGCTGATGCAGTAAAGTAAACTAAATACAGGGATAAATGCAACCCCTCTCGTATGTAAGGAAGTTTTAACAAGTAAGAGATCTCCATATGTAATGCTTTGCCTCCCCCACAATAACCACACAAGGGCTTAAAAGGATGGGGAAGTAGAGGATGTTGGGTGAAGGATACTTAATTATGTATTTTGGGGAGAATATATATATATATATATTCCTGGAATGCCAAAGAATATATCTGTAGCAGCCCACTCCACCTACACATAGGCTCTACGTGAATAATCTTATCTGTATCGGAAAAGTGACTGTGGAGTTGCTTTGTAAGTTTTTCCAGGGGAAGAGATGTATGTGTGCACACACATGTGTGTATGTGTGTGAGGTCACTTGGGGAATGAGGGAGTAGAAAGGAAAAGTTGAAATGTTTGAAGCTTTTTATCTTTTACTCTGAAAACATTTGATTAAAAGTTGGCCATTATAGCTTCTGCACAGCCAAGGAAACAACCCAGAAAATTAATAGGCAACCAACCGAATGGGAAAAGATAGTTGCAAATGACATATCAGATAAAGGGTTGATATCCAGAATCTACAAGGAACTCACCAAACTACACGCCCGAAAAGCAAACAACCCAGTGAAGAAATGGGCAGAAGATATGAACAGACACTTCTCCAAAGAGGACATCCAGATGGCCAACAGACACATGAAACGATGCTCAGCATCCCTCCTCATCAGGGAAATACAAATCAAAACCACACTGAGATACCACCTCACGCCAGTCAGAGTGGCTAAAATGAGCCAATCAGAGAACTCTAGATGCTGGCGAGGATGTGGAGAAACGGGCACCCTCCTACACTGTTGGTGGGAATGTAAACTGGTACAGCCCCTCTGGAAAACAGTGTGGAGGTTCCTAAGGAAACTAACAATAGAACTCCCCTATGACCCAGCAATAGCACTGCTAGGAATTTACCCAAGGGATACAGAAATGTTGATGCATAGGAGCACATGTACCCCAATGTTCATAGCAGCACTCTCCACAATAGCTAAAACCTGGAAAGAGCCTAAGTGTCCATCAACAGATGAATGGATCAAGAAGATATGGTTTATCTATACCATGGAATACTACATGGCAATGAGAAACAATGAAATCTGGCCATGTGTAGCAACATGGATGGACCTTGAGGGTGTTATGCTGAGCGAAATAAGTCAGGCAGAGAAAGACAAATATCATATGTGTGCACGTATAGGAGGATTAGGAGGAACTTAACAGAGGACCAAGGGGGAGAAGAAGGGCAGAAATGGTGGGGGAAAGGGGGAGAGGCAAACCATGAGAGACTCTTGAATGCTGACAAAAACTGAGGACTGGTGGATGTGGGGGGGAGGAGGGGTGGGCATGGAGGAGGGCACTTGTGGGGATGAGCACTGGGTGTTATGTGGAAACTAATTTGACAATAAACTATTTGTTAAAAAAAAAATAAAAAAATAAAAAAAAATAAAAGTTGGCCATTACATCATTGGAAAACTAGGAAACATTGAACTTTGATTTCTGTAAATGTAATTCACATTATGTAGTACCTATTCCAAGCGAGATGCTTCACACACACAGTCTACTTATAAATCCAGACTTATCATTCATGTTCTATAGGTAAGGAATCAGTGGCTCACTGGACTTAAATATTTAACTTGGAACACTGTATTCTTTACTTATCCTGAGATCCAAATTTTGTCTCTTTACCTAATCTAATTGCAATGGTTAATGGTTAATGGTAAGATGAAGCAGAATCTAAAAGGTATCATTGTAGGGATTGGCAAGTGAATACTAGATTCTAATGATAGCCCTTCCATTGCCCAACTAAATAGGATGAATTTGGGGAAGTTGCTTTATTTATTAGACTTTAGTATTTTTTTATGAAAGCTTATGAAATTGCTATTTTTATATAAAAAGCTAAGAGGTCAGCAATTTAATGAGACTATTGGACAATGTGACCACATGACACATCATGTCTATTATTTTCCATAATTATAATTTGATAACCACCATGATTTACATGATCAGTGGTGATGAAGATGCAAGAGCAGAGAAGTCAGTTGATCCCTTGGAAGCTACATGACTTAATATTTATGTGGGATGATTCCACCCAACCAAAACCATGATAAGAGGATTTTCTCTTGTTTCTTTGTGCCAGATCAGAGCCTTTAAACTTGTATACAAAAAGCAAGAAACATTGAGTTTTAGAATATCATACTGTAGTCTGGACATGTGACAGATTTAAAGTATGAGGGCAGAGAACTCAAGGGAATTGATCTGAATTTCATTTTTCCTTTTGCTTTGTATCCCAATTACAATACCATTTCTAGGAGTGGCTGTCTCATGGAAAGCCTGCAGATCTCTTTGCTGTAATCAGGACAGGAAGCCTAATGCTTTAGGATTTGGTAATTATCTTTCCATCAGCATTTCCTCAAGGGCCTGGCTTCTGTACTCAGAAAACTCTCCGTAAGGAGATGAAGTTGTTCTGATTTAAAAATCCTAGTTTCTGCTGGAACTTGTGTGGTCTCTAGCTTCAGAAGTTTAGACCAAGAATTGAGGGGAAGGATCAAGTGGGACTTCTAGCCTCCAAACCTGTGAGAAAATAAAGTTCTGTTGTTTAAGCCACTCAGTATGTGGCATTTTGTTGTAGTAGCCTGAGCAGAGTAATATAGCAATGAATTCACATTTGGAGAAAAAATGAGAGCCTGTATTGAGGTAGTAGCTTTGGGTTTAGAGAAAGGGAGAAACTAGTGACGATTACTAAGTAGGATTTAGTGATCTATTGCATCTGGAGTGTAATCGAGAAGGAGGAGTCTAGGCCAACCCTAAGATTTCTAACATTGGTACTTGGGTAGATTATGATTTCATTAAAAGAAGTGGTGAACTTGTGAGTGTGTGTGCATGTGCACATGTGTCCATGTGTATATGTGTATTAGTTAGCATAAGGCTAAGAAGCTATTTAAAAAAAAAGATACCCAATAAAGATAGACCTTTATTTCTCTCTCATATATCAGTACAAGATCAGCATTCCAGGTTGGTGGGTACCTCTGCTTCTCAATGACCCAGATTCCTGGATTGCTTCTTCATTCTTCAAAGCCTTGACATCATCTGCATGGTTAAAGTGGAGTTGCCACAGTTTCCAGCTGTTGCAAGGGTGAGAGAAAATGAAATACAGAGGAAACAGATCTGGACATCATAAGTCCAAGAGCTGGAAGTGGCACAGTCACTTCTGTTCACATTGCTTTGAAGAGAAATTGGCAATGTGGCCACAATTAACTTTGAAAAGCTAGGAAATTTTGTATGTCTAGGAAGCCCCATGCCAAGCTAAAACTCCATTTCTATAGAAGGAAAGGGTAATGGATTTTGATGAGCAGTGAGCAATCTCTGCCATAGTAGGGATGTGAAGGTGGCTAAAGATATATATTTAGGAGACATTGAACTGTTAGAATGGAGGGGCACTTGGGTGACTTAGTAGGTTAAAGCACCCAACTCTGGATTTCGGCTCAGGTCCTCATCTCACAGTCGTGAAATCTAGCCCTGAGTCAGTTCCTTGTTGGCTGTGGAGCCTGCTTGAGATTCTCTTTCCCACGCCCTCTGCCCCCTCACTCTCTATCTCTCTCAAGAAAATAAAAACAAAAACAAAAACAAAAAGAAACCAAAAACAAAAAAGAAAGAACTATGAGAATGGAGGGGATCTCAAGAGAGTATGTACAGATGAGAAAATAATGTACAAAAGGAAATACCAGTATTTGGAAAAGGAGCCATGCAAGAGATCAAGAAGAACTGACACATCCTTATCTTTTTAGGGATACATCCTTATCTTTTTAGGTATACATTTATGATTCTTTTAGGTTACCTGGCATCTAAGCCCTCTTCCTATGTTTGAGAAATTTCTCACCTCATGAATTTTGGTAGGAGGAGAACCATCTCCAAATACAGAGCTGTGATGATGCCAGGTACTTCTCTCCCAGCTATCGTTGTGTCAAGTGTATAAGCATGTGATGTAGCTCTGCCAACCAGGTGCATCCAATCAGTCTCTAAGTTGCAAGCTAGTAAGACAGAGCATGGAAAACGGGAATCCCCTAGCAGCAGTGGTGATTGCGGTGGGATCGAGTGTCCAGGGCAACCCCGTAGTAGTACTAGGGCAGTGTCCACACCCAGTGCTGGTGATGTTGGCTGTACAAGCTGAAGTACTTGGCACTTGTGACAGTAATGATAGCATTGGTATCTCAAGCAGGTTACTACTGCTGGATTATTTTAAGTATTGCTTCTGTCTGAATAGCCTGTGACCTACCTTCTTCTGCGTCTGAGATTCCTTAGATCAGTGCAATATCATTGTGATAAATTCCCCCTTTCTTTTCCTTAAAAACAATACGATCTCTTTCTTATCTTTCTTCAAATGCAAATTTGTGGTTTGTCCTTTCCTTTTTAGAAGTCCAGTGAATATGTTTTAGAATATTATCTAAGAAGGAAGCGTTCTTCCCAGAAAATTTTTGAGGATCTAACTGTGTCTAAAATAATATGAATGTGCATAATGTAGGTCATGAGATGTATGTTGTAGTTGGCTACAAAAACCCTTGCCATGTTCAAGCAGGGAAACCCACAAATCATTATGATTTAGAAAATGTTGTAGGTTTGGTTTTTACTAATACAGGCTGGTGGTTTTGTAGGATTGCACGAACATTGATTTAGATCACAAGAGAAGCTAGGCAAGTAGTTTCAGCAGCAGTTAAGTAATGGGAAATGCAGAAGAAATGCTAAGCTGCTAATGATGCAAATTTCAAACCAGATTTAAAATTCATTTCCCCAGTCAGTTGATGGTTTCATAAGTTAACCTATTCTCATGGAAATAAGTATATATTTTATAATTACAGATTTAATATTTCTTTATCCATCTCTGGGTTTAGCTGTTAAGAGAAATTCTTTCTGATTAGAAGGACACAGATTTAAATAAAGATAGAAGATAGCTGATTATTCCATTAAAACCAAACTCTATTGTAGCATTGTGATTATTTTTTTAAAAACTAATTCTTTATGTTCCTTACTCCAGCTTCTTCTCTTTTTTCTACCTTTGTTAACCAATAACTTAAAAAAATTTTTTAACATATATTTGTTTTTGAGAGAGAGAGTATGGACACGAGTGGGGGAGAGGCAGAGAGAGAGAGAGAGAGAGGGAGAGACAGAAGATCTGAAGCAGGCTCTGTGCTACAGTAAGTGCCTGATGTGAGGCTCAAACTCATGAACCTCCAGGTCATGACCTGAGCAGAAGTCAAGAGTCAGCCACCTAACCAACTAAACCACCCAGGTAGCCCGGTTACCAAGAACCTTTAAAGTGGACATCCACTTCTTATTTCTCATTCCCATCATTGGTTCTTTTTAAGTTATCCAACGGTTCCGCTCATTTTCACTTGAAGAAACTGAATAATTTTGGGAATTTGTGTATATGCTTATTTGCTCAACAAGGCAGTCTTAGCTGTGAAGATAGGGGCCTTCAGTATGTTTGGGTTTTGAATGAATGAATGACAGAATGAAACAACAAACTATAGGTTATGAATGAGATCCAACAGGGGATTGAAGAAAGAAATTTACTTCTAGCTGTTGCTACCCTGTGTCTGAATTTTTAGTTTGAAATTTACCCAATCACTGCTTCACTCTCATTCCTTCCGCCCCTCCCCCCCATTTATTTACATCACTCTCAGCACAGAGCCCAACGTAGGGCTTAAACTCATGACCCTGAGATTATTACCTGAGCTGAGATCAAGAATTGAACACTTAACCAACTGAGCCACCCAGGCACCTCTCATTGCTTCTCTTATATGGAAATGAGAATTACTGTTAGGATATAATAATGCCTAACAGTGGAGCTGGGCTTATGCTCCAGGGGTCCGAGTTCATACCCATTATTATAATTTAGGCTGCTCCCTGTCCTACCAATGAGGTGGGGGTGGGGCATGAGACCACAGAACAACATTAGGGAGAGTTCTTGACACACCTGTCACACAGCTTTTGATGCTCTCCACCTCCACTCCACCTCACCCCATGAGATTTGTTAGCTTTGGAATGGAGTCAGAACATCTGGCAGCCTACATGGATGGCAACTAGAACTGTATTGCTATTTTGATGCCCTCCAGTGCACAGTTCAGTTCTCTTCTTTGCCTAAATATTTCTGCATCTTGAGTCTTTACTGAAAAATGGCTTCTTATACTTGAGTACCCCTAAAACTTCACTGGCTTCTCATTTATTTCTAATGTTTATTTTTATTATCTAAGGACAGTTGGAAAGAGTTTTTGAAAATAGAAACAGGCTCCCAGCAATTTATTTCTATCCTAAAGACTTTATTAAGTTTATTTAGTAAAATTTACTGGCACAAATGGAAGCATGGACCCTTATGCTTTCAGCTTATAACAGGCAACAACAACAACAAAAACTTGCAATAATGTAAATGTCTTAACGGTGGTGGATAACCTGGGGAGAGAAATTAATATCAACAGGGACTTTAAGCCTTCCTCCTGTCTCAGTGCTAGAATCCTGAGAAATTGGGGGTAGGGGGGTAGTGTTCTTGATTGGGTCATTGAAGAGGATATTGCTGACATTCAGGATCATAGTTCAGTATTGTTGAAGCACCATTCAGTGTAATTTTTTATAAGAATTAAGGAGACAAAGATAAATAGGAAGGAAAAGAGGAAGGAAAGGAAAGGAGGCCGAGAAGAGGAAAGGCACTGAGAAGGAAAGGAGAGCTGGGAGAGAAGATACAGGAGCAGAGGGAAGGACATGGGGAAGAGACAGAAGGAAAAATGACAGAAAGATGGTAACTATTATTCTTACAGAATTCCAGATGCGGATTTCTGTTCCTGTTAGCCTAGGCTGTCTTGCATTATCTCCAGAACTGAAAGAATTGGGCTCTCTTATGATAGAATCTCAGCTTGCCTTTGTGGCTTTAAAAAAGTAGGGGGAGAATTGGCATAATATTTTAGAGTCTTTGTTATTCCTCATTGGAATGCTGGCTTTGCAGGCCTGTCGGAGTCCAAACAGTTAACTCAGATAAAAGTAATTTATGTCTGGACTTTTGGTTGTATATTGTGTCCAAAGCAGGTTTGGATATTATCTGATTAATTGGGATGATCCGCCTCATTCAGACAGAAAAGCTGTGTCTCCTATACATTAGACTGTTGTTTTGAGTGTAGTTTTTGAGAAACATATTAAACTTACTAGGTGTCAGGAAATAGGGCTTATACTTTGAATCTTTCGGCTTAGTAACTCTTAGTAACTTGGTTTTGGGCAGTTCACCTAAGCTCCCTTGTTCATTTGAGCATCCGTACCACGATTGAATTGAGTTAATCCTCCTCATTTTGAATGATTTCAGCCATTTCTTGAGATTCCGTATGTGTTTGGTTTGAGGAGACCTAGGCCATACAGAAATGAACACAGTAACTGTACATTGTCCTAGAAAGTGTGATGGTGAAGAGCACAGTTTCTAGAAGGCCTTACTTAAATGCCAGCACTGTCAGTTAACCTTAGGTCACCTTAATCCTTATTTCAAACTCAATCTTTGTGTCTCAAGAGGAAAAAAAATTGATAATATAACTAATCTGAGTTCAAGATCAATCCTCGAAAGGGTCAGAGTAACCTGGCTATCCCCTGACCTGTGTCCAGTCCAGTAAAGAGTGCACATACTATCTCCATTCCTTTCTTTTAGTTCGCTGTAACACTGAGACACCCTTGCCGGCTCCAAGATTGCCGCTGCCCTCACCAAAGCCATCCTGTACTTTGTTATCGTGAAATTCAGGACATTTTTTTCTGCCCTTGCTGATTTTTTTTTGTGTCATGTGCTACAGTCTTCTATTTTCTCTTTCTAGAAAATATTCTCTTGATTTCTGAAACACCTCTCTTTCCAGGTTTCCCTTCAACCAACCCCTCAGGTCCCTTCTCCTCTTTTTTTTTTTTTTTTTAAAACAAATCCTTATTTTGAGGGCTGACTTTACATTGATTATAGCGAGGGAACTGCTCTACGACTGACGGAACCCCCTGATCTTCTTTTTCTAAAATTTATGTTTACCTCTTTTTCATCGAATTTCTCACAAACTGTGTTCATTATTTAAATTTAAAAAAATTTCATCAAGGTAATACATACATATGACTTAAACATTTGTATAAGCTTTTCATGAAAGATAATGTCCTATTGTCCAAACTCAACTACTTTCTACTCAATTGATGTCCTCACCTAGTTCTTTTTTTTTTTTAAGTTTATTTATTTATTTTGAGAGAGAGGCAGCACAAGCAGAGAGTGAGAGAGAGAGAATCCCAAACAGACTCCATGCTGCCCGCACAGAACCCAACATGGAACTCAGTCCCACAAACCATGAGATCATGGCCTGAGCCAAAACCAAGAGTTGGACGATTAACCAAGTAAGCCACCCAGGTATCCCTGTGCTCACTTAGTTCTAACTCCATATCCCCAAATGATGAGCTGCTACTGCTTGTACTGTCATTTCTTAATGTCTTAGTCTTCTTTCTGTGGAAAATAAGACTTTAGTGCTTTCTTCCCACTCTCTCCACAGCCCACCAAATAAACACACACACATCCACATACACAGAGATCTTTAACATTCCTTCTGATGTAGATATAACACAGCTGAGCAATATAAAATTTTTGTATCCCTTGGAGAAGAGAGGAAAGGTCTTTTTTTTTAATTTCTAGTTTCCTTAGTTTTCTATGTAGCTGTCACTAAATCATCTGCACACTCTTTAACTTAAAAATTTCTGCCAGTAATTCAGATTCACTAGATATTACTATGAATTTCATCTGTTTTTTCCCCCCCTTTCTTGGAGCTGACTTTTCTCCTGTCAAAATTTGAAGTGATTTCTCTCTAAGCTTGTAGTTCAACTGTCATTCTAGGTTCCCTGTCATTCTGTAGATTCCCTTTGCCTCTCATTGTATTGGATTTTTTTTTTTTTTTAGCTTCCTAAGAAAGGGTCAGTATGGAGATATACATGTGAGACTTTGAAAGTCTCAAAACATTTTTATTCCATTTTGATATATTATGGTGTTGTTTCATTTAGCTGATTCCTTTGTTGTTTCATGTTGGTTGATAATGTTTTTCCAGTATACTTTATTATTATTGATGCTTTCTTCTTGTCCTATAAATTATTGGGAGGAGGGCATTAAAATTTCTAACTGTTGTGAGTTTGCCAATTTCCCTTTTAGGTTCAGTTTTTGCTTCTTGTGTTTAGAATCTCTGTTATTAGGTAATACACATTTAGGATATTATGGTCTCTTCATAAATTGCTGCATTTTAACTTTTCTTTAATTCTTCAGTGTCTAGTCTGCTGTTAACCTTATCCAGTGGAATTCTCCTTTCAAGTATTTTGTTATTCACTTCTGATACTTTGGTTGGGAACTTTTTTTATACCTTCCGTTTCCTTCTTTTTTTTTTATGACACCACATTTATTGATAAATATATTGCAGAAAGAAAGACACATAGGTTTTATAAATGGATAGTTTAAAGAATGATAGCGAAACAAATACCCATAACCTCACCACCCAGCTTCAGAAATAGAACATTGTAATTCCTCTCTGTATTTCAACCTATGATGTTCCCGTGCTTTCATTAGAGATTTTCACATGCATGTGTGTTCCTAAATGATACGTTAGCTTTTCCTTATCTGGCCTTTATATAAGTAGAATTACATAGTTGTCCTTTTGTGATGTAATTTTTATTTTGTGTTAATTGTTGGTTTCAAAGATACATCCATGTTGATGTATGCAGTTGATTTATTTTTACTATTTACTAATTCATAATTAAATTTTTTAATGTTTTATTTATTTCTGAGAGAGAGGAAGAAACAGAGTGAGCAGGGGATGGTCAGAAAGAAAGGGAGATACAGAATCTGAAACAGGCTTCAGGCTCTGAGCTAGCCCTCAGCACAGAACCCGACGCAGGGCTAGAACCCACAAACTGTGAGATCATGAGCTGAACTGAAGTCGGACTTTAACCTACTGAGCAACCCAGGCACCCCATAATTCATAATTTAAATATAACCAAATTTAGAGGCACCTGGGTGACTCAGTTGGTTATGTATCTGACTTTGGCTTGGGTCATGGTCTCATGGTTAATAGTTCTAGCCCTGCATCGACTCTCTGCACTCCTTGCACAGACCGCTTCAGATCCTCTATCCCATGCTCTCTCTCTGCCCCTCCCCTGCTTGCATGCTTTCTCTCCCTCAAAAAGTAAACAAACAAACAAACAAATAAAACCAAATTTATCCAGTCATTTTCATGAATATTGGAATGTTTCCAGCTCTTTGCTATTATGGAAATCGTTCATGTGTAACTGTGCTATGCCTTGGATAAGAGTTAATGAAAAAGAGAGTATTCTTGTCCAGATGTGCAATGTAATGAGAAACAGTTGATGTTCCTATTAACAGGTGTGATAGGTCCTGTTAGTACTCATCTCTACCAACCTTTTCATTGTCATTCTTAAATGTTTGCCCAACTGTGACATATGAAAATGGTTTCATTGTGAGTTTAATTTGCATTTAATTTATTACTGATGACATTGAGCATCTTTTAAAATCTTCATTGAACATCCATATTTCACCTTCCATGAAATGCCTATTTATGTTTTTTTGGCCGTCTTTTAACATCTGTTTGTGAAAATTATTTACTGGTTGCACGTACCACCTCCCATTTTAGTTCTTTTTCTTCTTTTCATGATCTCTTTTTATTTTGTTTTTATTATTTTTTTATTTTAAAAACTTTTTTTAATGTTTTTATTTCTGAGAGAGAGAGAGAGAAACAGCATGAGCAGGGGAGGGTCAGAGAGAGAGGGAGATACAGAATCCTAAAGAGGCTCCAGGCTCTGAGCTAGCTGTCAGCACAGAGCCCGACGCAGGGCTCGAACCATGAGATCATGACCTGAGCCGAAGTCGGACGCTTAACTGACTGAGCCACCCAGGCACCCCTTAAGTTTTTATTTTTAATTCTAGTCAGTTAACATACAGTATAATATTGTTTCAAGTGTACAATATAGTGATTCAACACTTCCATACAGTGCTCATCGTGACAAGTACACTCCTTAAACCCCATCACCTATTTAACCCGTACCCCCACCCACCTCCCCTCTGGTAACCATCAGTTCTTTATAATTAAGAATTTGTTTCTCGGTTCCTCTCTCTCTCTCTTTTTTCCTTTGCTCATTTGTTCTTTTTCTTTTCTTTTCTTTTCTTTTAAATATTTTTACTTATTTCTAGGAGAGAGAGAGAGACAGCATGAGCAGGGGAGAGTCAGAGAGAGAGGGAGTCACAGACTGAAACAGGCTCCAGGCTCTGAGCTGGCAATCAGCACAAATCCCAACGCGGGGCTCAAACCCACGAACCACGAGATCATGACCTAAGTGAAAGTCGGACGCTTAACCGACTAAGCCACCCAGGCGCCCCTCATTTGTTATTTTTCTTAAATCCCACATGTGAGTGAAATTATATGGTGTTTGTCTTTCTTTGACTTACTTTGCTTAGCATTATACTCTCTAGCTCCATCCAAGTCATTGTAAATGGCAAGATTTCATTCTTTTTATGACTGAATAATATTCCATTGTATATATACCACATCTTCTTTATCTCTTCATCAATCAGTGGACATTTGAGCTGCTTCCATAATTTGGCTATTATAAATAATGCTGCTATGAACATATGGGTGGATGTATCCCTTTGAATTAGTATTTTTGTGTTCTTTGGGTAAATACCCAGTAGTGATATTGCTAGATCATAGGGTAGTTTTATTTTTAACTTTTGAAGGAACTTCCGTACTGTTTTCCACATTGGCCTCACCAGTTTACATTCCAACCAATGTGATGGCTCCTTTTTATCCACATCCTCGCCAACACCTATTATTTCTTGTGTTTTTAATTTAAGCCATTCTAACAGGTATGAAGGGATATCTCATTATCATTATAGTTTTGATTTGCATTTCCCTGTATATCTTCCATTTCTTAAACATCATGTTCGTGTTTTCTTATATTTTTTAAATATATAAATATATGTTTATAAACATACATATATTCTCTTTATATGTTGTACATTCATGTGTTATGTATATTATATATAATCCCTATATTTATATATTACACAACATATATATATATATATACACACACATATATATATGCTGTTTTAATGTACTTTTGTCTTAATTTTATTATCTTTAACACTTCTGTGCCTGTTTTATTAATAAAGCTTATTTTTTGTTATGGGACATATTTTCCTCCCTCTTTCATGCCTGACAATTTTAGATAAGATGCTAGACATTTTCAACTTTACCTTGTTGGTTGATGGCTTTTCAAAAAATTATTTCTTTATATATTTTTGAAGTTTGTTCTGGGACACAGTTAAATTACTTGAAATTAAATTACACAGTTGGCTTCTTTCAAGGTTCACTTAGAGCTTTGTTAAACTCTGCTCAGAGCTGGATTAGTCTAGGACTAATTTAGCCTCACTATTAAAGCAATACATTTCTGATGACTCCACCCAAAGACCCATGTAATAGGAAGTTTTTCCATTCTGGATGGTGAGAATAAGCATGAATTACAGTCCTTGTTTAGCTATGGAAATTGTTTTGCATACTCTATACCAATGCTTCTTTTCCTAGACGTGGGTAGTTTGCTCACATATGTGCCTAGAACACTAGTCAGCCACACTCATGTGAACCCTTCTGTAGATCTTAGAGGTCTCTGTGAAACTCATCTCTCTCTGTTCTCCACCACCCCCTACTAGCTGCCCCACTTACCTGCCTGCAACACACAAATTCTGGCTACCTTAGCCTTTGAATTTCCAACCCCATGTTGTCAACTCAACCAAACTTCTGAGGTCTTTTTGAAGTCCCCTTCTCTGAATGGTACACTGGAAATGGTGTCTAGCATGAGACTCCTTACTTCTTACTCTTCAGATTTCATTTCTTAGACTCTTCCTAAATGCCATACGAAGTATGCGCTGTTTGCTTATAATTAAGGTGAAAGGGCTTTGGTAAATTTCCTTAAGGTTACAAGTTATGAAACATTTATATGTATTTTTATTCTAAATGAATAAATTACTATGCCCCAAATCAGTAAAATACATAATTTTTATTCCTGAATTCCTTGAAAGGCTGTCAGTCCATGTAAATAGGTCCCTGCTTGCCCACTGGTATAATTTGGCAATATTTTATTTCCTTTTGTATGTAGTTTGATACAAGACTGGTAAATTCTGATTTTTCAGGTATATAGGCATAGCAATCTTTGCCACTGAGAATGAAAAACCCTTCCTGGAAATTCCCATGCAATTTTTTAGGAACCTATTTCTAATGGCCACCATCTCAGCTGTGAGCCAATTTGAGAAAACAGTCATGTTCTAAAAGGTTAAGATAATTTATCTGTCTCAAAGAGCTCTCAAACCCATATGAAGGCATCATTGCATCCCCAATTTTAATGTGCTTCAGCTGCAAATATGGCAGACTTTTCATTTGGCACTAAGATGACACTTAGATTGGGCAAGATGACTTAGCTAGCATAAGCCCAACCAGCTTCATGGCATGCATGAGTAAGCAAGGGTTCTGCAAGTAAAATTCAGTGCCTATGAGAGTATCATATTTTCTTTTCTAAAATTGCAAGTTTTCCCAGAATCAAAGTGTCATTAGAATCTATAAATGCCATAATTTCAGCATAGACCAAGATATAGCTATAAGTGCTTGTTCAGGGAACACAGTGCCATTACTGACACACAGCAGTAATCCAAGTATGTTAGTTGCTAAAAGAAGACAGATACCTACACTTTGTGTTACTGATGTGAGAAGGCTGAAAGAAATGTCAGTCATGTGGGGTTTATACATCAAGAACTTCCAACTTTTCTAAGTATTTTCTCAGGTGGGAGGCTCTTGTATCATAGGGAATTCTCTATCCATGTTCTGAGATATATGTTGTTAGATGCAGGGTTGGCAATGTAAGCATTTTGAATATTTTTTGACAGCTCAGAGAATGTATTGTTATATTTTTATTATGCTGTGGATCACTAGTAATAAAAGGTATAGTAATAGCTCTAGGTACAAATGCATAGTTTTCTGTATTTTTAAAACATTGAATAATTTTTGAATATTCATATGGCTCAAAACCCAAAACAATACAAAAAAGTATTACCCTGAAGATGACTGCTCCCCTCCCAGCCCCCATTCACTTTAACACTTCCCTCTCTCCTCTATGTTACTAGTTTCTTGTGCAATCTTTCCAGTGTTTTGGTTTTTTTTTAATGAAAGCACAAACAAATATAAATATGTGTATTTTGGAGGCTCCTGGATGGCTCAGTTGGTTGAGTGTCCAACTCTTGATTTCAGCTCAGGTCATGATATCAAGATCATGGGATTGAGCCCCACGTTGGGCTCTGTGCTGGTCATGGAACCTGCTTAAGATTTTCTCTCTCTCTCTCTTTCTCTGCCCATCTCCACCACTCCCACACTCACTCTTTCCTTAAAAAAAAAAGTCTTAAGTATGTGTATTTCATTCTTTTGAATACAAATATTAGCATAAATGCAGAGTGCTATGAATTTTGCTTTTTTTAAAGTTTATTTATTTTGAAAGAGAGAGAGAGAGAGAGCGATTGAGCATAGGCGTGCAAGTGGGGGTAGGGCAGAGAAAAGGTGAGAATCCCAACCAGGCTCTACACTGTTAGTGAGGAACCTGACACAGGGCTCAAATCATGAACTGTGAGATCTGGCCCGAGCCAAATCAAAAGTTAGATGCTTAACCCGACTGAGCCACCCAGTCCTCCTCCATCCCCTAGATTTTGCTTTTTTTAAACTTAATAATAGAGCCTTGAGCTCTTTTCACCTGAGCATTGATATAGTATTGAATACTATTTCTTTCTATGAATGTATCCTAGTTTCTTTAAACAGCCCCCTTCTGAAGGGTACTTGGGTTACTTCCAATAATTTGTTATTATAATAGTATTAAAATGGAAAATTTTATAGATACTTTATTTGGTATATATTTAGTTGCAGGATTAATTTGAAATTTAACTTAAGTCAAAGGGTAGATGCATTTATAATTTTAACAAATATTATCAGATTTCTTTCAAGATGGACTGTACAGGTTCTTACTCCTAAGCAGTAGAGTGGCTTTGCCCATAGCTTTGCTACCAGAATGTGTTGACAAATTTGGATAATTGACAATATATTAAATGAGAAATTATATTTTAGTGTGGATTCAATTTACATTTCTCCATTTATGAGTCAGGTTAAACAATTTTTATATGTATAATAATTTATATTTATTTTTCTTTGAAATCTGTTTTTGCTTTTTACCTATCTTCTATACATTTGTTTACTTTTTTCTTATTTATATTTAAGAAATATCTATAGTCAGAGAGATTGGCTCTTGGGATACGAGTTTCAGGTATTTATTTACACTGTGTCATTTGTGTGGGGTGTAATCTGTGGTATATATTTGCCAGTTAGTAATTGTTTATTTTAATTTAGTTGTTCTTTATGGCTTATTGAGTCATAGAAAGGTCTTTCCAAATCCAGGGTTATAAAGGAATTCTTCCATATACTTTTATTTTTATGTTTTACATTTGTATATTTGGCTTATTTGGAATTTACTCAGGTGTTTAGTTGGAGGTAGGGATATAATTTTATTCTTTTCTCTATGGCTCCCAGTTCTTCAAGCAGTGTGTATTAAAAAGTCCAACTTTTTTGGCTTTTTGATATCCACTTTTAAGACATATTAATTCTAAGTGCCAATTTAGTGCTATTTCCAGACTTTCTGTTCTATTCTTTTAAGAGTAGAAAGTGGAAAGTAGGAAGGAAGAGATCACCACAAACATGGCTGAAAATAAGTTAAATGTAATACTTGTTAAGGAAGATAGAAAAATGTTCTTAGGCCACAGTCTTTTGAAAAACAATAAGAACAGCAGACAAACAGTAACAATAACATAAAAAAAAAAAACTAGGCTTACAGAATCTAGGGAAACATGAAAGGTAGGGATTAGCTGGCTTTCACAGTGGGCTAGAAGCCAGAGCTGTATTGATTGATTGATTGCAGCTTGCTTAAGCCAGGTTTGTGGTTATTTATTTACAACTCAGAATATGGGCAAGGAGGAGCCAAATTTGGAATGTAGGGACTCCCTGTTTCATTTTCTATCTACCTATTCATGTCCTGTGCTAATTCAGGCCTATAATTTTATATAACCAGAAGGCCTATTCATGAACATTTTATGAGGGAGACAGTTTCATACTCATATGAGCCGTGAGTATGTCTGGTTTCCACACAAACCTTGGTGATTTTATTTTCCCAATTGCGTTTTGACCTTTTATTTGCCCCAATTAGTTCTGAGTGCCATGGGCAGATGAGGTATTATTTAATCTTTAAGATTTTGCAAGATTCATTTGAAATACAATTTATAAAATGTATGTCTTGATTCTGTTAATAGGCAAAGGTGTTATAAACTTGGAATAAGTCATGTAAATATCTCTTGCTGCCAATTATTATATTACTCTTTACACATAAATATGTGCCTATCCATCCCCAGAAGATATATATAATCATTGAAGTATTTTAATGGAATTTGAAAAAAAATTAAGCTAAATGTCAAAAGAAGTCTGTCTAATGAGGAATTTGAGTTGCCTGTGCCTTATTGGCTTTTCAACATTGTAGTCCTGACAGATTGAACAAGGGATTCTCACAGTGTTGAACAACATGGGACCTTTGGAGAAATCTTAGGTTTTATGGTATTTTGGGTCTGCAAAATTTCAGTACTCATCCATTTGGGTTTTGTCTTTATTAATTTCATTGCCATAATTTCTTCTTCTGTTCTATCCTCCCATATGGGTTTATACCTTTAAATTTTTAAATTAAATTTTATTTTATCCTTCACTGTTGTTTCAGTGAGATTGTAATTAGGAGTGAAGATAAATGCATATATTCAGATATCTTCTTCAACTAGTAACCTTCCCATGGCATTGTAAGTGTTATTTTATTCATCTATGTTTGACTAATTTGGATATTCTCTGGGAGAATACCTATGACCTACTCATTTTGTTTAGTGAGAGCTCTTGCCCATGGTAAGCTCTCATAGTTTCTTACTAGATTACTATTTTATTTTATTTATTTATTTAATGTTTATTTGTGAGAGAGAGAGTGAGAGACAGACAGTGTGAGCAGGGGAGAGGTAGAGAGTGAGGGAGACACAGAATCTGAAGCAGGCTTCAAGCTCTGAGCTGTCAGTACAGAGTCCTACATGAGGCTTGAACCCATGAACTGTGAGACTGTGATCTGAGCCAAAGTCTGAATCTCTACCGACTGAGCCACCCAGATGCCCTAATTATATTTTATTTTACTTTATATTTTTTGAGAAACAGAGAGAGAGATAGAGAGTGCAAGTAGGGGAAGGGCAGAGAGAGAGAGGAAGAGAGAGAATCTGAAGCAGGCTCCACACCCAGCTCACAGGGCTCAGTCCCACAACCAGGAGACCATGACATGAGCCGAAATCAAGAGTCAGATGCTCAACTGATTGAACCACCCAGACACTCCAATTACTGTTTTAATTAATTTGTACGTAGCAAAATACACAACTGAGAGAAGGAACTCTTTAAAGGCTGTATTCATAGAGAATTTTCCATCATATACTGTGCTGTGCTCTAATAGAATAGTTTGGGTCCAACAGGAGGTGCAAGTTTTTCTATTCAGTTCTCATTATCTATTTTAATCCACTTACTCTCAATATAAGCAACTTGCTTAGATTTGAAATAAGATTAAATCATATCCAGAAAAAAAACAGAACATGGCAACAGAGCAAATTGCTGTCATTTTATGTCAAGGAAAATAAATCTCATTTCATGATTATATATGGCAATCTACGATAAATTACTAGCATACACAGTGCCTGTTTTTCCAGGAAAATAAATAAATAAATAAATAAATAAGGTGAATTCTCCATTCCAGGAACTACTTTCTACTCAGAAAAAAAAATGTTTATGAAATGATTAGCTTTTCTTTTCCTCAAAATCATTTAAGTGATGCACTTTCTATATGGAAGTCCTATGTCCATTCATAGCAATGGACTGTGCATTGGTCTCCATCACAGGAAAGAAGAGAACCAAATTAATCATAAATGGAGCATTCTTATGTACATATGTGTTTACGTTTATTGACTCACAGGAGAGAGTCCCATTTGGCTTTAAGGGTAAAAGAGCTGACTATATTTTCATCTTACTACTCAATCCAAAAATGATGCTGTGAGTGATGCTAGAAGAGTAAATATTTCAGCTGTCAGGAAAATTAAAAGATCTTAATGTTGACACCTGATAAAACTAAAAAATCAACATTTCTTCCATCCCTCTGTCCTTTTCTTCCTTCGTATTTTTCCCCTCCCTTACTCCTTTGAAGGGGTAATAGATAATATATAGTAAAAAAAAAAAAAAGAAGTACAAAAGTGCACTAGGAGAAGTAAGTCTGTGCCCATCACGAGACTCTTGTTTCTCTCCTCATAGGCAACCACTGCAGCACAGCCCATTTGTGAATCATTCCAGATATGTTCTATGCTTTACCAGTGTATATGTGCACATACTACATTTTTAATTTTTCTCAAATGTGTGAATATCATAGATACTTTTTTTGATCCTTATTTTTCACTTACTAATGTACATCGGAGAGCCTACTTTTTAAGAGTATCCATGGTGTTTAAAAGCTGCAACCACCATTATATGACTGTAGCAGCAGCTAACATATTCCCTCTTGATGAAAGTTTAGGTGTTTTTCACTTTTATGTTACTAAAAACAATGTGGTATATATTCTGGTACATAATTCTTTGTAGACACATAGTGTATATCTGTAGAATAAATTCCAATTTATTCCAAATGTGTACTGGCTGGACCATAAAGTATATATACTTTATTTTGATAGATAATCCAATTTGCCAGTTTATGGTCCCACTGACAGTCTATGGATACTCTGGTTCCCCCCCCCACCTCATGTGTTACCAAATCTTAAAATATTTTCTGACCCAACTGAAAATTGAAATCTCATGTAGTTTTATTTTGCAAATTTTTATTATAAATAAGATGCAGCATCTTTTCATATGTTGTTTAAGTTCTTTTTTTCTGTCATTTGACTTTTCATAATCTTTGCTTATTTTTCTTTTGGATGGTTGATTTATACAAATTTATTATATTAATCGCATTAGTTACTGTCATCTTTTGTGTTGCAGAAACTTTTACCTAATTTTAATTCATCATTTGAACTTGTTTATGTGAAATCTTTTATTTTCCAGGGGTCAAAATGTATCTTATTTTCATTGCTTCTGGTTTTTGTTTGCTGAAAGACAGAATTAAAAATGTTTGTCATCTTTTCTTTTAGTACCCTCATCTGTCTTAGTTTACACAAGAATGCTCTCCCTGGAATGTATTTTGGTGTTAGAGTGACATGAATCGGGCCATCTCAATATCTGTAAATTACTTTGAAAATGCTTTAGCATTTTATTGTATTATTTGTTTTACTTATGTTGAACTGTAATGCAAGTCAACTAGCATTTTATCAGAAAGCCCTTATTGAGAGACGACCACAACTCTTCTGTTATAACTGGCCCCATCAAGCCTTACTTTTCGAATTAGCATATTGAATGTCAGAAATTTTTTCTTTTTTTTAAAAAAGTTTTTGTGTTGAAAATTGTTACCTGTTTACTAATTTGATGAAATTAGAAATGGGATATCACTGGTGAAATTAAAGGTATTTCAGATATATGGACAAGTCAAAGTATTTTAGAAAAGACACCATGCATAACCATGCATAAACGAGGCTTAAGAACCCATTTAAGTTCCACTCTGCACCCTTCGGGATAGAGCTTGAGTTTTGAATCTCTAAGTAGTTCTGAATCCTGCCATTAGTTTAAAAGTTTAGTTGGGGGAGGGGCACCTGGGTGGCTCAGTCAGTGAAGCGTCTGACTTTTGCTCAGGTCATGATCTCACAGTTCATGAGTTCAAGCCCTGTGTTGGGCTCTGTGCTGACAGCTAGCTCAGAGATTGGAGCCCGTTTTGGATTCTGTGTCTCTCTCTGAGCACACTGTCTCTCTCTATCTCTTAAAAATAAATAAACATTAAAAAAAAAACGTTGGTTGGTTGTGTGATGCTGATTATCCCTTCTCAGAAATGCTCAGGTCTGGCTCATGTGAATCTTTTACGTAGGGATGTAGTTAAAGCATCTTGGATATTTATTTAACACGTGGTGTGTGTGTGTGTGTGTGTGTGTGTGTGTGTGTGTGTGTGTGTCTTTGGAAGCTTGCTTCCATTCTGACTAAAGGAATATCTAACTACATCCATCTCAGAGTTTGTCCACGGCTACTTTTATATAGTGAAACTTAATTGCACATACCACAATTACTTAGGTCAGCTTGCAACAACCTACTTCTTCATTTCTTTCTTCTCTCTCTCTCTCTCACTCCCTCTCTCTCTCATATCAGTTGACCTTTAATGTCCAAAAGAGGCATGGTTGGAGAGCACAGATGTGGTAGAGTCAACCTAATTCATTTCTGTTGGCCATTCTTGTGTGATATTCTTAACTTTTAAGTAATTCATATTTCCTCACTGATTTGAAATGCCACATTTGACATATACTAAATTCTCATAGACAATTGGGTGTATTTCTGGATTCTTTATTTGATTTACTCAATCTATGCTAGGATCAAGCTTTTAATTAATTACAGCTTATTCTTCAGAATTTTCTTGGCTTGTTTTTTCATGTAAACTAAGAGCCTTGTCTCCCCCTAACCCCACCATAAAAAAATTCCATTTTTATTTAATCTATCTATCTGGCACTTTCATAGTTCTTACTGGATTCCAGGCACTGTCATGAACATGTTAAATTTACAAGCTAATTTAAAGAAAACACTTCTATAATTTTTAGTCTTCTTAACCAAGAACGGGTATGTCTTTCTGTCCATTAAAGTTTCTCTTATATTTTTCAGTAGGCCTTATAGTTTTCTTCCTATAGATTTTATGCAGTTTTAAATTTATTTCTTAATTTTAACTGAGTTTTTTTCCATTCATTATATTTTATAACAAGCTATTTCTTATATATGGAAAGGCTGGTGGTTTTCAGTGTTAGTTTTGTAACCACCTAGAATATTAGATTCTCTTATTTCAGTTTCTAGAAATAAAACATTATAATCTACAAATAATATCATTGCCTTCTCCTTTCCATTGCTTATATCTTGCCTTTCTGGTATCTAGTTGCATCAGCTAGCACTTCCAGAACTATATTGAATGTTCTCTCAGTGGCTATTCTCACTGCACGATTTTAGGTTGTTTTAAGAGTACCTACTCAAAAAGAAGACATATATTTGGAGGTTCTCTCACTACAGTCTGTGTGACCTAAGTGCATGGTTTAATTTGGTTTTGTTTCATTTTTGAGATTATAAGTCAAGGATCTAGTTTGGTCCCTGGGACTTAATAGGTGCTAATCAATGATTTATTGTATGATAAATCAGTAAATGACTGAATGAATAAATGAATGGCATAGTTATCTGAAGAAAGTATGCATTGTTTTATTTATTTATTTTTAAATTTATTTTTAATGTTTTATTTATTTCTGAGAGAGAGAGAGACAGCACGAGCAGGGGAGGGTCAGAGACAGAAGGAGACACAGAATTGGAAACAGGCTCCAGGCTCTGAACTGGCTATCAGCACAGAGCCTGACACAGGGCTCAAACCCACGAACCATGAGATCATGACCTGAGCCGAAGTCGGATGCCCAACCGACTGAGCCACCCAGGTACCCCAGCATTGTTTGTTTTTGTTTTTTTTATCTTTTTAATGTTTATTTGTGTGTGAGAGACAGAGTGCGAGTTGGGAAGGGGTAGAGAGAGAGGGAGACACAGAATCTGAAGCAGATTCAAGGCTTTAAGCTGTCAACACAGAGCCCGACATCGGGCTTGAACCCATGAACCGTGAGATTATGAGCTGAGCTGAAAGTCTGTCTCTTAACCACCTGAGTCAGCCAGGCATCCCTGCATTGTTTCTTCTTAAACTTCTTGATCTCCTTTTCTCATTAAACTACTTCCTTTTGTGTCATACTTTTTACCCTCAATGTCCTTTTGTTTTCAGAACTTTTATGATCTTCATGCTGTGTAGAATCTTAACTGCCTATTTTCTAACATCCTGTGGAATCTGATCCCACCCTACCTATCCAGACTTAATTCTACCATTTCTCCATATTTGCTTATTTTTCTCCCTAGGTTATTCTCTGCAGTTCCATACAAACATGTTAGGCTCATTCCCACCTTAAGTGTCTTTATTCTGGGTTCCATTTCTAACTTCCCAATACTTTTTACATTGCTCCTTGTCTATCCAAATTCTACCTATTCTTCATACTCTAGATGAAGGACTATCCCATAAACATCCCCCATCCTCTTAGCCTTTCTTCTCCATATTTCAAAACCCCAGCAATATTTATGGTCAATACTGAACACCTTAATAGATAATTATATACTGTTTTGTATTGCTGACCATAATTCATGCCTATTCATCTTACCACCCAGAGTAAATGATAATCTTTTTGAGGGCAGTGACCATGACTTAAGCTGTCCAATATAATCGTAGCATCTTGCACAATGCTTAGCACAGAGGAAATTAATTAGCCAATAATTGTTATTTATTGTCTATAAATAAATAAAGCCCATAAACTTGATTTCTTTGGCCTGAAAATAGCTCTTTTAAAATTAAACACTAATGCCTTAGGCTGTGCATGTTTACTACTTCTCATCACAGACTTCTTTGTTGTACTGTAGTTAGGACGTATTTATACTTTTAGGTTACCTGTATAGTCTGGTAGACAAGTCTGCTTGTGATATTACAGGGTTTCAGTATGGGTTAGTTGACCATTTCCTATCATAAGGTGAAGTGATAACCAGATGAGCATCAAACATGACTGATTTCCGTTTTAAGTCAAGAAATTAGTTCATTTGGGGAATGGGAATGTTCTGGCTCTGTTGCTTAAATGTCAAGACAAGAGGACTTCTGTTTTTATAACTGAATGACAAAAAGAGTTAGCACTTATCCCATCTGCAAGAGAGGCTGAGAGACTGAGTGCTTTTCACTGGCATATTGGTACTTTGAACAAAGATAGGATTATTTCAGTTAAGAGAGAGGAAATGAGTATTGGTTGGGCAATGGCATTCAGCTACAATATAACTTTTTAAAGTAAAAGTAATTTAAAAATTCCCAGGATTGAGTTTTATATCTGTAGAATTATTAGAATTTGCCCAGTTAATTACTGGTAGACAAAAAATAAACGTGTTGAGTAATGTATACATTTAAAATTTATGTATAAGAATTGTCCCTAGATGGTCAGGAACAAGACAGGGATGTCCACTCTCCCCACTGTTATTTAACACAGTACTGGAAATCCTAGCCTCAGCGATCAGACAACAAAAAGAAATAAATGGCATCCAAATCAGCAAGGAAGAAGTCAAACACTCACTATTTGTGGATGAGTTGATACTCTATATAGAAAACCCACAAGGCTCCACCAAAAAAGACTAGAACTGATGCATGGATTCAGTAAGGTCACAGGATATAAAATCAATGTAAAGAAATCTGTTACATTTCTATACACCAACAGTGAAGCAGCAGAAAGAAATCAAGGAATGTATCCCATTTGTAATTGCACCAAAACCCATAAAATTCCTAGGAATAAACCTAACCAAAGAGGTAAAAGGTCTGTATTCAGAAAACTATAAAACACTGATAAAATAACTGACAATGACACAAAGAAATGGAAAGACATTCCATGCTCATGGATTGGAAGAGCAAATATTGTTAAAATATCTGTACTACCCAAAGCAATCCCCATCAAAATATCACCAGCATTTTTCACAGACCTAGAATGAACAAACAGTCTTATAATTTGTGTGGAACCACAAAAGACCTTGAATATGCAAAGCAGCCTTGAAAAAGAAAAACAAAGCTGGAGGCATCACAATCCTAGAGTTCAAGCTATATCACAAAGTTGTAGTGATCAAGACGGTATGGTACTGGCATAAAAACAGACACTTTGATACGTGGAACAGAATAGAAAATCCAGAAATGAACCCACGACTATATGGTCGACTCATCTTCAACAAAACAGGAAAGAATATCCAATGGAAAAAAGACAAATCTCTTCATCAGATGGTGTTGGGAAAACTGGATAGCAATGTGTAAAAGAATGAACCTGGACCACTTTCTTACACCATACACAAAAATAAATTCAAAATGGATGATAAACCTAAGTGTAAGACAGGAAACCATCAAAATCCCTAAAGGAGAACGCAGGCAGTAACTTCTTTGACCTTGGCCATAGCAATTTCTTACTAGATATATCTTTTGAGGCAAGGGAAACAAAAGCAAAAATAATATATTGGGACTTCATCAAGACAAAAATCTTTGGCACAGTAAAAGAAACATCCATCAACAAAACTAAAAGGCAACCTATGGAATGGGAGAATATATTTGCTAATGGCATAGCAGATAAAGAGTTAGTATCCAAAAAATATATAAATAACTTATAAAACTTGAACACCCCAAAAATGAATAATCCAATTAAAAATGGGTAGAAGACATGAATAAATATTTTTCCAAAGAAGACATTCAAATGTGGCTAACAGACATGAAAATATACTCAGCATCACTCAGCATCAGGGAAATACAAATCAAAACTACAATGACATATCACTTCACCCTAGTCAGAATGGCTAAAATGATCAACATAGGATACAACAGGTGTTAGTGAGGATGGGGAAGAAGAGGAATCCTCTTACACTGTTGGTGGGAATGCAAACTGGTGCAGCCACTGTGAAAAACAGTATGAAGATTCCTCAAAAAGTTAAAAATAGAACTACCCTTGGGGCGCCTGGGTGGCTTAGTCGGTTAAGCGTCCGACTTTCGCTTAGGTCATGATCTCGCGGTTCGTGGGTTCGGGCCCCGCGTCGGGCTCTGTGCCGACTGCCAGCTCAGAGCCTGGAGCCTGTTTCAGCCTGTGACTCCCTCTCTCTCTGACCCTCCCCTGCTCACGCTGTTTCTCACTCTCTCTCTCTCCCAGAAATAAATAAAAAATATTAAAAAAAAAAATAGAACTACCCTGTGATTCAGCAGTTGTACTACTGGGTATTTACCCAGAGAATACAAAAACATTAATTCAAAGGGAAACCTGTACCCCAGTGTTTATAGCAGCATTATCAACAATAGCCAAATTATGGAAAGAACCCAGATGTCCACCGACTCATAAATGGATTAAGATGTGGTATATAGACACAATGTAATATTGCTGAGGCATAAAAAAAAAAAGAAATCTTGCCATTTGCAACAACATGGATGGAGCTAGAGAGTATGGTACTAAGTGAAATAAGTCAGAGAAAGACAAATACCATACAATTTCATTCATATGTGGAATTTAAGAAACAAAATAGATGAGCGTATGAGAAAAGAAAAAGAGCGGCATAGTGGGTAACAGACTCCTAACTATAGAAAACTAACTGAGAATTACTGGAGGGGAGTTGGATTAAGGAGGGTGCTTGTAGTGATGAATCACTGAATTCTACACTTGAAACTAATATTACACTGTATGTTAACTAACTGGACTTTAAATAAAAACTTAAAAAATAAAATAAACGTAAATCTTACAACTATGGGGGAAAAAAAAGAATGTGCTCTAGACACAAAAAGAAAAACCTGCATGATCTCACTTTGGGTGGAATCTTAAAAATTCGAATATATAGAAATAGAGGGCAGAAGGGTGGTTATCAGAGTGGGGAAGATGGGGATGTGTGGATCAAAGGATACAAAGTTGCAGTTATGTAGGATGAATAAATCTAGTGATCTAATGTATAGCATGGTGACTATAGTAAATAATATTGTATTGAATATTGGAAATTTGATCAGAGAGTAGGTTTCAGATGCTCTCATAACAAAAAATAGGTGACTATAATAAGTTGACTGTACTAATCACTTCACTATGCATGTTTATGTCAATTCATCATGTTGTACACCTTACATATATATAATTTTTATTTAAAAAGGAAAAATGGCCAACAATCCATTGTAAATGGGCCAAAGATGTGAAGGTAATTAGGAAATTCAGGCAAATTAGGAAGTTTATATAGTCTCTAAACATACAAGATGATGCTCAACCCTAGTTTTAATAAAAATAAAATGCAAATTAGCACTAACAAAAACGACCCTAAAATGTAGGTTTCTGCACCTTTCGGTATATTTAGAATGATAATAGCTGAGTCACCACCACCTATTCTCATAATTTATATGAATCAAATATATCAGAAACCTATATGAATGAGTAAAACCATACCAAAGGTATGAAAATCAAATATGTCAAAATAACACATTGGCTGACCAATCTCAGCATGAACAATTTATCCTAGAGAAAAGTGTAAGACATTTAAAATGTATATTTATTGATTGATAAGATATTAAAAAGATATGAGGTTAGAAAAATAAGCTTTCAAATATGTAAGATAATTTTACTTTCATTACAAAATTTTATGTATACATGTAAGAATATATGAAAGGCTGCTAAACAGGTTGCTAACCATGATTTTATTTAGATGGTTGCATTACAGGTAACTTTATTTTCCTTACATTTTCATGAAATGACAGTTTATCCTGAATAAATATAATATGAAAAAAGCTTTGTAAAGTTTGCTTTATGGGAGAGATGTTTAAAAAAACACATTATGAAACCAGAACAGAATGGCTTCCTAGTTGTAGAGATAGAAATAACTATCTTATTTTACTATAAAATGGAATACATTTACTATAATATTTTAGTTATAGTAACAATTAGCCTTCACAATGGTAACTAATAGTAGGTAACAATGAAAATGAATGATATTTAATTATTAAATCGTTAGACCTAAATATGGTAATTTATTCTCTTATTTAACAAAGAGAAAGAATAATTTAAAGTGTTTCTCTTTATATAAAAAATGCTAAAATTAAGGGTCAAAATTAAAATGTTTGACAGAATTCTCTTTAATACGCCTTCTAGGAATTAATTTCACTGCATTAATCTTCACACTATCATCAGAAGCAGAGTTTTGTAGAAGAGTGCAAGCTAGGACTTAGATTACTGTCTCAGTCCTTTGTAAAGCATTTTCTTGCTTTTTCTTCAAAGCAAATTTTAAAATACTTTAAAAACCAGGGGGCAGATCTTTAATAAGTTACCTAATTGTTTATTTCTGTAGAAGTAAAGGAATTCAGATGTAAAAGGTAAAGGAATATCAGGAACACTGTTCAAGGCTGTAAGCTGTATTTTAAAGGTTAAAAACATATATACTTGAAAATACTTACTTTAAATCTGACTTTAAGCTTTTACTTGATGAATCATAAAATAGGACTGTGAAATTCATCTTACACTCTAACTTGTCTTGCAGAGAAAATGTGGTTTATTTAGCCTAAAGCTACTCCTGCCTTTATCCTGAGTGCTAAGATTGACGCCTCCTACTGAAACTAGAAAGCTGCCAAGTAGGTTTAGGCAAGAGCCTTCCTCTGCCCTTACTGTGCCAACACTTCCTCTTCCCTGGGCCAATACTAGATAGAGCAGACACCTGATAATGTCACTCTTTTCTCCTCTTTTCTTTCTCTCCTCCAGAAGTTGGAAGGCATGGGATTTCTTCACATTTCTTTTCCAGTCTTCTCTTTCCACAGTGATGATGCTCAAGAAGGAGGTAAAGGAAGTAGGAAGGTCCTTGCTTAAGGCAGTAGTCTCCCTTGCAAGATAATTTTTCTCATGTGATAGCCTATTTTGAATGGCAAATGCCAAATATTACGTTATTCTAACTAGTAAAGGAGAAAAGGCTGATTCATGCTCTTCTATTGGAAATTCAGATTTATTTCCAACATTTTAGCTTATGTTTCATATTTACCATGCTTTTCCTTTCCTTTTTTTCTTTATTGCCTTGTATTGGAATAATTGAATTTTTATTATTCTGCTTTTCCCTCCTTTACAGATTTGAAAGTTCTGTTTTCTATCTTTATTCTTTTAATATTTACCCATACATTTGTAATACAAATCTGATTTTAAAAGCTCAAAGTTAGGGGCACCTGGGTGGCCCGGTTGGTGAAGCATCCAACTTCAGCTCAGATCATGATATCACAGCTTGTGAGTTCCAGCCCCAAATCGGGGTCTGTGCTGATAGCTCAGAGCCTGGAGCCTGCTTTGGTTTCTGTGTCTCCCTCTCTCTCTGCCCCTCCCCAGCGTGTGTTCTATCTCTCTGTCTCTCAAAAATAAATAAACACTTAAAAATTAAAAAGTAAAATAAAATAAATAAAAATGAATAAGGGTCAAAGTTAATCAACAATTCCATCCACTCAATACAAAACTTAACATGTTAAGCCTAATCATTCCATGTTAACGTGCTCCTGTATTTTAGTAATACCTTGTTTTTAAATATCTTCCCAGAATAGTCAGTAGCCTTTTAATCAATGTTCATTTAAACATAAGTATCAGTTTCTTTACCTATCACTGATTTATGTTTATAATGAAAAAAAGCTTTATTATAGTTTGGTCATATAATTAACAAATACACATTGTAAAATATTCAAACAATGCATGTATGTATGAGAAATAAAATTTTAAAATTTACCTGAAATGCCACACCTTGAGAGAAGCCCATTAACATTTAAAAAACAAATCTTTGATTTATCTTTTTACTCCTAGGTGCATGAGGACTTAGCATGTATGACTTTTTTCTTTTCTTTTCTTTTTCTTTTTTTTTTTTAATATTTTTATTTATTTCTAGGAGAGAGAGAGAGACAGCGTGAGCAGGGGAGGGTCAGAGAGAGAGGGAGATAAAGACTCTGAAATAGGCTCCAGGCTCTGAGCTGGCAGTCAGCACAGGGCCCGACACGGGGCTCGAACCCACGAACTGCGAGATCATGACCTAAGCGAAAGTCGGACGCTTAACCGACTAAGCCACCCAGGCGCTCCGACTTTTTTCTTTTCTAATACTGAGCCTGTTTTTCAAAATATAGTCTATGAATGTGTGTGTGAGAAGCTTTTTTTCTTCATTTTTCTGTTCTATGTTACCCACCCACCCCAATAACCAGTGTTATCAACATGCTGATAATCAAAACATATGCATGCACACAAACACATGTGGTTCATTTTATAAATATGAAATCATAATTTATATATTTTGCATGGATTTCCTCATTAATACACATTGCAGATTTCTCTTAATCAGCTGGTAGAAATCCTTTTTGTTTTTTTTAATTGCCATATAATTTGTGGGGGGAAGAACAACACATTTAACCATACAGCTACTAACTGAAGTATAAGTTGCTTCCACTGTTCTTAAAGCGAGTCATGATATTAAAATAAACATTTTGTACATAACACCTACCAACTAATTGTTTTATTTTTATGGAATTAAAGGGGTTGTTAGGTCTAAGGGTATGTATATTTTTAAAATTTAATTATAGTATAACATACAATAAAAATGTGAAAACACCATAAATGTACAGATCACTGAATTTTCATAGATTTTACACACCTGTGTAATGGTATTTAGTTCAAAGAATAGAAGTTTACCAGTCCCCACCCCCAAAACTCCCCTTTATGGAATTTACCAGTTATAGTTTCCACAAGGAAAATCATTTGCTTCATTTCTAACTGCATAGATACTTTACTGCACCTTTTGTACTTTAAGTAGAATCATGTAGTATGTATATTTTTCTGTCTGACTTTACTTTTCAACATTATGTTTGTGAGATTTCTTTATACTGTTGTATGTGATTGTGAATAATTTATTCTCACTGCATATATGATTCAGGTTTATGAAAATATGACACTATTTACTTACCTGTTTAAGTATATCTTTGGTGAAGCTATGTGGGCATTGTATTAATCTAAGAGTGATATTGTGGGTCATGGAGAATATGCATATGTTTAGCTTTAAGAGATATTGCTACATGGTTCATAGCATAGTTGTGCCATTTTTCACTCCCGCCAGCAATGCTTGAATCTGATTTCCCATATTCCCCTGATGTTTGCCATCTTGTCTCTTTGTTTCAGTCTGATAGGTGTGTAGTGGTGTTGCATTGTAGTTTAAATTTCAGTTTGCATTTTCCTGATTATTAAGGAAGTTGAGTCCATTTTAATATGTTTATTGCTCATTTGAATACTGTCTTTTGGGAGATATCTGTCTTTTGACCATAATTCTATTTGGTTGACTATATTTTTCTTATAAAATAGGAATTGTTTATATTCCTGATATGAGTTGTTTTATATATGTGCTTTTCCACTCTATGGCTTGCTTTTATTTAAAAAAAAATCTTTTAAAGTATATTTATGCACAGAAGTCATCAGGATGTCATGTTTTAATATATATAGTTCAAAATATCCATTTTTCGGCTTTTTGTCCCACTTTAAGAAATATTTCCTTAATTGCCAGCCTTAAAGATTTCCCTCTGTTTTTCTCTTAAAGCTTTGTTTTGTCACATTTTACTTTAAAAAGCTTTTTAAAATAAGTGTATTTGTTTTAAGAGAGAGAGTGAGCATGGGTAGGGCAGGGGCAGAGCAAGGTGAAGAGAGAGAGGATCCCAAGCAGGCTCTACACTGTCAACACAGAACCCAATATGGGGCACCATCTCATGACCTGAGCAGAAACCAAGACTCAGATGCTTAACTGACTGAACTACCCAGGCACTCCTGCCTTTTACTTTCAAATGTAAAATTCACCTAAAGTTGATTCTTATGTATGGTGTGAGGTAGAGTCAAGATATATCTATTTTATATGAATACGCAATTGACTACTGTATATTGAAAAGACACAATGTCATTTTTGCCAGAAATTAAGTATGTTTTTTTTCCCCCTACTCTGTATTATATTCCACTGGCCAATTTTCTTCTCTTTGTGTGGATACCACATTGTTTTAAGTAATATACCTTTTAATACACTTTGATCTTTCTTTGTAATTTCTCCACCTTCATTCTTTAATTTCTTTTTTAATTTTCAGTATAGAAATCTCACCCACTATATGCTAAATCTATTCCTAGCACAGGTATTTGGTGAGTTTTGATATTATTGTAACTGATCCTATTTTATTCTCTATTTTTTTGTTGTTGATTATCTGTAGAAATATAATTAAATTTTGTACATTAATCTTGTATCAAGCAGTCTTCCTATATTCACTTATTAGTTCTTTTGTGATGAAGATTAAATGAGATAGTACCTGTAAATTACATAGCATCATGCCTAAGAAGAACAAGTACTTAATATAGTTTAGTATATTATGAGAAGAGATTTCTTTCACTAGATTAAGTGTTGATTGTTAAGGTCTGTTCTAACTCTGGGACTCTATTGTTAACATTATGGATAAGGCTATATTCCTTATAACTTATACTTTCCCAGTAGTATACATCACAAATCACAAATAAAGGAATAGTTATGAGGGGAGAGAGAATTTTGAGGATGGTGATCATATTACTCAGGAGAAGCATTATTGTGTTCTAGAGAAAGAAATCAAGTTTGACTCATACCGGTAAGCTGTATAAGTAGCTAATATCAATTAAAATGCAATTGATGCTATGGCATTATAACAATGATTATTATTGTTAACCATAAATTAACCATGTGATCTTAGTGAAATTATGCTTTTAGATTCTTAGTTCCTTTAATTATAAACTGATAATATATTATCCCCCTCAAACATTTGGAATGGGTATTATCTATATATTGAGCATGACACCATCTGGCACAAAGTAGATATTTCATAATTTCTGTTATTATTATTTATTCTAAAGTATAAAACTTGACAGAAAAAAGTGAATTTTAGAGCCAAAGTTGGAAATAAAACACATAAATTTCTATTTATAAAGGCCATTTCCTAATTGGCCCCAAATTATGTTATTTCATATTGCAATTTTTATAATATTCTTGTATAACTAGTGCTGATATATGAAGAAAAAGTTGGAGATTAGTTGACATGTAGAAATTGGTTATAAGGCTGTAATTTAATCAGGGCATACTAACAGTGTCATAAATCAAAAGTATGAAATAGTTTGCTAATAGTTCATTGACAACTTGAATAAAATTATGACCTAAGTAATTTATTCCTTGCTACAAGGCAAAGAAAAAGCATCACATTTTATAAATTTATTATTTTGATACTAATGGGAAAAGTTTAATTGAATTCTAATCCCTTTGGGGGTTGCATGTGGTATAAAATAATAATAATGAAGAACTAAAATGGCACCTGGGTGGCTAAGTCAGTTAACCGTCCGACTTAGACTCAGGTCATGATCTCACGGTTCGTGGGTTCCAGCCCTGCATCGGGCTCTGTGCTGACAGCTCAGAGCCTGGAGCCTGTTTCAGATTCTGTGTCTCCCTCTCTCTCTCTCTGACCCTCCCCTGCTCATGCTGTCTCTCTCTCAGAATTAAATAAAAAAAAATTAAAAAGAATTAAAGCATTAAGGTTTAAAATTTTTAAATGTGCACGTCAATTAAGATGTAAAAGTATAATTACTGATACTTTCTGTTTATTAATTAGCTTTTATCTTTTAACCTCAAACCTACTCTACTCTTCTCTGTGATCCTGGGGATACAACTTTGTAAACAGCATTTCTTCTTTGCCATCTGTGACTTCTTGCCAAATGAGGGCACAGGAAGCAGAAGGCAAAACTAGAAACAGGAAAATGAACTTGCTCCTTTCAGTTTTCCTTCCTGCTCACATCAGTGTCACGGCAGCAATAGTTTTTCACCTTGGCGGTGCCAGATTATTTCTCTTTTCTCCCAGAACCTGCCTTATTTGTGTCCTCAGAGATATCAGTACCAGCTTGCAGCCGCCTCCTTAGTGTCCCTTCCTTAGACTTCTGAGTCCCAGTCACACAGGTCTGTCTCCTAAGCTCCAGAGATACGAGCATCAGCTGGCCAGTTGTAATAACCTCCTTCTTCTTCTTTGTTCCTCCAGCTGTAAAGGTAAGTTTTGCTTTCTGTAATTCCTTTATTTGCTTCTTTAGTGGTTCCTTTTACCTTTCAGTCATCCAATAACTTTTTTTAATGTTTATTTAGTTTTGGGAGAGAGCATGCATGAGAGGGGGACAGAGGTTCCCAAGGGTGCTTCCTGCTGACAGTAGAAAGTCCAACGCAGGGCACAGATTCACAAGCCAGGAGACCCTGACCTGAGCTGAAGTCAGATACTTAACCATCTGAGCCACCCAGGCACTACAGTCATCCAATAACTCTTTAACCAATTCCTTAAATTAAATTTACTGTTAGGGCTGCCTGGGTAGCTCAGTTGGTTGAGCATCCGACTTTGGGTCTGGTCATGATCTCATGGTCTGTGTGTTCAATCCCCACATCAGGTTCTGGGTTGACAGCTCAGAACCTGAAGCCTGCTTAAGATTATATGTCTTCCTCTCTCTCTGCCCCTTTCCAGTTTGCACTCTGTTTGTCTCTCTCTCTCAAATAGAAATAAACATTAAATTTTTTTTAAATAAATAAATAAATTTACTCTGTTAAAATAATTGTGTGGTGGGGACCTGGGTGGCTCCAGGTTAAGCGTCCAACTTCGACTCAGGTCATGATCTCATAGTTTGTGGGTTCAAGCCCCACGTCGGGCTCTGTGCTGACAGCTAGCTCAGAGCCTGGAGCCTGTTTCAGATTCTGTGTCTTCCTCTTTTTCTGACCCTCCCCCTGTTCATGCTATATCTCTCGCTCTCTCTCTCAGAATTAAATAAAAAACATAAAAAAAAATTAAAAAAAAAAGAATTGTGTGGTTTCTGTTTCCAAAGGTAAGTAAATTAAAAAATTGAATAAGGTGAGTAAAGGTGTATAAATTTAATAAGTTTATTAATATAGATGGCAGCAAAATATCCAAAATAGAAAAATAAATTGAATTATAATCCTCATTTGGGGGGATTAGGAGAGAAACTTACATGTTAAATAATATGTGCATAATAAAAAGTTAAAGTATAAAATTACTAAATTTTTAAACATGTTTTCCATGAAAAGTTTTGGAAAAAAGCCTCTTGATTGTTAGTACTGATTATGCCTTACCTTACAGAATCTGTGTCTGTTACTACAGTGGGTTTTTGCAAGGTCCCAAGTTGTCACTGTAGCGGCTGTCCCTGGAGAGCCCTCATTCACCATGCCTCTCTTATACTCTTTCTAGGCTGGTCCGCTATAAACTTGTGAGATATAACCTAAGGGTCTGATTTTAATTGCTTTTTCTCCTAATAAGTAATTTTTTTCTAATAAGTCATTTTTATTTTATGAGGCTCAGAAGTTCAAGACAAAGACAAATTAGGAGTACACAAAATCATTGGCATTTTGTGAGGAGAATTTGTTCAAATAGATGTCTCTGCATTCAAGTACAATTTGTTACAGCATTCTGCTAAAGAAAGAACAGACTAGATGTTTCCACCTACCCACTAATCCAAATAACATCTTCCTTTGTGAAGTATCCATTCTATTAACCATGTGATCTTTCCACAGTGATATTAATAGGACCAATCCCTTTTTTGTTATTGGAATCATCCTTCAAATATTTGAACCATAGTTAAGTTTCAATAGAAATGTCATCAGAAGACCTAAATATTTGTACATGAAACACTGATATTTTCCCCTCTCAATTTTATTTAAATCTTTTTGCATTGGAGATTTTATATTGTATACATATACAATATATGTCAAGTTTAAGCCCAATTTAAGATTAGGTACTTAAATGTAATATTGAAAATAACATCTCTTTAATGTCCACAAGTCTCAGGAATTTAGATTTCTGGTGGATTATAGATTATTATATAAGCAAAGCACGTAGTGGAGGGATGATAAATTAAAGCAAACATCTTGCCCTCAAAGTGCTTATGAGCTCCTAAAACAAATTAGATCACATATATAAATGGCCATAATATGAAGCAGGAAGATTGATAAAGAGGAATATATTTGCTTTAAAAAAGTGCTGTGGAGCACCTGGGTGACTCAGTCATTTGAGGGTCCAACTTGAGCTCAGGTCATGATCTCTCAGTTTGTGAGTTCAAGCCCACATTGGGCTCTGTGTTGACTGCTCAGAACCTGGATCCTGCTTAGATTCTGTGTCTTCTTCTCTCTTGCTACCTCCCCTGCTTGTGCTCTGTCTCTGTCCCTCTCTCTCAAAAAAAAAAAAATTAAAAAACATTTTAAAAATAAACAAAATAGCCAAAACATGGAAAGACCCTAAGTGTCCATCAACTGACACATAGATCAAGAAGATGTGGTTTATCTATACCATGGCAATGAGAAACAATGAAATCTGGCCATGTGTAGCAACTTGGATGGACCTTGAGGGTGTTATGCTGAGCGAAATAAGTCAGGCAGAGAAGGACAGATACATATTTTTTGCACATGTAGAAGGATTAGGAAGAACTTAACGGAGGACCATGGGGAAGAGAAGGGGAAAAATAGTGGGGGAGAGGGAGGGAGGCAAACCATGAGAGACTCTTGATGCTGAGAACAAACTGAGGGCTGATGGGGGTGGGGGGGAGGTGAAGGGGGGGTGATGGTCATGGAGGAGGGCACTTGTTGGGATGAGCACTGGGTGTTATATGGAAACCAACTTGACAATAAACTATTTAAAAAATAAAATAAATAGTGCTGTGGAGGGGCGCCTGAGTGGCTCAGATGATTAAGTGTCTGACCCTTGATTTTGGCTCAGATAATGATCTCATGGTTCGAGTTCAAGCTCTTCACCAGGCTCTGCGGTGACAGTGCAGAGCCTGCATGGGATTCTGTCTCTCCTCTCTGCCCCTTCCCTGCTCATGCATGTGCTCTCTCTCTCTCTCTCAAAATAAATAAATAAACATAAAAAATAGTTACTATGGAAACTCAGAGTCTAAATAAAATTACTACCAGTATGTGGTGAGCAAAGGCTTTCTGTTAGTGCGGTGTTTGGCTAAATCCTGGAAAACTGACTCTGGGAGAAGTGCATTCCAGGGAGGGTGAATAGCACTTGAGTAAAGGCAGGGGATGAGATTGGGAAGTACAAGACTTTTAGAAGGGGTCCGGGAAAAAACATGTTGGCAGGGAGTTAAAGAGGATAGAGAAAGTGAAATGAAAAGTAAATTTGCAAAATTTTTGGTTCAAGGCTTATAGATTGGTATCTAGCTAGTATGGTTTAACTTTGGTATATAACCCTAAGGTAATCATAACCATTATCATGGCTGTTAACCACAACCATAACCACAATCTCAATCACACCAGTACCCATATCCATAAAATCTTTAGGTAAACACATAGATTTATGGCTCTCAATTTTATAGAATCAGGTGCCTCATTCACTGTTCTTTAATTACATTAGACATAATAAAACCTAGAACTATATGCTTTTGAAAAATCAATATGATACCCCAACTGTATTAAAAGTGGAAAATAGTTCATAAGACAATGTATATTTCAAGATGAAAATATTGAATATGAATATAACAGAAAACATAATGAAGAATACATACATTAACGTGTTATCGTAATGAATAAATTTGCACCTAAGAGAAGTTGATCTAAGAGCACTAGGTGGCTCAGTCGGTTGAGCGTCCAGCTCTTGGTTTTGGCTCAGGTCATGATCTCACAGTTCATGAGTTTGAGTCTTCATCAGGCTCTGTGCTGATGTTGTGAAACCTGCTTCGGATTCTCTGTCTCCCTTTCAATCTGCCCCTTCTCCACTTATGTTTTCTCTGTCTCTCTCTGTCTCTGTCTCTCTCAAAAACAGACATTAAAAAAATTTTTTTAAAGAGAATTTGATCTAATACACTTTAAGTATAAGAACAGAGGAAAATCATAGAGCAGAGGTACAGGGAATATAAAAACCTAGAATTGGGATAGGTAATAAAAGACAAGACTTACGAGTATACAGTAAAAATGAACCAACCTCAGTTGATGTGGGGATAACGTCAGACAATTACAGGCGGTTACCTTCAGTCTCTGACACTTGGAGGCTAGGGATAGAGGATGGACTGAAACAAACAAACACCAGAGGTCACGAAAGGCTGTGTGGGACAGGAAAAAAACTAAGAGCAATCTATAATCCTCAAGGAAATAGTTTTCTCTTGTTTTGTTTTTGGGAGGGGGGAGAGAGGGAGAGAGAGAGAGAGAGTGAGAGAGTGACAGCACATGCGTATGTATGCAGGGGAGGAGCAGAGGAAGAATCTTAAGCAGGCTCCACAGCCAGTACAGAGCTCCACCGTGAGTCTTGATCTCACTACTGTGAGATTACAGCCTGAGGTGAAATCAAGAGTTGGAAGGTCATCCGACTGAGCTGCCCAGGCACCCCCAAGGTAATAGTTTTAATATGAAATTTTATAACCTAGATTTATCCTGCACTACAATTAAAATTTATACAGGACGTATTAATATGAAAAATTAAAAACCCTTTTATTGACAAATTCAGCAAGATTCCTACTTGTCATATGTCTTTGTTTATTTAAAAATACTCTGCTCTAAGTCTGTTGAGTCTGGATATCTGTTATTACATGTTTGCATGTGAACTGAGAATAAAAATACAGGACAGTGGTGGTGTATTGTATTGTCAGCTCAAAACCACAGACAGCATTGCTTTCCCTAAAATGATTTCCTGAACTGATGATCAACATTCCAGTTGCATTCTTGAAAAATATTAAAACTACAAGAAAATCTTCGTAATTTTCTTTTAAAGATTTTAAATGTGTTTATATGTCAAATGTTTTAAGCTCAACTAATTACAAATTGGTCTTTCAGTTGCATAAACATCTGGTGAGGTATTGGAAAGTTGTGCTGAAGCAAGGCAGCTCCTGGCTGTGAGTGACCACTACTTTCTGGAGCCCTGACATCTCTTATCCTATCCACTTGATGCAGGTAGTAGTCCCTGGTTGCTGTAGTGACCCGAAATGGCCGCATAGATCCGCAGAATTCTCCTTAGGATGTGGTGTAACCTTCACTGAAAATCACTATTGTAGATGTTAATTATCAGCTTGCCAGGGTCAGAGTCAAAGAATGAAAACTTTCAGCAATGATTTAAAAGATGGTCAACTGATTTTTAATATTCAGTGTTCATTGAACTGCTGGAAGTAAGGCAGTCAGGAGAAATAAATGCAAAAAGTGAAATTCACAGGTGAAATTACAGCGTCATGTAACACAACACATCATATTTTTTAAAGTTTGTATCTAATTGCAGCATTCATAGGCTTTGTAAGTAATTGTGTGCATATATTTCATAAGCATCTTTCTATATTGGCATATTACCAGGGAACTGTTGGGAAAAAAAACTGGATTATGTAATCCATGGGTCTGTTTTCTATAAAAATTCAAGGTCTCAGGGTGCCTGGGTGGCTTAGTCGGTTAAGTGTCCAACTTTCGCTTAGGTCATGATCTCATGGTTCTTGGGTTCGAGCCCCGCGTCGGGCTCTGTGCTGACTGCCAGCTCAGAGCCTGGAGCCTATTTCGGAGTCTGTGTCTCCCTCTCTCTCTGACCCTCCCCTGCTCACGCTGTCTCTCTCTCTCTCCTAGAAATAAATAAAAATAAAAAAAAAAATCAAGGTCTCAATATGCTCCAGTAACTATTACATGTTTGAATTATTTCAGAACTGTAACAGTAAATATACAAGGTCAGTAAAAAATTTCAAGTGGTTAAATTTGGAGGAGGAAAGGAGCATTTGAAATTGTTAACTTTATTGAGAGGATAAAAGAGCAGTGAATGACCTAAGTGATGAAGTCACAACCTTGGGAGTCTCTCAGAACCTCTATTAGTCAAGCAGATCATTACATCAGTAAATGTAATTTGTCCACACTCTCATCCTGGAGCTATGATTGTTTTAAAGGACCTGTGAACACCTGTTCTTATATATAAATGAGAAAAATGGCTAATTAGGTGAGAATTTTTGCCCAGACATTTCCTTAGTTAAAAATATTTAATGAAAGGTGTGCCTGGGTGGCTCATTCGGTTAAGTGTCCAATTCTTGCTTTCCACTACCAGTGCATAGGTTGCTTGGGATTCTGTCTCCCTCTCTCTCTGCTCCTCCTCTGCTCTTGCTCTCTCTCAAAATAAATAAATAAATATTAAGAAAACATACAAATATTTAATGAAGAAAAAAAAAGAGGGGTGCCTGGGTGGCTTAGTCAGTTAAGCGTCCAACTCCTGACTTGGGCTTAGGTCATGATCTAACAGTTCCTGGAATTGAGCCCCTAGCTCTCTCTTGAGATTCTCTCTCTCCCTTTCTGTCTACTGTTCCCCAACTTGTGTAAATGAGCTTGTGTGTGCTCTCTCAAAAATAAACTTTAAAAATAAAGGAAAGAAAAAAATATTTAATGAAGTTATCAGTGACTAAAAAATAAATTACCTTTTCTTTTTTTGAAAAAATCTTCAATTTTGTAAAGTCATAGGTATTTATTACAGGTTATTTTGATGATGTACTGTTAATCTTTACTTTTAAACCAAGAAAACCTTTAGAAACAGTAAGAGATGACCTCAACGTATATCTCAGAATGGAACTACATGGCCTAGTCATGAACTCCTAGAAGGCAGAAACCCTCCTTATTTAATCTACTTCGAGTATGTAGCATCAACTAGAAAAGGACCTGGGTTAGGGACGCCCTGTATTCGTTTCTATCTTAGCAATTATTTCCCTATGTCATAATTACCTGTCTGCTTGCCTGTTCCATTCCAGTATTCCCAGTAAGTACTAGAAAATCAGTTTCTTTTGTATTAGATTGGCCTAATTCTTTTAAAAAATTGTTTTTCATGTTTTATTTATTTCTGAGAGAGGGAGAGAGACAGCATGAGCAGGGGAGGGTCAGAGGGAGAAGGAATTACAGAATCCGAAACAGGCTCCGGGCTCTGAGCTACCTGTCAGCACAGAGCCCGATGCGGGGCTCAGACTCAAGAACTGTGAGATCATTACCTGAGCTGAAGTCAGACGCTTAACCGCTTAACCTAACCGACTGAGCCACCCAGCCGCCCCTAAACTGGCCTAATTCTTAAAGTGATATAGTAAAATTTCCCTCTATAATTTTTTTCAGTTTTATAGTTATAAGTTACCAGTATGTGTTTCTAGTTACTGTGTTGTTTGATGCATACAAGTGCATAGCTATTACATCATCTTGGCTGAGTAGTGATTGTATTTTAAAATTTACCTTGTATATATTTCACCCTTTGTATTTCCATATGCCTAGTAATTATTTCTCATTTTTTTTTTACTGTCATTTTGAAATTTATTGCTTTAGGTATATTTCTTACAAATAGCATATACTTGGGTTTTGTTTTTTGTTTGGTTTCATTTTTGAGATAGAACAAACATATAACATTATATTAGGTTCAGGTGTACAATATAATGAGTCAGTATTTATATATACAGTTGGCCTTTAAACAATGCAGGTTTGAACTGCACAGGTTCACTTATACGCAGACTTTTAACACAGTACTGTATTTTACCTTCCTTGTGATTATATTAATAACATTTTTTTCCCTCTAACTTATTTTATTGTAAGAATACAGTGTATAGGACATGTAACATACAAAGTATGTTAATCAACTATGTTATTATTAAGGCTTATAGTCAGCAGTAGGCTATTAGTAGTTAAACTTTTGGGGAGTCTAAAGTTATATGTGAATTTTCAATACCCCTAACTCCTGCATTGCTCATGGTCACTTTGAATGAGCATTACATATATACCCTTTTTTTCTTGTGGTGATAACTTTTAAAATCTACTCCCTTGCAACTTTCAAATATATGATATAGTTATAGTATGATTTGCTATAGTCACCCTGTTGTACCCTACATCCTCAGGAAATTTGTACCTTTTGATCACCTTCAACGTTTTTGCCTGCTCCCTCCTCTGCCTCTGGCAACCACCAATCTTTTCTTTGTATTTATAAATTTGGTTTTGGGGGGCAGGAGGGGTTGTTGTTGTTTTTGATTTCACGTATAAGTAAGTAAGATCACATGGTACCGTTCTCTGTCTGAATATTTACTTAGTATAATGCCCTCTAGGTTGGGGTTTTGTTTTACAAACATAGTTGGAGTAATTTGTCCCTTTTGTATTTGAAATAACTTACATACTTCCTGTCATATTAATGTTTACTATTTAATTTTATTATTTCCTTCTTTGCTTTCCTTTGTTTCTCTTGATAGCATCAAACTACACTTTACTCTCTTTTTCCTCTTATTTAGTTGAAAATTCAACTGTATGTTTCACTTGCACTAGGGGCTACCTTCCAATTTTAAACGCAGATTTGCATTTGCAATAATAATAGCAAAATAGTAACTGTTTCTATTATGGACATTACTAGTTACCTACCTGATAATATTCTCTTTTTCTGTACTAATCAGAATGCATATTTTGTTGGGGGAAAGGGTTGTGGCAAACTTGATTTCCCATGGTTTTTTTTTGACTAAGAGTGGCCAGGGACCTCTCTCTAGCTAATGATATACAAGCAGAAATTTATTGGATGGAGCTTTAGGGAGAGTGATAATATGTATACTCAGCTGGCATGTATTTTTTTTTTTTCTGGCACATTCTTTTTTTTTTTTTTTTTACAAATAGTTTATTGTCAAATTAGTTTCCACATAACACCCAGTGCTCATCCCCACAAGTGCCCTCCTCCATGCCCACCCCTCCTCCCCCCCACATCCACCAGTCCTCAGTTTTTGTCAGCATTCAAGAGTCTCTCATGGTTTGCCTCTCCCCTTTCCCCCACCATTTCTGCCCTTCTTCTCCCCCTTGGTCCTCTGTTAAGCTCCTCCTAATCCTCCTATACGTGCACACATATGATATTTGTCTTTCTCTGCCTGACTTATTTCGCTCAGCATAACACCCTCAAGGTCCATCCATGTTGCTACACATGGCCAGATTTCATTGTTTCTCATTGCCATGTAGTATTCCATGGTATAGATAAACCACATCTTCTTGATCCATTCATCTGTTGATGGACACTTAGGCTCTTTCCAGGTTTTAGCTATTGTGGAGAGTGCTATGAACATTGGGGTACATGTGCTCCTATGCATCAGCATTTCTGTATCACTTGGGTAAATTCCTAGCAGTGCTATTGCTGGGTCATAGGGGAGTTCTATTGTTAGTTTCCTTAGGAACCTCCACACTGTTTTCCAGAGGGCATGTATTTTTGATCTTTTCCTTTCTCTTCTTCCTGCCTAAAATGCAGATATCATGCCCAGGAAACAACTATTTTGTGATCATGATGACAAAAGGCACGGGAGGGGGACTGAGTGGGAGTGCAGGCGTTAGGCCCTTTTTGGCAATGTGGAGCTGTGCCAGACTGCCTGTACCCACCTTCTCTTATCTAAGAAACACAGGCCCCTGTTTGATCAGACTGCTTATTTTGAGTAGCTGAAGACAGTCCAAATGGGGACAGTCCCTATGACCAAAGACATCTAATTCCCAGCAGCTCCCCTCACATGAGATGGATTAGATGAATGCTCTGATTCTCAACTTTCCCCAAACTTGATTAGAGTTCTTGTACTTCTCAGGGTACCTGGGTTGTTTAGTCAGTTAAGTGTCTGACTCTTGATTTTGGTTCGGGTCATGATCTCACTATCATGAGATGGAGCCCCATGTAAGGCCTTACACTGATAATGCGGAGACTTCTTGTCATTCTCTCTCTCCCTTTGCCTCTCCTCCTTTTCCCCCTCCTCTCTTTCTCTCTCTCAAAATAAATGAATAAACTTATAAAAAGAATTCTTATACTTCTCTCCCCTTCTCATTCTCTACATAAAAAGTTTTGGTGAAATTATTTTTGTTTTAACTCTCAATGTTTTTTTTTTTTTATTTCTAGGAGAGAGAGAGAGACAGTGTGAGCAGGGGAGGGTCAGAGAGAGAGGGAGTCACAGACTGAAACAGGCTCCAGGCTCTGAGCTGGCAGTCAGCACAGAGCCCAACGCGGGGCTCGAACCCACGGACCGCGAGATCATGACCTAAGTGAAAGTCGGACGCTTAACCGACTAAGCCACCCAGGCGCCCCTCAACAATTATTTTAAATCTTTTCAGAGAGTACCATTTTATTTCAAAGCTCTTCATGATTTCAGGCCACTTCCCATTGCGAAGTTCATTTCTCATCACCATTTTCTTTCTTCTTCCCCTTTGCTTATGTTAAGATTTCTGTTCTGAGTATTCTTTTCAGAAGAGATGTTTGTGAAACCTTCTGTGAGTCCTTGCTTATTAGTTTGTGATTTCCTCTCACTACCTGTCAGTGTTATTTAAATGCCGTCTACTTTCCAGAATCATAGGCAAGAAATCTGATGTCGGTCTGTTCTTTTTTCCTTTGTAGCTAGTACTTTTTGTCTAGAAGCTTATGTTTTCTTCTGCTTTTTATTGATATAAGCACTATTTAAGCATTTCAATATAATATATATAGATGTTATGTTTTATAAGTCATTTCTGTTCAAATTCAGTGAGCACTTTTAACCTGCAGAATGAAAATCTTTCTTGAAGCCAAGGAATTTTCCCCTAGTATCTAATTATTGCCTCTTTTCCCTTGCTTGTTTCTTTCTCTTCTGGAGAAGAAGAACTCCTCGTTCATTTGGACTCTCTGGTGTCCTCAAATCACTTTGATCTTTCTTCAAGATTTATATATTTATTAATTTTTGCTCCATTTTGAAACATTTCTATACTTTGATGTTTTGTGACAATAATTCAATTCTCAGCACTGCTCATTCTTTTTTTTATTTCATCTAATGTGTTGCATTTTTTAAAAATTAAAAACTATGCTTTCCATTTCCAGAAAGTATGTTTGAATTCTGTGACTAAATGCCCTTAAGTGCTCTTCTTATTTTGTTACTGATGATATCAAATGTATAGCCTGTCCATCCCTAAGAACTACTTTTAGCTGGGAGCCACAAGCTCTGCTTGCTTTTCCTCATCTGGTGATGCCCCCTTTGGGAACTGGTTTTTATTACCTTCAGGATTCAAGTTGACTTCATTAGGTACTAGAGACATTAGCATCACCAGCGAAATTGTAGGGCCATGTGAGTTGATGATAGACAAGCATGGCTTGTTCCTAACAGAACCTCTTTCCTTTCCACTCTCAGCTACGTAATTAGTGTCAGGCTGAAAAGATGGAAGTCCACATTCTCTTGACTGTGTTATGCTTTGGGTCCTATTCTAAGAAATCTATGAAATTAAATATTCCTATTATAAAAACTCTTTGATCTTTGCACTGTTATCTCCATTTTATGAAAGAGGAGTCAAGAAACTTGCCCAAGCTTTCACAATTAGGAAACAGTGGGGCCAGAACTTAAATCCAGGAACTCTTTGTCACTAGCAAGGGAATATGCTATTCTGCCCACATGAGCATCCCTCACATGTGTATCCCTCATGACTGTTCCAGGACCAAGGAGATTAGTAGCTCCTTCAGAGGAATCAATGCCCCTCAGAGGCCAGACTATCACCAGGAATTTCAGGGCTCAGATCCTTGCATGAGGCTTTTCCACTGCTAGTATTCATGCTCTATTGGCCAAAGTAGGGAAACATCTTGTACCCCATGACTCCTTTGGAACTCAAGTAGGTGATAAGACTTTCACATACCCTTTTATACACCCTCTTCCCTGAGAGCTGTCATTTAGCTTACAGGGAACTACTGTTGGAAGCTGGAACAGTTTGAATAGGCTGGAGTCATCAGTATTGCACCATCCTCTCAATGTAACCTGCTGGAGGGTGGTGACTGTTTGGATTCTCAACATCCCTAACATTATAGGAGATATAGTAGTAGCAGCTCATTAAATATTTACTAAATGACATTACAAGAGGCCTTAACCATCAGAAAGCCATCCCCGTAAAGTAGTAGGTTAGACTTAGAACTCCATCCCCAAACTCTAATTCCCAAGCCAATCCTTTTCTTAGTTTTTGGAAGCTGTCTCTGAGATGGCTATCCTTTTAGAAAAGGGAAGAGGAATCCTTATTCTTTTGGTTATGAGTTTTCAACAACAAAAAAAGTTAAGACCTTAATTTCTTATGGAACAGGTGAATGAAGAAACACTGTGACCATAGAAGAGCCCTAGAAAATTCTGTGTGTGTGATTGTTTGTGTGTGTGTTTGTGTATATGTGTGATGATTAGGAGGAAAAGAAGAAAAAGATCAAGCTGATGAAAAGTTAACATGCCAACCCAGCCCCACAAAGAAGAAGGAGATGTTGCTTAGCAACTAGAAGATTCAGGAAGGAAAATTCTTAATTCCAGTAGGGGATGTGTGGAAGGTAGGTTAATGTATATCTAAAGTGAAGGCTTTTGAGATTATTGTTGTGGTAATTAATTTGGTTTGAGAAATATGCTGCTGCTTTTCCTCTGCATCCATTAGAAATTTGCCCCTGTCTCAAAGCATAACTAATAAATGGCCAAAATGAATGGAGTGACTAAACTGGGGTCAGCTTGTTCATTATAAACAGATGTGGCCAGGGACCAACAGGGAAAATCATCTGCTACTTCACTGCTCTAATTGTTTTGTCTTTTTAATTATCCCACCAATGCATGAATATATTTTCATGGTAGAAGATTTTTTAAATTCAGAAGTATTAAGAGAAAACCCTGAAATAACCCCTCTAGTATGCTTCTCCTAGTTTGCTTTCCCAGTTGATACCACTCAAGAGTCTGATACAGGCATCCTTCTGTCCTTGCCCATGCATTTATGTGTATTCATGAATTTGCTTTTTAATTTTTACCACAAGGGAATCATATCCTACTATTTGAGCTTATATATATATAACATGTATGTTACATAACATGTATGTTACATATATATGTGTGTGTGTTTGTGTATAAATCATTCTTTTTATGTGCCACCTACTGTATTCCACTTATATCTTTCCTGTTGACAGACATTACAGTGTTTCTAGTTTCACACTAATACAGACAATAAACTTAGAGATAGCCTTGAATCTATCAATGAGCACTTGAAAAGTATGCTTTGAAAATTTATTTCTAGAAGTAGAATTGCTAGTCTAAAGGGGTTTAAGAGTTAAAGTATATATTTCCTAATTGCCTTCCCAAAAGACTTTAAAAAGTCTGCTGCATGTTATATGTCCATTTCCCTATATCTTTCCCACATTTAACAGTTTGTGCCATCTGATAAGTGAAAAACCACACACACACACACACACACACACACACACACACACGCACACACACACACACGATTGCCAGTGAGACCGACTATCCTTTATGTTTACTGGCCATTTTGTTTCTCTTTTTGAGAATTGCCATCTGGCATCCTGTACTCATTTTAGTGTTGTTTGTCTTTTACTAAATTATTTATAACATTCTTTATACATTCTGGTTATTAATACCTTGTCTGCTAAATGTGTTACAGTAATTTATTTCTACCACATATATTTTATCTTTCTAAATGTTTTCTTCCCAATTGTACAGAAGTTTTAAAGATTTTCTGAGGAGAAATCTGTCATGTATACTTGATGGTTTCTGGGTCTGGGGGTATATTTGAGAGGAGCATTGCTACCCCAGTTCTCTAAATATTCCGTATTTTCCTTCAACACATATATATTTTTGCTTAATGTTTAGTACTTTAAACCATCTGGAATTTGTTTTAGTAAATAATCTGAGGAATAAATAGTATCTTGCTTTACTTTTTTCATATCATGGCCACTTTTCTCCAAATTAGTAAATAATCTTTTCCTGCTGATTAAAAGGCCAACCTAATCATAAATTAAAGTCTTACATATATGTGAATCTGCTTATGTACCCTATTCAGTTTTTTTCCCTATTCCCAAACTTTTAGTTTTAGTTAGAATAAGCCTAATCACATGTATTCATATCTATTTAGAAGTCCTGCTCATTGATAGTCTTTTAGAATTTTTTTCTCTGCTGGGGGATCTTTTTCATATGAAAGAAATTAGATAGATAAATAGATTGATACTGATACAGTCTTTTGGATTTTATTTTCCAGGTATTTAATATTTTTTAATGAGATATATTTTTCACTGGATTTTACTTATGAGAAATGTGCTAGTTATATCTCTGTTTCTCCCATTGGTGGTCACTTCTTTCTTCTGTAACTTCATTACACTCTGCATTGCTGTAAGAGCTGTCCTTTTCTTGTGTCTTGAGTTAGGATGCTTCTCAATTTTGCCATGAACTCTAATGTTTCATATAAACATCCTTTATTAAGGATACTTCCTTTTAGTTTCTACTTGTTGATTTTTTAAATCATCAAAGAACATTGAATATAATCAATTGATTTTTTCTTTAGTCTGCTAATAATGATATATACATTTTTTTGGGGGTAATATTTAACCAGGTGTTCTGAGAAACCCTTGTTAGAATTTTCTTTATAAACGTACACTTCAAGATTTTTCCTCTCTCATTTCTACCAAAGAATAGAGGGGATAGATCATTTAACCAGTGTGAATAAGGTAATGGAGTAATAACTGGCTAGGTTTACTACCAGTCATTAGCTGCACTGAGAGGTTAGACAGAGATCTGTCTTCCTCACATAAAGTTTGGAAGAAAAAGGGGCGCCTGGGTGGCTTAGTCGGTTAAGCATTCGACTTTCGCTTAGGTCATGATCTCGCGGTTTGTGGATTCGAGCCCCGCGTCGGGCTCTGTGCTGACTGCCAGCCCAGAGCCTGGAGCCTGTTTCAGAGTCTGTCACTCCCTCTCTCTCTGACCCTCCCCTGCTCACGCCGTCTCTCTCTCTCTCCTAGAAATAAATAAAAACATTAAAAAAAAAAAAAGTAAAGTTTGGAAGAAAGGGGTCAGTATTAGTTCAGGCACATGAAAAGCAAAACAAAACAAAGAAAACCACCCAGAATCTCCTAGGCAAAGACTGAAACAAGTTTGATGATACCTACATTTTGTGTAATGTGGTATTGGTTATAGAGTAAGTGGTAATATTCTATTTTCTTAATCTCTTACTGAAATTTCTGCCTCTTTATCATATATATACACTCGTACACACATATATCTATAACCAAGGGAACCAACTTTCCTTTGGTTTTTGTGAATATCAAAGAGAGATAACTTCTACTTGATTGTGATATATTCTTTAATTTTCATTCTCATGAGAAAGGGTTGGATTACATTTCTCTTTTTTGTATACATTTGTCCTTTGTTGATGGTAGAGTTTTGCTGTTCTCAGAGAACGATTTACCAATGTTTTCATATTTTTTTTCTGCTCTGGAACAGAACAGAGTAGAACAGTTTACTTATATTGTAGAAAATACTTGAAGTCCTTCTATTAGAAAATAGAAGAGTCCTTCTATTAAATTATTTGGACCTAAAGTCTTTTTAAAAATAGTTTTAATTGCCTTCTTCATTTCTTCACTACTAATACGTCTATTCCTATTTTTATGTTTTGAGCTAATTATAATAATATATACTTTTTTTAAAAATGTTTTTATTTATTTCTAGGAGAGAGAGAGAGAGAGAGAGACAGCGTGAGCAGGGGAGGGTCAGAGAGAGAGGGAGTCACAGACTCTGAAACAGGCTCTAGGCTCTGAGCTGGCAGTCAGCACAGAGCCCGACGCAGGGCTCAAACCCACGAACCCCGAGATCATGACCTAAGCGAAAGTCGGACGCCCAACCGACTAAGCCACCCAGGTGCCCCAATAATATATACTTTTCTATGAAGTGATATACTTCACCTAGTTTTCTAAATTTATGGCGTAAGGTGAGCCATAATATTTTCTTATAATTCATACCGTTTAATGTAATTTTATGTTCCTGTCCCACTTAAAATGTCTTTTCTAATTTTCTTTTCAATGTAATTGCCAGATGTTCAATTTAATGGGATTTCCCAAGAACAAACTTGATTTAACTCATTATGCTTAATGTTTTCATTTTATTTAGTCAATTTCTGCTTTTATATTTATTAATTCTTTAACTTTTTTGGTCTATTTTATTAAAAAAATATTTTTTTTTTACAAATAGTTTATTGTCAAATTAGTTAACACATAACACTCAGTGCTCATCCCCACAAGTGCCCTCCTCCATGCCCATCCACCCTCCCCCCCACATCCATCAGTCCTCAGTTTTTGTCAGCATTCAAGAGTCTCTCAGGGTTTGCCTCTCTCCTTTTCCCCCACCATTTCCGCCCTTCTTCTCCCCCTTGGTCCTCTGTTAAGTTCCTCCTAATCCTCCTATATGTGCACACATATGATATTTGTCCTTCTCTGCCTGACTTATTTCGCTCAGCATAACACCCTCAAAGGTCCATCCATGTTGCTACACATGGCCAGATTTCATTGTTTCTCATTGCCATGTAGTATTCCATGGTAAAGATAAACCACATCTTCTTGATCCATTCATCTTAGGCTCTTTCCATGTTTTAGCTATTGTGACCTCATCAAGATTAAAAGCTTCTGCACAGCCAAGGAAAATTTTTTTTTTTGTTTATTATTTTTGAGAATGAGAGACAGAGTGTGAATGGGGGAGGGGCAGAGAGCGGGAAGAAGACGCAGGACCTCAAACAGGCTCCAGGCTCTGAGCTTTCAGCACCAAGCCTGATGTGGGGATTGAACTCCGGAATGGTGAGATTATAACCTGAGCCGAAATCGGCCGCTTAACCGACTCAGCCACCCACACACCCCTTTTTGGTCTTTTTTGTCAGTCTTTCTTGATTTCTTATGTCTTATGTGTGACAGGATGAGTAAATCAGATACGTGTATCAGTTTTATCTGAAACCCAAAGGCCAGAAGCAGAATAGTAGGGGACAAATAGCCCCGTATTTCTAAATGAAGGAATAGTTTTTCTGTGTACAGCTGACAGAAGAATTAGCTGACAAACAGTTTTGTGACCTGTGGCCCTAAATTCAACTTGAGAGGATAAAAAGGTTGAGGTTGGAGAGGCAAGGAAAAGAAAGTACTGTGAGGAAGTGTTGTCACTTGGTGACATTTTCCAACTATACCTCCCTTCACATTTAGTGTGTAGGATAAATGGGTAATCCCTGGGTTATCCCAGGGGGCAGTGTTATCCATGACCTCTGGAAAAGTAAAAGTGCCTTGAAGAGATCTTCTTGTAGAATTTTATATCCCTGCCTTCCCTCTTTCCCCCTGGTGTTTGCCTGCACTTACAGAAAACAAAAAGCAGACAGTATGTGGCTAGAGCTAGAGCCATCTTCCTGGGGAAGAGCAAAGAGAGGTCCCTGCTTCCACTGATGGATAAAGAGAAATACATACTTTCCTAAACCAGATGTGACCAAAAAGAAGCTGGAGATAACCTAAGATACTGAATCTGAGGGCAAAATCTTAAGTGCCCAGGCTAGAAACAGAGCTCTGCCTATATCAGTGGAGCTACAATCGAATGTTCCTAGTGAAGACATCTCTATAAAACCCACAAAAATACCCTATGAAGTCAGCAGTGAAAATTCACCAAGCCCAGAGAGCATGCTCACCACGTCACAACACCCCTCCCCATCAAATCAGACTTTTATTTTCCGTTACCCCCTTATCCATCTCTGACTCTGCCCAGCTCCAATTCTGGAGGGTCCTAATATCATAGCTAAAGGTGTGAGTTTGGGCAAGGAGGAGCTGACAAAGCAAGGGCAGAAATTCCCACAAATACCCTATCCTCTCCTGCTGAATCATAGCCTGAGATGAACTTGAGCTGGGGAAGAGAGAAGTGAACCGTTAAATAAAATCCCAGTGTAGACTATTTCACTAAAATGGACAGTTTAATTCTTTTTTTTTTCTTTACCTTTGACTTTATCATCTGCTTAGAAATCATTTTGTCGTAAGTCCTTTTGACCCTTGAACAATACTGGCTTGAACAGTGCTGGGTACAGTTATACATGGAATTTTAAAAATAAATACAATATAAAATTGTAAACATATTTACAATGTTCTTTTTGTTTTGTTTTTTCATTTTTTAAATAGTTTATTGTCAAGTTGGTTTACATATAACACCCAGTGCTCATCCCAACAAATGCCCTCCCCCATGCCCATCACCCCTGTTCCCTCTCCCCCACCCCCATCAGCCCTCGGTTTGTTCTCAGCATCAAGAATCTCTCATGGTTTGCCTCCCTCCTTCTCCCCAACTATTTTCCCCTTCTCCTGCATGGTCCTCCATTAGCTTCCTCCTAATCCACCTATATGTCCAAACATACGGTATCTGTCCTTCTCTGCCTAACTTATTTCGCTCAGCATAACACCCTCTCATTCCATACATGTTGCTACAATGGCCAGATTTCATTCTTTCTCATTGCCATGTAGTATTCCATTGTATAAATATACCACATCTAGTTGATCCATTCATCAGTTGATGGACACTTAGGTTCTTTCCATGTTTTTACTATTGTTGAGAGTGCTGCTATGAACATTGGGGTACATGTGCCCCTATGCATCAGCACTTCTGTATCCTTTGGGTAAATTCCTAGCAGTGCTACTGCTGTGCCATAGAGGAGTTCTAGTGTTAATTTTTTGAGGAACCTCCATACTGTTTTCCAGAGGGGCTGCACCAGCTTACATTCCCACCAACAGTGTAGGAGGGTGCCTGTTTCTCCACATCCTTGCCAGCATCTAGAGTCCTCTGATTTGCTCATTTTAGCCACTCTGACCAGCATGAGGTGGTATCTCCGTGTGGTTTTGATTTGTATTTCCCTGATGAGGAGGGACACTGAGCATCGTTTCATGTGTCTGTTGGCCATCTGAATGTCCTCTTTGGAGAAGTTTCTGTTCATGTCTTCTGTCCATTTCTTCACTGGATTATTTGTTTTTCTGGTGTGGGGTTTGATGAGTTCCTTCTAGATTTTGGATACTATCCCTTTATCTGGTATGTCATTTGCACCTATCTTTCCCCATTCTGTCAGTTGCCTATTAGTTTTATTGCTTGTTTCCTTTGCTGTGCAGAAGCTTTTTATCTTGATGAGGTCCCAGTTGTTCATTTTTGCTCTTGATTCCCTTGCCTTTGGGGATATGTCAAGTAAGAAATTGCTGTGGTTGAGGTCAAGGAGGTTGTTTCCTGCTTTCTCTTCTAGGGTTTTGATGTTTTCCTGTCTCACATTCAGGTCCTTTATCCATTTTGAGTTTATTTTGGTGTATGGTATAGAAAATGATCTAGTTCCAGTCTTCTGCATGTTGTTGTTCAGTTCTCCCAGCACCATTTGTTAAAGAGGCTTTTTTCTGTTGGATACTCTTTCCTGCTTTGTCAAAGATTACTTGGCCATACATTTGTAGGTCCAGTTCTGAGTTCTCTATTCTATTCCATTGGTCTATGTGTCTGTTTTTGTGCCAATACTGTACTGTCTTGATGATTACAGCTTTGTAGTAAAGGCTAAAGTTTGGGATGGTGATGTCTCCCATTTTGGTTTTCTTTTTTAATATTACTTTAGCTATTTGGGGCAGTTTAATTCTTTAAATAAAACTGTAATTATTAGAAGTGACTGGAGGATTGTTTTTTCTGTTTAAGAGTAACCAGGAGGGGCACCTGGGTGGCTTAGTCGGTTAAGCGTCCGACTTTTGCTTGGGTCATGATCTCGCGGTTCGTGGGTTCGAGCCCCGCATCGGGCTCTGTGCTGACTGCCAGCTCAGAGCCTGGAGCCTGTTTCGAGTCTGTGTCTCCCTCTCTCTCTGACCCTCCCCTGTTCATGCTGTCTCTCTCTATCCTAGAAAAAAAAAAAAAAAAGAGCAACCAGGAAAGCTATGACGTTTTCTCAATATTTTACCCAATGACAGGGGAAGAATAAGACTGTAGAACGGATTTAAGAGGATAAATAACTTTGTATTATGTTTGTATCCTATCAATTTCGGCTAGTTCAGCATACTAGTTACATAATCTGAACTCATTTATTTTCAATCTTTGTTTACTAATATGTGCATTTAAAATTATGAATATTTTAAGTACCAACCTTTGACCACATTACACAGATTATTATAATTAGTGCTTTCATTTTATTCATTATGGATGATATAAATTATAATTGTTATTCCAATTTTATTTTCATCTGAATGGCATTTAAAAATTTACAAGTGCATGACCCTTTTGCTCTTTTTTGTTGTTAGTTTCTAATTTTACTGCAGTTTGGAAAGAAAACTTATCCTGTGTGATTTATCTTTTTGAATAATGAGAATTTTCTTTGTGGCTCAACACACAAATTTCTACCTGGGAGCTTACACCCCATTAAAGGGTGTAGTTCCTGTAGTAGTATTAAAGGGAGTAGTTCCTGTGCCCGTAAATTCTTCCTAATGCAGTTTCATGTTCTGACTCCCTTGATTCAGAAACATCAGGATCCAAACACATGTCACTCCATGTTAGCTATGTCCTACAGCTCCTTCAGACCATTGTCTCTTTCCTGGAATAGCAGCCCCCACACATTCCTAGTATGTTATGACTTGATCCTACTTATTGGTCTGAAGACCAGGGTGATTGGTGAGAGGATGGTGAGCGGGATGCTTATTTTCTTCCAAGGCCTCTGGATCATCTCTAAGCAAGGGAGATGTGACAGCCTTTTTTAGGGAGAGGTGGACCACTTCTGCAGGCCCAGATGGTCCAAGGACACCTGAGGTTTCAAGTTTCTCCAGTATATCAACCAAGATGGTTCCATAGTAACACTCAGAGTCCTGATCATGATGATAAAGGGCCCAACCTGCTCTGTAGAACAGACTTTCTAGGATTGAGAATTTAGCTTTGTCTGCAACCAGCTATCTTTGCAACTAAGTCCTGTACCTGATTCACAACTCTTTCTGTTGTCATGTTGCAGGAGGAGAGATTCTCTTCAAAAGCTGCCAAGGAGACCCACTGTCTTCCCCACTTTGCCTTAAATTGATGATTAATCATCAGTGGGCTTTTATTTTCTTTCTCCATTGCCTGGTTGTACTCAACAAATTCCATCTGATTCCGTTGTCCTCATCACTTTGACTTTTCTCGGACCTGTCGAAGATTTGAGATGTTGCACACATCAGTGCTTTTCCTTTTGCTATGATCCCATCCCAGTTCACCACCAGTGAAATTTTAATGGTTTACTGTGCAGTAGCTAGTCTCCTAAGATGACCCCAGTGTCACTGCATCCTCCATGTGTATGTCACACATCCTATTTCCTCTCCCCTTGAATCTTGATTATGCTTGTGATTGCTTTGATCAATAGAATATGAAATGAATGATGCCTTTGGCCTAGCCTTTACTTGCCCTAGCAGTTTCCACATCCTCTCTTTTGGAACACATGCTCTTGGGATGTTCCCTCTTGGAACCCAGCTGCCATGCTGTGAAAAGCCCGCTTGTAGGCATGCTGATCGTCAGTCCCAGGTGATCTCACAGTTGAAGCCAGCATCAGCTTCCAACCATGTGAATGAGCTCAATTAAGCTCCTTGATGACTGCAACCCAGCTAACCTCAAGGAAGCTGGAGAACTGCCCAACTGAGCCCACAGAATCATGAGAAATAATGAAATGGTTATTTTAAGCCTCTAAGCATCGGAATTATTTGTTATGCAACAATATGTAATCAGAAATGTTGCCACAGTATGTCAGGAGATACCATACTCCTTTCGCTACTAATAGTGGGATCTTCATTGTTAACCAGCTAGTGAGTGACTTGACTACAAAAATTTCATTCTTAAAGTCTGCTTTCTTGGACCACTTAGCACCAACTGCCTGAAGTTAGGTCCCTTTGGAAATACTTATTGAGATAGAGAAGACAGAGATAAGCACGCACAAAGTGTATTGGACAGCAATCAGAAACAATGCCTGTAAGGGCATAAGGTAAGGACTGAGCAAAAGGAGAAGTTGAGCTGCGAAGTATTTGTCCCAGAGGTTTCAGCCAATCCTGCAGGGAGCTCTGAAGATAGGACCTTTAGAGGTACCCTAAATTGAGATAAAACCTATGGGATGAGGAATTGGATGCAAGCCGCTACCAGGGAGGGAGCCAGCTTTGAGAGTGGCATCCGTTACAGTGCATGACTATACTGCCAGTTTAAATATTTTATAATGCTGTTTTGCTTATTTTCACCCCTCTGCCTTTTGTCTATCAAACTTTTGTTTTCTTCCCCTGACTTAGTTGTTTGAAAATTATAACCACTTTTTATTCTTCTCATTTTTATTTTTACATATTTGTTTTTTAAATTTTTAAATTTTTTTCTTTTATAGTTCATTGTCAAGTTGGTTTCAATATAACACCCAGTGCTCATCCCAACAAGTGCCCTCCTCCATGCCCATCACTTCCCTTATCTTTACATATTTGAATGTGCATTAACCTTATAACTTTTTATCAGTGTCCATATTTAATCAGAATATCTCTTCTTTGCTTGGAAGGCATAGGATTTATAGTCTATTTTTATGTTTTCTGCTCTTAACCTCTCTCTTCTGCTGCCATTCATACCTCTGATATATTATATAAATTCACATTATTTTATTTGCACTAGTAACTTTTAAAACTTATGTTTTTTGCTCATTTAGTATTCTTCCTTATATCCTGTGTCACTCTTGCACATATAAAATGTTTTATTGCAGTTCATCCTGTAGTGATTATTTTTTTTGAATATATTTATTTTAACTCAGTTAACATACAGTGTAGTATTCATTTTAGGAGTAGAACCCAGTGATTCATCAGTTGCTTATAATACACAGTGGTCATCCCAACAAGTGCCCTCCTTAATGCCTGTCACCCAATTAGCTCATCCCCCACCCCCACTTCCCCTCTAGCAACCCTCAGTTTGTTCTCTGAATTTAAGAGTCTCTTATGGTTTACCTCCCTCTCTGTTATTATCTTATTTTCACTTCTCTTCCCCCATGTTCATCTGTTCTGTTCCACATATGAGTGTAATCATATATTTGTCTTTCATTTATTTCTCTTAGCATAAATACATTGTAGTTCTATTCACATTATTTCAAGTGGCAAGGTTTCATTCTTTTGAATCACTGAGTAATACTCCATACATATATATATGTATACCACATCTTTATCCATTCATCAGTTGACGGACAGTTGACGGAGACAGTTGGACTGTCTCCATAGTTTGGCTGTTGTTGATAGTGTGGCTAAAAACACTGGGGTGCCCCTGTGAATCAGCATTTTTGTATCCTTTGGTTGAATGCCTACTACTGCAATTGCTGGGTTGTAGGGTAGTTCTGTACTATTATCCAGAGTGGCTGCACCAGTTTGCTTTCCCACCAGCAGTGCAAAAGTTTTTCTCTTCTCTGAATCCTCACCAAAATCTATTTTTGCATGAGTTTTTAATTTTAGCCATTCTGACAGGTGTGAGGTGGTATCTCATCATGGTTTTGATTTGTATTCCTCTGATGATGAGTGATGTTGAGCATCTTTTTATGTAGCTGTTGGCCATCTGGATGTCTTCTGTAGAAAAGTGTCTATTCATGTCTTCTGCCCATTTCATCACTGGATTGTTTTTTGAGTGTTGAGTTTGATAAGGTCTTTATAGATTTAGGATTCTAACCTTTATCCAGTATATCATTTGCAAATATCTTCTCCCATTCCTCTGGTTGCTTTTTGTTTTGTAGAATGTTTCCCTTGCTGTGCAGAAGTTTTTTTTATCCATTTGCAAGAAAAAAGTACTTCTCACTCCCCAGTCCATGGTCCAGAGAGGTTTTTCCTCCTGTGTGATCTCAATGACAACTTTCTCAGCCCCTCTCTCTTTCTCTTTCTCCTCCATAAAATGGGTTCCCTTCCCACCGTGTCACTGCCATTTTTCTCTCCCAATTCACTTCCATCAATCTCACACCTCCCACACCTCTTCCCTCCAACTATGGAGATCTTTCTGCCACTCCCAGATTGATTTCCTGGGTGTTCAAATGATCTGACCTCAATATAGCTGTGTTTGATGGACAAGGAAAGCCCAGGGTCCCCTGCTTCTTCGCCATCTTAACTCCTCCCCTATAGTGATTATTTTTGAGAGGATGAGTGGGTGATAAATCTTCTGGGTTCCTGAATATTTGGAAATGTCTGTTATTTTGTTGTGTTTGAAATGCTAGTTAGCTTGGGCATAGCATATAGATTGAAAATCAATTTTTTCCTTGAACTTTGAAGTGATTACTTCATTGTCTTCAAGGATCCACTGTTGCTAATGAAAAGTGTGATGAGATTCTTACTTTTGTTCCTTTGTAGGTAACTTGGTTGTTCTCAGACATTTCAGTGTTCATAGCACCAAGATATATCTCCATGTGGGTCATTTTGCCTTCACTTTTTCTTCTAGAATTTCAAATAAATGGAATAATACAATACATACTCTTTGGGGTCTGACTTCTTTCATTCAGCTTAATGTTTTTGAAACTCACTCATGTTTCTGTATGTATTAATAGGTTATTATTTTTTATTGCTGATTAGTAAAGCTTAAATTTTTCTTTTCTAGTTGTTACTAATATATAGAAATATAATTTTATGTTGAATTTTGGATGACTTTGTAGTTAGTAACTATAAACTCATTAATTTGGATAATTTATAGATTCTTTTGGATTTTCAACATAAGCAATCCTATCACCTATAATGACAGGTCTGTCCTTTCTTTTCAGTACCTGTTCTTTTTCATAGTTTAAGTTTATTTATTTATTTTTGAGAGAGAGACAGAGAGAGCTAGTGGGGGAGTGGCAGAGAGATAGGGAGAGAGAGAATCCTAAGTGGGCTCTGCACTGATGTAGAGCTCAATCTCACGAAACATGAGATCATGACCTGAGTCAAAACCAAGAGTCGAATGCTTAACCTACCAAACCACCCAGGTACCCCTAGTTTTCTTTTTTTTAAATCTTATTGCATTTGTTTAAACCTACTGTACAATACTGAGTAAAAGTAGAGGTGGTAGTAGAGAGCATGTTTTCGTCATTTCTGATCTCAGAGGCAAAGTTTTCAGCATTTCATCTCTGTGATTTTTGCTACAGATTCTAGTAAGAATGCCTAGTTTGTTAAGTGTCTTTTTAGTTTATATAATTAATGGACTTGATTTTTATCATTTTTTTAATGTATCTATTAAAATGGCCATATGATTTTTCTTCCTTAGCTATTGCGGGTGAAGTATATGGTTGATTTCATAATATTAAACTAACCTTGAATTCTTGGAAAGAACCAAACTTGATCATGATATAGAATAATTTATGATATTGTATTGCTTAATTTTAAGAATTTAGTCCACTATGATATTGGCCTGAATTTTTTTTTCCCTTGTACTGTCTTTGTTATAAACCAACTGATCCTGGCTTCAGAAGGCAAGTTAAGAATTGTTATTTCTTTCTGTTTTCTGGAATAGTTGATAGAAGATTGATGTTCTTTTTTTCTCAAAATGAAGAATTTACCAGTGAACCCATCCGGGTCTAGAGTGTGTGTGTGTGTGTGTGTGTGTGTGTGTGTGTGTGTGTGTGTGCATTTTCAATAGACATTCAGTTTATTTAATAAATATAGAGCCAGCTGGATTTTTATATTCTCTTATGACTTTTAAAATATTCATCAAATTTGTGTTAATTTCCTCAGCTTTCATCCTGATATTGGTGACTTGTGTCTCTTCTCTTTCCATTGATCATCTGTCTAGAAGTTAATCAGTTTCATTGGTCCTTTTAAAGAACTAAATTTTACTTTTCTGAGTAGCTCTATGATATATTTCTTTTGTTTTATTAATTTCTTTTCCTCTCTTTTTAGTTTATTTTTCTTTTTTGCATGTAATTTCTTTTTTGTTGTTTCTTATTTCTTGATACAAATGGTAAAATCATTGCATTTCAAAGCCAGAAAATGTTAGGAAAGATGAAGAAGGCAAGAGAAACCAGATTGTCTAGTTAAAGGAAAGAGCTCTGTGGTTGCTTGGATAAATGGGAAATTTAGACTCAGGACCTAGGCTATCTTCTGAGAAGTGGAAATTGAAAACAGAAATAAATAAGGCAGAGTACTAAGCTTTGTGACATTACATAATTTTCCCCCTGAAATAGTTATATTTTATTTTTTTTCTTGACTTCTATTTTTACTTATTTATTTACTTCTATTTAAATTCAAGTTAGTTAACATTGCTGATAGTAAACCCTATCTTGACTTCAGGAGTAGAGCACAGTGACCCTTTTGCACTGTTGGTGGGAATGCAAATTTGGTCACTCTGGAAAACAGTATGGAGGTTCCTCAAAAAATTAAAAATAGAACGATCTTGTGACACTATATAATTTTTAAAAACACATCTTTACATTAGTTTCTTTAAAAATTAAGTTGAATAGGGGTGCCTGGGTGGCTCAGTTGGTTGAGCACCTGACTTTAGCTCAGGTCATGATCTTGCAGTTTGTTAGTTCAAGCCCCGCGTTGGGCTCTGTGCTGACAGCTCAGAACCTGGAGCCTGCTTCAGTTTCTGTATCTCCCTCTCTCTCTACCCCTCCCGTGCTTGTGCAATGTCTTTCTCTCTCTCTCAGAAATAAACACTAAAAAAAAAAAATCTTAAAAAAATTAAGCTGGATAAAAGTACAATGAATACAGTAATCCCATTTATATAAGATCCTAGAAAAGGTTAACTTCTTTATAGTGCCAAAAAGCAGATCTGTCGTTGCATGGGATGGGGGATAGTGAGGGGAGACAGAAAGGAGAGATTACAAAGGAGCCCAAGGATTGGAAGAGATGGATATGTTCACTGTTTTGATTGTGGTGATGATTTGGCAGGTATATACATATGTGAATGCTTATAAAATGGTACATTTCAAATATTTACTATTTACTTAATGTCATTATACTACAATAAAACTGTTTAGAAAACATGCTATCATAGAAATAACAGGAACAAAGATGTTACTGCATGGTGACAAGAAGTTTACTGTAATTCTTATTCTTTTCTCTGTATGCAATGTATCTTTTTCCTGACTACCTCCACATTTTCTTTGTCTTTTGTTTTCAGTGCATTAAATATAATATGTGTTAGTGGTATGTTAGTATGTATATATACATGAAATACAAATATATATGTATATAATATTTGATAAATATAGTTACTCTTCCCTAAGTTTCATGGATCTATAATTTGATGTATGTTACTAATTTGGAAAATTCATAGCTATTACTGCTTCATAATTCCCCTCCTCCATTCTCTTTCTTTCTTCTCCTCTGGCATTCTATTTGTCATATGTTTGACTGTATAAAATTATCCCTTAGGCCTTGGCTATGTTCTCTGTTTCAATTTGGGTAAATTCTATTGACCTACCTATAAATTTACTGGTTCTTTCATTGATATATGTACTGATTTGGGTGTTGAAGATATTCTTCATTTATATTATTGTGGGGGATTTTGTTTCTTGAAATTCCATCTCATTTTTTTCTCTGAGATCCCATCTCTTCACTGAAATTTCCTACTGATTTCCTAAGTTTTCACCTTTTTCATTAAAATTTTTAACATGATAATCACAGTTATTTTTATGCCTTTGTTAGACATCTCTAACATGCCTATAATATCTGAGTCTCATCCCATTTGTAGTTTTTAAAAAATTTTTAAATGTTTATGTATTTTTGAAAGATAAAGACACAGAGCACAAGTCAGGGAGTGTCAGAGAGAGAGGGAGACAGAATCCAAAGCAGGCTACAGGCTCTGAGCTGTCAGCACAGAACCCGATGCAGGGCTTGAACTCAATGAACTGTGAGATTATGACCTGAGGTAAAGTTGGATGCTTAACCAACTGAGCCATCCAGGAGCCCCCAGTTTATAGTTTTATTTCTTAACAGTATGTTAATTTCTTGATGTTTGCCCCACAATTTTGTGTTGAAAGTCATGCACGTTGTTTTAGACATTGGAAACAGAGGTAAATAGATTCTATGTCTATAAAATGGTATGCCTTCACTTCTGCTATGTATTTAGTGTGGGAATTTGATAATCTAGTGAAGATTTTGGTTGGATTTGTAGTTCATGCTCTGCTTATGCTCATTGCACAACATGTTTTATATTTCTCTACCAATATCTTTTGTTTAGGGTCGGGGCTGGTCTTCCTCAGCAGTTTTCTCTCTGTCCGCCCCACCCTTAGCTTTAGGTCTTCCAATTGCACTATGCCACATAGAAGGTCTATGCTTGTGCTCTTGCAGTATACCACTGTTACTTGTTACTTGATGCCTGTTAACTTAGTGGTGGGGAGCAGAGGGGACATTCTCTGTTGTTCTGATTCAGCTTTAGTTTTAGGTAGGGCCTGTGCCCTTGGGTCTTACAGATGTGACCTTAGAGCTCTAGCCTTTTCACCATATGTAGTTCTGTGTTTAGAACATATTTCTGCCTCTCTCCTCAGGGAAGAGGGATTTTTTTTTTTTTTTTAGTTCTCTTCATTGTGGGTTTGTGCCAATGTATAAAGGTGACAGAGTTTGTTGCCTCTCTACTCCTGCAGAATGATGCTTTTTTTTTTTTTTTCCATAGGGGAGGTAAGGGAGAAGGCTGGTTTTTACCCCTTCACAGTAGCTGGTGTTTCTTCATTTAAGTCTGCACCACGAGGCATGCTTTTTCAGGACCTCTCACCTGTTTTTTGGTGTGCCCAGTAGAGTCTGTGGAGGAAAGCCTGCAACAAGATGTGAGTTCCTCCTATATATGCCCACTCCCTGGGCTTTCACATTTTCTTGTAAGCCCACATTCAGCATCCCCCAATTTGCTAACTTTCATAAAGAATTTTTACTGTTACGTGGCTGTGTTTGCCATAGGTAAGCAACTGCCATCTTTCCTGTCAACACCTGTCTCTCCTAAGATTTTAGACTACTTGGTTGTCCTGTGATCTCAGTTCTCTGAGGGGTCCAAGAAAATCTTGACCTTGCATTTTGGCTGTTTGTTGTATTATAAGGATCGGAGAAGTGTTCCTTGCAGCTTTCTGCATCCTAGGCAGACACCAGAAATCTTTTAACTGTTTTTATTTAGACTTTATATTGATTTCCCAGAATTCTTTGTATATTCCAGATACATAGTCTTTTTCAGATATTTGTATTGAGAATGTTTACTCACAATTTGTGGCTTGTGTTTGTATTTTCTTAACTTTTTCTCTTTATGTGCATAACTTTTAAAATTTAATAAATTCTAATTTTTAATTTTTTTCTTTTATGTTTAGAGTTCACAGTGTCCTGTCTAGATATTTTTTATCTATTATAAATTCCTAAAGATATTCTTCAGTATTTTATTTTACAGGTGCTACTATACTTTTTGCTTATATGCATAGGTTTACCCATCTTAAATATTTTTTTCTTAGTGTTTATGTATTTTTGAGAAAGAGAGAGAGAGAACGTGAGTAGGGGAAGGACAGACACAGAATCTGAAGCAGTCTCCAGGCTCCTGTAGTCAGCACAGAGCCTGATACTGGGGTCAAACTCATGAACAATTTGATCATGACCTGAGCTGAAGTCAGACACTTAATGAACTAAGCCGCTCAAGTGCCCTTTGTCCATCTTAAATTAATTTTTTTGTTTGTAGTACAAGGAAAAGATTGAGGTTTGTTTTTCCCATTTATCCAGTTGTTCTAGTAGCATTTACAGAAAAGACTTTCCTTTGTGCATTAAATTGCTTTGATACTTTTTACCAAAATTAATTGACCACATGTACATACTGAACTCTCTTTTTGGTTCCATTGAACTATTCTTTTTGTCCTTACACCAATACAGTACTGTTTTCATTTCTGTAAGATTTCATTGTAGCTTTATTTTAGGTTTTGAAATCAAAAGAGTGAGACCTCCGACTTTGTTCTTTTCGGAATTGTTTTTGTATACCAGGTGTTTGGTATTTCTTTATACATTTTATTTAAAAAATTTTTAATGTTTGTATTTGAGAGAGAGAGAGAGAGAGACAGTGTACAAGTGGAGGAGGGGCAAAGAGAGACAAAGACAGAATCTGAAGCAGGCTCCAGGCTTTGATCTGTCAGCACAAAATCCGACGCAGGGCTCAAACCTACAAACCGTGAGATCACAACCCTGAGCCAAAGTCTGATGCTTAACCAACTGAGCCACCAGGGGCCCCTATTTTTTCACACATTTGAGAATAGACTTTTCAATTTCTATAAACTAAGACTAGTAGAATTAGCTTACATATCAATTAGAGGATAATTGACATGTTAACAATATTGAATCTTTCAATTAATGAACATAGTATATCTTTCCACTTATTTGGATTTTATTCAATTTCTCATGGAAGTATTTTGTAGTTTATACTGTAGAAGATTATGTATTTTATGCTTTTTAATTTAATTTAATTTTTATTCCATTTTCCATTTCCCAATGTTTCTTACTAGTATTTAAAGACAATTGATTGTTTTATTTTGACTTTGTACCCTGTGACCTTTCCAAATTCACTTAATAATTTTAGTACTCTAGTGAAATCCTAAGATTTTCTGTGTAAAAAATCAAGTCATTTATAAATGGCAACAGTTTAACTTTTTCCTTTTAAATATTTATAGACTTTTGATTTTTGCCTAAGTTAAAGAATTGACTATATACAATTGTAATTGGCTTTATTACATACAGTTTGTATACAATAAAATTCATCAGTTTGGGAGAGCTTGGGTGATTCTTTTGGTTAAGCATCAGACACTTGATTTCAGCTCAAGTCATGATCCTGAGAATGAGCCCCTCTGTCCTGACAGCACAGAGTCTGCTTGGGACTCTCTCTTCCCCTCCTTGTAAAACTATGCACAGGCATACATGCATGTATGCTCTCCCTCTCAAAATAAACTTTTAAAAGAATTCATAAATTTTTAAAGTATAATTAAAAGATTTTGACAAATGCATAAAATCATATAATCACATCAAAATCGTGATATAAAAATTTCTGTCACTCTCAAATCCCCTCAAACCCATTTTCAGCCAATTCTCTACCATATCTTGGCCTCTGAGAACCGTTGATCTATAATTCTATCACTTAGTCATTTTCTCAATATTATATAGAAGAATTTATACACATAGTATTTTTATCATATTTTACTAATACATATTTTGTTTCATTAAAATTTTTTTAAAGTATTTATTTATTTTGAGAGAATGAGCAGGGGAGGGGCCGAAGGAGAGGGAGAGAGAGAATCCCAAGCATGTAATGTGAGTGCCGAGCCTGATGTGGGGCTTGAAGTCATAAATCATAAGATCATGATCTGAGCCAAAACCAAGAGTTGGACGCTTAACTGACAGAACCACCCAGGCATCCCTTACTACTACATATTTTTTTTTAAATATTTTTTATTTATTTCTAGGAGAGAGAGAGAGAGACAGCGTGAGCAGGGGAGGGTCAGAGAGAGAGGGAGTCACAGACTGAAACAGGCTCCAGGCTCTGAGCTGGCAGTCAGCACAGAGCCCGACGCGGGGCTCGAACCCACGAACCGCGAGATCATGACCTAAGCGAAAGTCGGACGCTTAACCGACTAAGCCACCCAGGCACCCCTCCTTACTACTACATATTTTATAACCCACAAAATTCAATATTATAATTTTTGCTTTAAACCTTTAGTTGTCTTTTAAATAAAAGGAAGAATAGGAACTAGAGCTTCTTCTATTTACACATATTTCTGCTATCTTCATTCCTTTCTGTATATCTCAGTTTTCATCTTGTTTGTTTTCCTTCAGCCTAAAAATATTCCTTTAGTATGGAATTTCGGATTACAAGTTTTTTTTTTCTTTAATAGTTAAATATCTTCAAAGTTAAATAACTTTAGAGATATTCTATTGTTTTTGGCCTACATTATTTTTGATGAGGAGTCATCTGGCATTTGTATTATTATTTCCCTATTATCTATAATAAAGTTTTCTCCTTCTCTCTCTTTCTTCCCCCAACCCCCAGCCCCAGCAGAGGATGCTTTCAAAATCATTTTTTTATCTATTGTTTTTAGACATTTGACTTAGATGGGCCTAGGTGTGGTTTTATTTCTACTTATTTTGTTTAGGTTTCTGAAATTCTTGAATCTATAAGCTGATGTTAACCTAAATTTGGGGAACTTCAGCCATTTTTCAAATAAATTTTCTGCCCTAGTCCTTTCTCTTTATCTCTTGAGACTCCAGTGTTATGTAAGGTGTCTTGATATTGACCTATAATTCACTGAGACTTGCCCCCCTACCCTTTTTAAAAATTTTTTTGTTTTCTTACTTTGTTACTGTTCTCTACATTAGTTGATTTCTCTAGCTTTGCTTTTATTGGTTTGTTATTGTTGAAAAACAAATCACTCCAAAATTTATTGACTTAAAACGGCAATATCTCCCACAGTTTATATTAATTCAAAATTCTGAGTTATTTGAAATTCTGAATGTTTTTGTGATTTAGGTCAGGTTTATTAGGAGATTTTAGTCAGATGTTGGCTGGGGTTGTAGTCATTTGAAGGTTTGTTCGGGGCTGAGGAATTTACTTCCATGATGGCCTGACTCACATGGTTGATAAGTTGGTTCCTCTCCACATCACCATTTCCATGCAGCTTTTGAGAATCCTCATGCCATGGATGTTGGCTTCCCTCAGAATGAGCATTCTAGGAGATCAGGGCAGAATCTGTAATGCTCTTATGACTGTGGAAGTCACACACCTTCACTTCTACCATGTTCTATTTGTCACAAGGTCAACCCTAATTCATCGTGGTAGGTGAACTCAGAAAAGCATGATTATCAGGAGATGATTAGTAGGGACTGTCTTGGAAGTTAGATACCATATTCTGTCTTCAAGCTCACCCATTCTTTTCTTTCCAATCTGAACTCTTCTGTAAGTTTTGAAGAGTTTTGAGCAATTTTTTTTTTTTTTTTGCAAATTTCAGATAGTTTGTCCATTCAGTTTTTCAATTTCCAATTTTTTCTTTAGAAGAGTTTCCATTCTCTGGTAGTATTACCCAACTGTACACTTGTGAATATCTTTTTTAAAAATTGTTGAACATATTTATAATAGCTGTTTTAAATTTTTTGACTATGAATATCAGTCCATTAATCATCTTGGTGTTAGTTTCTATTGATTCATTTTTCTTTTGACTGTGGTCCAAATTTTTCTACCACTTTGCATATCTAGTATCTTTGTTTTAATTGTATACTGGATGGTCAGTGGTTCCTTGCAGAGATTCTGGATTCTGTTATCTTTTTCCTAAACAGCTTTTTTCTTTCTTTCTTGTAACACACAGTTAAACTTGGTCAAACTCATACTCCAAACCATGTCTCTCCTATGGTGAGGAACAGCTAAAATTTTTTCTCAGCTTTCAACTTTCCAGCTATTGCTTTGTGTTTTCTGCTAAGTTCCTTGGAATTTCCCACACATATGTGTAGTTCAGAGATTAGTATTTGAGCACAGTATATATGTAGATTTTTGGATTCCTTTAGTGTACTCCTTTCTTTCTGGAATTTCTTCCTTAATTTCTAGCCTCTCTGCCAGCCCTGAATTCTGTTTTCTGACACATCAAGCTACTGAGATTGTGTCGCCTGTAGAGTCCTCATGGAAAAGCTAAATAAATGTGCACCTCATTTAGAAAATTTCCTTTCTTTTGAGGGTTACATTATTTTCATTTTTCTGATTTTGGTAGGTCTTTTGCACATTTAAATAACTTTTTTATATTTAATCCAGAGATTATAATTGTTATATATAGAGGATTAGTCATACGAGATCCTCTGCCATACCAGAATGGAACTTTAGCCATGTATATGAGTGAGACCAAAAAATGGGTAATTGGAAGCTTTGAGTCTTTAAGCCTGTTGAATGAAAAGCTTCACTGTAAGGTGTTGAGAAAAATCAGGATGTTTTGTTGTGGGGGAGTATCCTAATTGTCAGTATCCAAACATCCCTCTCTCCTTGGATTGTTTACTCTTCTCAATGAGGAGTCCTTTAATTTCCTGTGTGGCTGGGGATATGATAGACCGATGCCTATTTGTCAGCATTGTGGGAGTCTGATGGACCTGGAAGTCTCACATTTTATTATGTAGAGTTTCATGAATCCCTCTGTTTTCAATATGGTCTGAGCTGTACCTTGTGATGTAAGACACATTTCATTGTTTTTCAACATTTCCAAAGATTAAATCTCCTCTCATTTCCAAGGGGTTGGAAAAGAAACTGTTTTTTTTTTTGTTTGTTTGTTTTTTTTTGTTTTTGGCAGTGAACAGTAGAAGAAGAAATATGGGGGCCTAAGAACGTATAAAAGTGTTCAACTAATGTGTTATTCTCTGCCCTAACTTTAGAAAGATCTGGTACTCAGTTCCTAAGCATTTCTAGAATTCTGTGGTAAGAATTAGATTTCTTTTCTATTGACTTCTCCCATTACAAATCTCGATTTTGAGTATATCTATTCTCCTAAGTCAGTTATTATTTGTCCATCTGTTCTTAGATTCAGAGACTCAGTTGATATTATTTCTCCCTTTATTCTTATGGACATATGCCTTTGTTTTTTTTCTGGTCATCTTAGATATTTTGTAAGGAGTGAAGATAAATCATATGGATTCAATCCTTTTCCATATGTTTTAAAATAATATTTATTTTCATTTTCTGTTTTTAAATAAACATAAACTGATTCATTAAACTAGATACCCTCTTTTGAAACATCAGTTGATAGCACTTTTACAAAATCAGTTTTGAAAAGCATAACTATCAAATGGCTAAACCAGCATTGAATGTAAATATCAATTCTACAGTCTCCTCTGTGCCATGAAATGATGTTTCTCTAGCTATTGTTCCCCAAAATAGCAAGATTAAAAAGACTTATCATCTCTTTCAATGTAATATGCTTGCTTTGGACTTATGTTGTAAAAAGAATTGCTATCAACAGACAAGTATGTACATGTACTCCTGCCACTTCAGAACTAGCCTCAGAGAAGTGTGAATAAAAATGGCCTAGCAACTACTTCATTCTCTTCCTCCGCCAGACAGTGTAAGCCAAGGGACACTTACTTCATGAGAACTAAAATTTATATGTATGGACTTGATTTTATAACATGAAGATTACTGAATTCATTCTCTGAAAAGTAACATCATGTGAGCATTTTCAGTCTGAAAATCACACTGAATTTGTAGGAATGTACAAATACTTGCTGTTTTTTAGGCTATTTGTAAATTGAGCATATGTTCATCTTCATAAAATTACCTGTAAGGAATAGTTTTTATATTTATTTTTTCAATTCTTATCAACTAAGGATCATATTCTTATCACTATTTGGTTAATTTTTTTTTTGTAGTTTACCAATTTAGCATGAAACCTCTTAACAGCCAGAAATAAATCAATACATTAGAGAATATTGTGCTGCTGTTACGATGGTATCAGGAATGGGAACACATGAGAAGAGTTTAGTGCATGTTGGAGGAAAGCAAAAAAAAATAGTAATAATACTGAAAGTAACACCTGTGAAGGAAGGTTAAAGAAAGGGCCTCAGAGTTATTTAGACAGAAATAGGTGTGAGGTACTGTTTTTACATATAAAGATTTATTATGGAATATGACTGATTGTTGTTTATCTTTGCTGAAGCCCAGAAAAAAAAAGTTCAGGGGTAGAAATATAAATGATATACATTTAAACCAGTACTTGGAAGTCTAGCCTGAAGGCTGGCAGACAGCCAGTGGAATGCCTGTGATGGGGCACATCTCTTGGGAAGAGGAAAGTGGTTTAAATGTAGCAATCTTCTCTGTCATGAATGGAAACAGGTCCTGCCTTAAGGCTTGCACAGCGCCCTTCCAGACCTGTAATTCTCTGGGTCATTTCTGTTCTAGCCTTCAGGGTTGGGAGTGAACTAGACAAGGCAAGCCCTTTCAGGAGCTCCAGCAGCGCTAAAGGAGGCAGTGCCGGCGGCAGCACCGTAGCATCTCTTCCAACTGAAGACTACACTCAAAGGTGAGTCAGGTCAGTGTGGACTCAGGTGCGTCCTTATCCTCCAGCTTACACTGGGGCTGGGCACAGGAGCCTTGGGAGATCGGCGACCACAGGGCACCCTCCCCAGCCGCCAATATAAGCGTTGACAGAGGGACGCACAGGGGATGGCCGGTTAGCTGGTGGTAGGTGGGAGGGACTCGCCACCTGGACGCGCTCAGGGAGGGATGAGTGGCGCGAACAGCAATCAGGTCGCTCTCTCACCCTTCTGCTAGGTGGTCCCGACCCCTGTGCTCCCAGAGAGCCACTCCTGGAGCGAGCGTCCCACTGCGCGCGGTCCCTTCCAGGCTCCCGGATCCCGCGGGAGGGCGCGTGGGATGATGCTCTGGTCCTCGTGCTTTCCCCAAGCTCCTGCATCCGGAGCCGCCCTAGCCGGCACCGCCGCAGCCACAGCCTGGGAGGGAGAAAGGAAAAAAAAAGGGAGGGGGCTGGAAAAGCTCGGCGGAGGGAGGAAGCGAAGGGGGAGGGGATCTCTCTCCTTTGCAGTGCCTCCGCCTCTCCTCTCCGGCTGGCCGCGGCCGGGTTCCCCCTCCACACCCTCTCCCAGCTCCTCACCCCCTTCTCCACCCACCCGCTTTGCCTCCCTCCCTCCCTCCCGAGCTCGCTGGAGAAGAGCCGCAGCCTGCGCGCGGCCGGGGGCGCGGGGGTGGCGCCGGCGGCAGCGGTGGGTGTGTGCGTGTGTGTGAAGGACGCCACCTCTTGCTCCTGCGTTTGCAGGCGGCGGCGGGCGGCGGGGCTTCTCGCTCCGGCAGCGGCGGCGACAGCGGTGGCGGCTTCCGGAGTCCCGCCGCGAAGATGCTCAAAGTCACGGTGCCCTCCTGCTCCGCCTCGTCCTGCTCTTCGGTCACCGCCAGCGTGGCCCCGGGAGCCGGGAGCCTCATCCCGGATTATTGGATCGAAGGTTCCAACAGGGATGCTTTGAGCGATTTCTTCGAGGTGGAGTCGGAGCTGGGACGGTAAGGCTGGGGGCGCCCTGGACGTGGTGGAGCCCCGCGTCCTGCGCGCGAGCTCGGGCTTCTGGGGTAGCCCGCGGCGCGCTCCGGGGCTGTCGCTTTTTTTCCCAAGGAACAGCTCCCGAAGACGCGGGATCCAGCCTCCCTGCCCTTTGATTTCTCCCCGCCTAGTGTCTAGGAGGGAGCTAAGCACGTCCAAGTTGGAGCCGTGGTCTCTTCTCGGAGCGCCCAGGCCGGTGCAGCTGCAAGCAGCAGCCTGACTCTCTCCCGCCCTCTCTGCCTCCTCCTCGCCGGCTGCCACTTCCCTTGGGTGACAGCACCCGCCACACGTGGGCCCTGCTTTCCCGATTGGTGTCTTCACTCACGATTATAGCTTGCCAGAGGGTCTTGCTTGTCTGGTTATTTTTTGGGGTAGGGGTGGAGGGCGCTCCTCCAAACCATGACAGAATTATTAAATTAGATTCTTCCTCCTTGCTCTCATCCAACTCTCCAAAGCAAGTGGCACTAGAAATTAAACTTAAATACTAGCTTCCCTGCAGAGTCTGCTCAGGAGTGAAGGGGGAATGAATCATTTCAGAGAGTTGAAGGCAGAATAATGAACTAGTGTGGCTTTAAAAAAAAAGCAACACATAAGGTCCAGGCGGTGGTAATTAGAAGAGTTCTGCTGCTCTTCTTTCGTGCTGGAGTGTTTTATTTAAATTATGTGTGCAGAAAGCCATCTCTCTGGGGTTGTAGAAATGTCCCCCGTCCCTTCTCTGAAGATCCAAACAGGTAGAGAGTGGTTTTGCCAATGTGATGATGCCATATGTTCTCATGTTTTTATCCATTGGAAATTGTTTTTTTCCTTACCTTCTTCCTTTTTCCTTCTTGCCTGTCTGTTATCCAGAGGTAAGGAGAATTATCTTCAACACTCATTTTAGATCCAGGCCTTTTGTGATAGGGAATCTGAAAATGTAATTTCAAGTGTTGACAAGTTGAAGCTTCTGTATTTAATACTTCTCTGCAATTTCATTTTCTATTCTCCTTTTGTTGGAAAGAGTTTAGCTAAGAGCCTATTTTTTTAAAATGCCAATGGAGACCACAGTGCAGGATTATGGATGTTGGTGAGAAGGTGTAGGGTTACCTATTCCGCCCCCAAAATGACCCTACTATTAATGGCTCATGGAATACAGAAGGTGTGTAAGAAAGCAAAACTTCAGAATGAAAATTAGTCATTGTTTAAAAATGTCCCAATATACTTGCGTATTGAATAGTATACGCATAAATGCCCTGATTTGATCAAAATTTCTGTTGTTCATCTGAAGATGTGCTGTTGTATGCATTTATTAGTAGGTTGGAAGTGAAGTGTCTCCTTTCAGTTTTGAATCTTTCTATAATTTTGTGGTGAGCTGCAGTGGAGCAGCGTAAATTTCTGATTTAAGAGATAATTTACTTACAATTGTTTACTTGGTGTTTAGAAACTGCCACCTAGTAGAGGAAGTGCCTACTGGTGCTAAAGGGACTGTCCCACCACCAAATCTAACTGCTTTCTGAGTAAATTTACTCCAGCAGCCTCTAATTGACTCGGACTTATCATTAGCACATGCTGTTTTTATGAATAAGCTTTGTCGTTAGGAAACTCAAGAAATTTCCTAATTTGAGGAATGGAAAAGTGATTAGAAAACAGAAATAAACTGCCAAGTGTACCTATCTATGTGATGGTAGACTTCATAGGGAAAACCTAAGGAACTTGAAGTTTATTAAAAAAAAAAAAGTTTCGTGTTATATTTGCAGTACAATTTGGAAGACAAATATAAGTCAATTATATATTGCTAAGATTCTTACTCTGCTATGCGGTTGTTTGATTACCTTGAAAATCACAGAATTAAAATATTTTGAGAGAACTAAAACTTCTTTCTTTTGGTGCTTTTCAGTAGTCATGTGTATTGGGTAAATTCTCTGTAGCTGGCACTATGGGTGAGGTGTATGCTTATTACATTTGGCTGAGACTTTGAGAAATGTCACTTCATGATCAAAGTTATTTTTTCACCAATATAAAGCTAAACCATAAAGCAACTAATGTTACAGATATAATTACTAAGAATTTATATAGCTAGAGAATGCAACAGTATTATAATTGTAGGTATTTACTGACAAAAGTCCTCTTCCTTCCTCTACTCATGATAAAGTTGAGACTCAGTCAGTTGGTTTCAAACCTTTACTCTCTAAACACCCAGTCTTGGGCTGAATCTGACTGTCATTGGTGACTCTAAGGCCAAAACATTTAATTCATTAGTAACATAGTTGTCACTAAGATGCTAGGGGAACAATGACCTTGGTGTTGTGAGGTGGTATTGTGGTTAGTTCCAGGGTGTAGACAGTATTCACTAGATTAAGTTCATTTGTGAATAGTCGTTCTTCTGTTACAATTATCTGTTGTAAGCTGGTGAGTCCTGAATTAGGATTGGACATGTGGCTATTAGGGAAACACACCCTGAGGTTATATTTGGAAATTTTAGGGAGCTCAATGAGAGCCAGTTGAAGCCCCTGGATAGTGCTGGCAGCATTGTTTCACAGGTAGCCCAAGGCCATGCGATAGCTCTTTTTATTATTTTATTTTATTTTATTTTATTTTACTTTATTTTATTATTTTATTTTATTTTATTATTTTATTCTCTCTCTAATATATACAGATATATATGGATACGGATGAGCGATAGGGGTAAGGAGGATTATTTAAGAGTATCAGGCAAACTAATTTAATTTTTCTAAAATCACATTTGAAAATACTGCTTTGCTTATAGAGTTTGTTAAAAAGTTTACAAAAATCATGATGTCTCAACAAATTCAGTTCTGCGTATAAATATAAATTGGCCATTATCCTTTTTAGGGCTCCCTGTCCTAGAGAGCAGTTGGTCCTTTGCCCAGTGATATGAGAAATTGGCATTTTAAAAGCTTTTCTATAGGAGGAAAGAGCCTGCGTCTGGTCCAGATTCTGTTCAGTGGTTTGGCACATTGGAGGGACAGGATTTGGCCTGGGCTGCCCTGTGGTAGGGATTTGGCCTTGTGCATCCATACCCACATCCTGTTTTCAGTTATTTCCCACCTTGTGTTTCTCTCTGTAATAGGAGACTGAAAGAATGTTTGTAGCAAAACTAGATGTATTCCCACACACAAAAGTTCAGGGAACCAAATGAAAGATAATTAGTACAAAAGAAGAAGAGTGTGTTAAATTATTATGGAATAATTTTTTTTTTAATTCCATTGTATTTAGCTATAGTTTCTTTAAGGTAGTGAATTTCAACCCCTCCCCCCCAAACCTGGTGTTCAGTTTAAGAGAGTACATTTATATCGCAACCTAGTTAAAGCAAAGTTATATAGGATCCTTTGCTTTATGAATTATTGCTTAGGAACGAAACAGATTTATTTAGATAGTGAGATATTGGTTATGTGTAGAATAGAAAGTATGTGTATAGAATGGAAACAAGTTTCATAAAACAATGTGTATTCCTATTACCAACAATGGAGTCTAATATTTCCTATTCTGTGCTGTTTGATTTTATTCTATTTCATTAAAAAATATTGGCTGAATCCATGTGATTTCACATCTCACTAATGGATTGTAACTCAGTGTGAAAATGGTGTTTGAGGCCGTAAATCTGTGTATGCCAGATTAAAACCTGAGGCAGACCTCTCTTTAAAAATGCCCTGCAGACCAACTAATAACACTGTGTGGTCACCATTTGCATGTCTCTATAGAGAAAAGTTCTGTCTTTGTCTCCAAGTCCTCATTGGGTTTTCTCTTCCAAATATTTTGAAAAAACTCTAATTAGTCTCCCCAAGTTATGCTGGGTGCACTATACTATGAAATAGCTGTGGAGTTGGGGGTGGGGCAGGAGGCTAGGCCAAGAAGACCTTCACTGCATGGGGGCGGAATTCAGAGGCCTGAACACTTGTGTATTCCACTCGGTAACACTTAACTCTGGCTGTAGGTAATGGTCAGCAGATACTTCCTGTAAGGAAACACAGAAAGTGTACATTTTCTAACAAAAGGGTTCTAACCAGTGCTCCTGGCTGGTGAGGAACCAGATCCTGTCTTTCCCCTTCCCTCTTTGTTTGAACCCCTTCCTGAAGTGTTTTTAGCCAGTACTTTTCATATCCTTGCTTTTCCCCCACAGTGTCTTTTAGGACCCCACAGCTGATCCAGAATATATTGCTGGTTAACAATCTCCTGCCACCCACACTGTGCTTAATATCTTAAGCTCTTTTTGGGATCTGCCTAGAAATTAAAAATATAAATTAAAAATATAACTGTTCGGTCCCTCTTTTGTTCTCTGTGCTTCCAATTCTTTTCTTAGTCAGTTGACTCAGGAGCATGGTGAGAGGTGGAATTGCAAGTGGGAGAGTAGAAAGCTGGGCTGCATATGCTTGAATGATGACTATAAGCTCCCAGAAGGCAGTCTGTGGATTTGGCTGCCTCGCTTTCATGTGCTAAGCGCCCAGCACTGTGCTCATTACTCAGTAGGTGCTCAGCAAAGGATTTTGAAGAGAGTGAGTGAATGGTAATGAATAGGCCAGGCACAGGGGGCGTGACCCCAGGGAAAGGGAAATCTGGTGGCTTGTTTATCTTCTCCCTAAAATTTGTGCAACCATAATCTCACTCTGTGCTGGTTTTCTTTCTTCACAGTGGGAGTCCTGATAACTGTCACCTCTGTAGCTTGTAGGTGTTGAAAATAATGCTGCTTTTCTGTTGGCAGAGAGCTTTGTGGCCCTGAAATGAAAGGGATTCAGTTTCACCTTCACTATCATTTTACCACAGGCATCTCAGAATTAGGAGTTAAATCAACTTGAACATAAAGGCATGAAATGCCTCCAAGCTATTCCAGCCACTAAGGTTAATAATACATAGTAAGTGCTAAATTTGGAAATATACTCATTGTGAAAAGCCTCAAAATTAAGTGATGACTATGATAAGGTCATTACTTTAAGAATACATTATTTTTCCATGTTTAAATACTGTTATAAGGGTAAAAATAACTCCTAATTTGAGAAAAAAAAAAGAGACACGGGTGCTATTTACTGCTAAACTGTTCTAGGGAACTTTACTTGAGAAAAAAAAAGAGAGACAGAAAGAGAAACAAAACACTAACCACAAAATAGCTTCAAAGAACTTTCTTGTAAACACTTTGCCCTCAGAATAAATGTCTGTATTATGTGTTTGCAGTAATACATTTGAGAATAAAGTGCCCAGTGATAGTTATTTCAACTACTAGTTGTTATTTTTTTATGTTAATGTTTTTTGGGGTTTTCTTTTCTTTTCTTTTTTTTTTGGTCTAGCTTAAAAAGTAGTTCTCTTTAAAAAAAGTAGTTCTCAGACTCCCTTTTGGGAAAGCTAACATAGTGAAATATCCAATAAAAATTCGAAGTTTTTAAATTTCAAGGTCAGGTTTATTCTACAAAATATATTTGAGTCCATGAACCATGTAAGTCAGGCTAAAGAGTAACTTTACACGAAATCATGAAATCAATAGCAAGCTAGAATCAAGGTTTTACTCAAATTAATGTGGTCTTTTTTTTTTCCTCTTTGATAATGATCATCTGAAAATCTCATAACTCCTGTGGCTTAATTAGGAATTTATATCTAAATATTGAGAGCATACTGTTAGCACATAAAGGATAGGAATTCTCTAAGGCCCATCTTTATTTTTTTATTATTATTTTTTTTTTACAAATAGTTTATTGTCAAATTAGTTTCCACATAACACCCAGTGCTCATCCCCACAAGAGCCCTCCTCCATGCCCACCCCTCCTCCCCCCCACATCCACCAGTCCTCAGTTTTTGTCAGCATTCAAGAGTTTCTCATGGTTTGCCTCTCCCCCTTTCCCCCACCATTTCCGCCCTTCTTCTCCCCATTGGTCCTCTGTTAAGTTCCTCCTAATCCTCCTATACGTGCACACATATGATATTTGTCTTTCTCTGCCTGACTTATTTCGCTCAGCATAACACCCTCAAGGTCCATCCATGTTGCTACACATGGTCTAAGGCCCATCTTTAAATTCTAAGTGCTAATTGGGGGCAGTGAGTGTATGGATGATATAAAACAGTGAAAGGTTTGGGTGGGAGATTTTCCCCAGTAATCTTATCAGTGGCAAAGAGCATATAAGGTAAAGAGCAGTGCTGGACAGAGGGTGATTTGTAACAATGGGCAAAGGATAATAAGTGTAGAGCTTTCTCTTTTCTCTTAGAGCAAGATTTCCTGACCTTGGTACCATTGTTGGGGCCAGATCATTCTTTCTGTAGGGGCTCTCCTTGCACTGTAGGATGTTTAGTAGTATCCCTAGTGCCTACCTACTAGATGACAAATGCAACCTTCCCTCCTAAATCCCAAGACATGACAAGTAAAAATATCTCTAGATATTGTCGTGTTACTTCTTCCCTCTTTCTGTTAACCACTGTTTTAGAAGCTTGAAGCTAGTCTTCTACATGATTTTCTTTTAGTTTTGTAGAAGGTTAACAAGAAGGTGTTGATGGATTGAAATAATTTGACTCTATTGAGTATTTGCTACAACCAAATGTTTCTCCTATTTCTCTGTAATGCCATTAAGATTTTTGTCATATGTGCATATGAAGTGTGATGTAATTTGCTTAATATTTTATGTTTAAATCACCTCATTTTTGTTGACCTAAATTTACCTATTAAGAGTACTTACTTTCATTAAATTGAAATTAAATTTCATTAATTTGTATTCATGTCATTAATAGAAGCAAATTACAAAAATAAATTGCAGTAAAAACAAAGCAATTTTATTAAACTGGGCCTACAAATGTTTTTTAGTTTTTTTTTTCTTTTTTGTGAAAGGCTCCAAGCCTTGGGATTGCTCTTTCTGTTAAAAAGGGAGATTATCAAAGATTAGCAGTGGTAAAACCATAGTAGCACAAATTGAGGATTTCTTTCTGATGCAATCAGAAAAATAGAAAAATAGTGAAAAGAGAATGATATTCTAATTCTTTCATTCTTCCCTTTTTAATTTGATGCCTTTGTGCCACCTAAAGTCTTCTATTACAGATCTGACCTTTTGCATAACTATGCACTAACCAGTGTACGTTGTTAGTGTGTGTGGTGGGGCATGGGGACTAGTATATGATGACTAGAACACTATATATTAGCTTCCAGATGTGTAGTTTACAACAGTAAATTTAATCTGAGATAAATAAGTATAACTAATATGAGATAGAGATTGGACAATCTCCACAGACTAAAGATGGAGTGATAATTACAACTGGGAAGGTTGAGGTGTCTTCACGGGAGGGGGTGAACCTTGAAATTCAGCAGGATTTTCATAGGCAGAGCTTTGGTGAAAGGCATACCAGGTACAAAGTACATTCTAAGGAAAGGCAAAAACTGGTAGAAAAATACAGGATACACATTTTATTTTGCAAACTTTATAAAACATGACCATTTTCATGACAGATAAGGTTGGGAAGGTAAGTTGATGTCAGACCAAAGAGATCCTGTAAAAAAAAAATGACTGTGTCTTTATCAGGTGAAAACCAAAATTGTAGATAAAGAGAAAGTAACCATTATGAGAGCAAAAGGTGGTTGTAGAAGTAGCTGTATCTTGAGTTTTGTTGTGGGACTAGAACTTGCCATTAACACATGGTAGGAGGGAAGGAGGTGTGGAGAGGAAGGAAGGAAAGAGGGAAGGAAGGGAGAAAGACACCTCCCACAACCTGTGATGAGATAAGAAAGGAAAAGTGTAGGATCCAAGTAACTGAGATCAGTTATCTAGGCCTAATAAAGAGTCCATAAAGGACAGACAATATTTTAGGCTTGGTGGGCCATATGGTCTCTGTGGCAATTCAACTCTGTGATGGCCGAGTAAAAACAGCCATAGACCACACAGAAACAAATGTACATGGTGATGTTCCAACGAAACTCTATTTATGACCACAAAATTTGAATTTCATATAATTTCCATATCACAAAATGTTATTCTTTTTCTGATTTCTAAAATCCATTAAACCATGTAAAAACGATTTTTACATTGCAGACTGTACAGAAACTAGTGACTGCCATATTAAGCTCTTGGCCTGTGATTTGCTGAATTCTGACCTAGAACAGTCAAGTTAGAATCCTACTTATACTCAGTTACAAGAAAATTTCAGATTAAAATGATATCAAGACTTCATTTATTCGAGAAACTGCCTTGAATCTCCCTTTCACTTTGAAAATGTCAACCTGATCTTAGTTTTTCAAGTGGGCATAAGTTTTAAGTACAGACTCCTCCTTTTTCTACATCTGTTGAAACTGCAACAGTTAACAGTTTGTACCCATGTGGCAAGTTGGCCAGCTCCATTCATCATTTATGCTTTTGAAAATCAGTGTTCATATCCAGAGATTATTTCTTGGAGGATAATTTAATTTGTATTTCACTATGAAATGGGTTTTAAGTTGATCATTCTTATATTGTATTTGAAGTGACAATGAGTTACAAAATAATATGCTGAGGCACCTGGGTGGCTCAGTCAGTTAAGCGGCAATGCTTCATTTTGGCTCAGGTCATGATCTTATGGATCGAATCATGGGATCAAGTTCTGTGTTGGGCTCTGCGCTGAAGAACAAAGCCTGCTTGAGATTCTCTCTCTCCCTTCTTTCTCTCTGCCCTTCTCATGCTTTCTGTCTCTCTCTCAAAATAAATAAAAAAGAAACTTTAAAAACTAATATGCTAAATGAACTGTTGACAAAAGATTTGCCTCTAACTAGTAAAGTTTAATTAATAAATTTCTCTGTTGATTAATATTTTATCTGCATATTGAGTACTTCTTCTATGTGCCATGCATAAATATCAGATAGACTAATTAATGTTCTTTAAATTGCGACTCTGTTTAAATAAGCAATCTTTTGAGAAAATAGAGTTGTTCTTTTTTATTTTGAAAAGACTTATGAGCTTAACAAAAGCAGTCACTTATATTTTGACTAAAGTGGGATGTCCACATAGAGAGTGTGCTAGAAGAAAGTATTAGAATCTCTTTCTAAGTTTTGCTTTTAATTTTTGCTTTTGGATGTTTTAAAAAGCACTTCACAGACAGGCTCAGTAGCACATGTATATCATCTATAAGTACATAAATATGCATAACTTGGGAGCATATTCTTACAAACATCTTGTTGGATGATTATTGGATCAAAGAATGGTAGTTGTAAGTGGGTACTAAATCAGTTTCTTTACTTATATTTAAATAACATTTTACTTTATGAACATAATTTTAAAGCAGATATATATATGAAAAAAGCAAACCAAAAAGAAAATGTATGGCAAGGTGTGTCTTTGTGCAGAAAGAGGAAGTGGGTACATATAGGCACTTGTTATGCATTTTAAGACTATCTGATAAGAGGTTTTGATAAGAATTTACTGCATTTGTAACCAAAGAAGCTGTATAGCAGAAAAGAGAAAACGAGAAAAAGAATACAGCTAGCCCATCAAGCAGAGGGTTGAATGAATTTTGCTTTTCTTTACTTTGAGCCCCAAATTCATATTATTTGCAAGAACTTCAGTTTTAATTCACCTAACTTCCTTCATGGTATATTTTACAACTGCTGTTTAGGCAGCTGAGTGCATTTGCCTACAGTGTTTGGTGGGCAGTGCTTGAAGAGTTGTGGTCATTAGGGCCCGGATATTGAGTTTAACCCTGTTAACAAATGTAATGTCATTACTTAATTACTTCTTAAGTCATGCTTCAGGATCATATGGTTGAAAAATTTACCAGATGAAAAAATACAGACTATTTCTTAAAAGATAAAAAAGGCTAGACTTGAACAACCATCTGATTGAAATGGTCTTCTAGAAAGGTAGTGGACATGAATATGCTTTTAACTGTTCTCTCTACTAGTTTGTAGTAACATTCTTTGCTAAAAGTTCACTTTCTTTGACTTATGATATGATATAGACAGAACTTACCTGGTATTACAAACTAGAACAAAGAAGAGTAGGAAGGGGATTGCAAACCTGTAATTGTGATCACACATTTATTGCTATCTGGAGTGACGCGTTTGAACGATTTCTCCCTACTTCAAGTCCTTATGGATTGCTTGAAAGAGATCTCTGCTTGCACTTTTGCTTTCATTCCACGTGTTTATCTTGGTGTGCCTCACTGAGCTGTCTTGAATAGGTAGTGACTATTTTAACTTAGTAAGTGACAACCTTCCATTTGAGGCTCCAGCAGATGTACAAAGTTGTTCTTTAGATATGACAACTAGTCAGTCCAAGTTTAATCTTTGACAAGATGTAAATATATTATCTATTCATTAAAGCGAATCTTACATATTTTTCCCCAAAATTCTCTGTTAGGATAACCACTGAGAAAATAGGACTGTATTGTTAAGTGTGACCAAATTCAAAATATGTAATTCAGTAAGTCAGACTGGCCTAAAGAGTTCAATCATAGTAGGCCTCTGAAGATTTCTTGTGTGAGTGGAAACATTTTAGTGTCTCCTGTGGGACTCTCAGTCCTTCCTTTCCTTTTCCCCTCAATGTGAACATATAAGCTAATAATATTCAATGAGGTAGATGCTTGAGACGCTCTCCTGACTGTAACCTGTAGTTAGAAGCAAACGAAAACCATAATAAACAGATTTTGATGTGTAGGTATGGCACATTGGTTAAACAGAGAGCTGAGGAAAGTATCAGGATAATCTACAGCAAACCAATATGGTTCTTCCACACCTTGAGATACTCAGGAAATGGAATGTCAGGATTGTGCAGAAGACCCCGGGGAGCCATTGAGGTTCCGGCCCAGGCCAGGAGGGGGCAGCAGAGCACCAGTGCGGGTTTGAGCAGGCCCCTAGGCTGTGGAAGGGAGTGAGTGATCCTCTGGGAAACCATTGCCCAAGGGGAGAGGTGGGCAAGGCAGCCACTTAGGATGGCTTCGAGGCTGGGGAGCAAGCAGGCCGTTCTGAACAGTTGAGTCAGTGAGGTGAAGGAGGACTGCTGGGTAAGGCAGCCACTAAGACAAGACATGAACTAGATGGTGCAGGATGTGGGCAGGAAAATAGGCAGGAGCAAACTGCTACTTGATGGCTGCATCCCTTTAGGCATAACACTGAACTTCACTTAGCCTTGTGTGTAAAATGAAGGTCATGGTGGTATATCCTCCCCAAGGTTGCTCTGATAGTGAAATAAGATCACATATGTAAAAATACTGCTCTGAAGCTGGCACGTACACTTAATAGCATTCCCCAGACAGGACACAAGTTGAGAGTAGGGGATAATGATTCCAAATTAGGCATCTGTGAGGATAAAAACCTTAGTCTAGTTTTTAGCCATCTGACCCCAACTTGCCTGCCAGTCTCATTCCACACCACTTCCCTTCCTAATTACCAGCACAGAGTGTTTGGTGTTTGTGGTTTATGGTCTTAGGTATATTGCTAATTATTGCAATAATACACGATGAGCATACCAGCACCATTTTTTCAGATAAGGAACCTCGGTCTCAGAATGTTCAAGCAGCTTGTCCAAGCTCATCCAGCTAGGGAGGGGGGTCAAATGCAGGTTTGTCAGACTTGGTGCTTGTTTTCTTTCCACTATGCCTGTCTTGGCCTCAGGACCCGACACGGATCTTCATATCTCTGTGGTGTTATGCATGAAACTCTCTTTTCTTTTCTTTTAAAAAAATTTTTTTTTTAATGTTTTATTTATTTCTAGGAGAGAGAGAGAGAGACAGCATGAGCAGGGAAGGGTCAGAGAGAGAGGGAGTCACAGACTGAAACAGGCTCCAGGCTCTGAGCTGGCAGTCAGCACAGAGCCTGACGCGGGGCCCGAACCCACGAACCGCGAGATCATAACCTAAGCGAAAGTCGGACGCCTAACCAACTAAGCTACCCAGGCGCCCCAAGACTCTCTTTTCTTAAATGTCTTGAAATGCCCTTCTGATCCCTGCAGGACAGTCATCCTACCCCCAGGAAGCTGGTTTCTCCTACCTCCCTGTTCTCATATCGTTAAAAAAAATTTTTTTTAAGTTTATTTATTTATTTTGAGAGAGACAGACAGAGAGCAAGCAGGGAAGGGGCAGAGAGAGAGAGAGAGGATCCCAAGCAGGCTTGAACTGTCAGCACAGAATCTGCTGTGGGGCTCAAACTCATGTACCGTGAGATCATGACCTGAGCTGAAACCAAGAGTTGGACGCTTAACCGACTGAGCCACCCAGGGGCTCCTGCACTCCTATCATTTTATATGTTTACTGCCTGATAGGTAAATGCTTTGTGGTCTTCACCATCAGAGCCTCTGTTCCTTGGACAGAGGAACTCTGTATCTTATTCGTCTTTTATCTCCACTACTAAGTCAATTCTTTATTGGCTTACTACTTGCCCCCCATGAGTGTTTCATAAATGTTTGAGGAATAGTGAGTGAATGCACAAATATTGCAGGAGTTAGGTGAATAGCAGCAGAAAAACAAGCAGGTCTTAAGTTTCTCTTCAGGATGTTTTTCCTTTCTAACACTTCTGCTCAACCAGTATACTATGAAATTATTCAATACCTGTGTCCCTCTCTTAGAGTGTAAACTGTTGTGGGCTGGGCCTTTGCCCCCTTGCTCACTGCTGTGTCCCCAGCACTTAGTGCAGTCTCTGGTACATAGTAAGCACTCAGTAAATACTTGCTGGGTGAGTTCGTTACACCACTGGGGCTTCTGCAATGGAAAGTCCTTTTGAACCCAAGGACTGGTGGAATAGTGTGACCTTCTGTGATTAGATCATTTACCTCTAAGATCCCTTACAGCTACAGGCATCTGTGCATCTGTGTTTTCTTCCAGTTGAATTCCCTGGATGATTACTTTAGATCTTTACTATGTGTTCAGGAGACAGAGAAGGTTTGGAAGTAAAGTAGTACTCTGAGCTCCAAAGTCTTTGTAAATGTGTCAGAATAGCCTTAAATAATTTCTGTTCGTTTCTGTGCTTTAAAAACGCCTCACCTCTTGTTAGAAACATGTGCTTACTGTTATGTTTACTCATTTTTACTTCCATTAGTAGACCATACAGATGCTGACATTTGTGATATATAGGACAAGGTTTAGCAGGAAGGGATATTTCCTAGCTTTCCCCACTCCTCTGGTTTTGTTTTTGAAAGGAATCATTCTTTTTTTTTCCCCTTAAATAGTTTATTGTCAAGTTGGTTTCCATATAATCATTCTTTTTTAGAAAGCTTGATTTATGACTTGTTTGTGGCTGTGTAATCTATTAGCAGTGTTCTGTAACATAGTCTTATAACATGGGCCCTGCCTAAGCCAGGAGGAAAAGGAAGAGCTAAGGAGGGGATTATGAAGGAGATAATAATGTAAATGTTCTTCCCTATGTGTGTTTTTATTTGGGATTGTTATTTTAAAATCATCTATTGGGATACTTATTGCTTTAATAAGAAATATAAATTCTCAACATAACTTCCAATTAGGGTCATTAACTTTACATTCATAATTTGTATGTACTGTTGAAATAATTATTTTGGAAAATTTATATGTCTCCATATCTATTTTTTTTAATTTTATTTATTTATTTTGAGAAAGAGAGAGATTTCTAAGCAGGCTCCATGCTGTCAGCACAGGCCCTGTGTGGGGCCCGATCCCATGAAGCTTGAGACCATGACTTAAGCAGAAACCAAGAGTTGGACACTTAACCAGCTGAGCCACCCAAGCACCCTTCCATCTCTATTTTGACAGCAGTGGCCAGGAAGTGTGGTGAAAGAAAAACTGTAGGTGGAAAAAGGACAGAGACCGAGTTAGAGGGCAGAGGGCAGGCTACCCTTCACCCTGGTCTACTTCTTGTAGATCCATTTACACCTCTAACCTATGAGCACGTCCCTGTCCCTGCCTGATTTCTCCATGCTCCCATTTTTCTTATATCTACCCTTGTTATGGATTGAAGATTGGTATCCCTGCCAAAATTCTTAGGTTCAGGCCCTAACTCTCAATGTGATGATATTTGGAGATAATTAAGGTTAGATGAGATTATGAGGGTGGAGCCCTCATGATGGGATCCGTACCCCTTTAAGAGGAGCTACCAGAGGGCATACTCTCTGTCTTTCTGCCATGTGAGGAATCAGCAAGAAGGAAGATGTCTGAAATCCAGGAAGAGTTCTCACCAGAACCCAGTCATGCTGGGGCCCCTGATCTTAAACTTCTAGACTCCAGAGCTGTGAGAAAATAAATTTCTATTGTTTATCACACCGAGTCTCTGAGGTTTGTTCTGGCAGCTGAAGCTAAGACACCCTTATGCCCTTTTCCCCCACTTTGATATCTGTCTGGCTTTGTTCATAATCTCAGAGTTGGCTTGCTATGTCTCAAAAACTAACCTGAGTTAATCTACACTAATGTGGCAAGCAGAGTTTGAGGAAAGTGATGTGCTTTCCTTTCCCAGATGCCCACCATTGTTCTGCCAGATGTTGGCGCGGAAGTAGTCAAAAGACTCACTTCATAGGAACTATAGCTCCTGCATTTGGTTTATCTAGGAGGGATGGAGCGGACTCTGAGTTGCTCTTATTATTTACATATATAAGTGTATATATGGGCTCCCTAGCACATTGTGCTTTGCTGGACCCTACGCTGGGGCATTTCTATGGTCACATTCTTTCTCCCTTTCCTCTGCCTTCTAGGCACTAGCACCTTGGTATCCATTGTGCATCCATACCTGTTGGCTTTCCAACGGCCAGTGCCTGCCAGCTCCCAGCACATTATTTCCTCAGCAGCTGGCATAGGATTGTTTTGTTGCCAGCTGGAAGCTCAGCTATTAAAAAAAAGAACTTGGCCCATCTTGAATATCATATGTTTCCATCAGGACTTGGATCTACTTTCTGGCACAACTCACACAATCACTTGGGCACCTCTCTCAGGTCTGAGTACCTAGCCTTCTTCTGGGTTTATGACCACATTTTCACTTGCTTTTTCTAAAAACAATTTCCTTGAGAAATCTGTGATGCTTACGAGGTGTTGAGGGCCAGTTTACCAACATTTCGCTTGGTCTAACTGAATTTATTAACCTCTTCAGTGTTTCCTTAGCACTAGGTTGCCTGCTCTGATAGTTGGTGATGGTTTCATATTGGAAATTATAAATTCTCAGAATAAGGTTCATGTTTCTTAGGTTAATGAAGAGTTAAAACACAACACGGAAACAATGGATATTTACTATATAGCTTCTCATGAGGCGATCCAAGAAAAGAGGTCATAGTATTTGTAAATATTTGACTACTGTTCTTTGTACTTCACATACTAAAAAGAATGTTTGGTATAACTTTAGGTGTTTGGTTTTTTTTAATATCTGCAAACAAAAGAACAATTGGATTAGTTTAAAATAGTTACTGTAGGTGGGTCTTTCTGTGCAATTTTTACAGTTTTTACAGTGCTTTGCTTATAAGAAGGATAAGAAGGTTAAAATTAGAAAATATTAATCATTTTGTAGCTTTGTAATCTTATTTGCACTAAATTTCAACACTTTATCATGAATTCATTAATTTTTTTATTCAGAACAATGCATGCTTTACTGGAAAGTTGAATAACCAGACCCAGAATTACTGCAACTTAACTATGATTCAGAAATAAAGAATAGAGTCCTGGAAATCAGTTAATGGTATTAAAAACTGTATATAGTAAGGAGTATTTTAAACAGTCTGTAGTCTGTGTACACTGATCAAGAAAAACTTATCACATTGAAGAGACTTCTTGTATTTAAATGATGTCACTATAGTCATACCTAAATATTTATTTCTCTAACTTGGTACCTAAATGGTAAAATAAAGATTGTCTTCTGATTTCATCATACATTTCTTTAATAGCTTCTATTGTCTCGTACCTATTAGCTGTCTATTGTTAATGAATGTTTTAAATTGTAATGAGTTTTGCCTTCCTCATCTGTAGAATGAAAATACTGGTGCCTTTCTCACATGATTATTGCAAAGATTAACAAGAGATAAATTACTTGGCTGTATTAAACACAAAATTCTGTGCACATAGTGCAATATTTTTTAATTTGAATAGTAATACCTTTTTTTTTTTTTACTATTAACTCCAGACTTTATTTTCACCAGCTTTTCTATTGTCTTCCAGGAGTTAATCCAGGCAATCACATTGGATTTAGTTGTCATGTTTTCCCTGCCTTCTCTGATATGTGACAGCTTCTCAGTCTTTCCTTGTTTTTTATGACTATGGCAGTCTTGGGGAGTGCTGGCAGGTATCCTGTAGAGTACCCCTCGGTCTCGATTTGCCTATTGTTCTTCCCTATGATTAACTGGGATTATGAGTTTTTGGAAAGAATATCATAGAGGTGAAGTACTTTTCTTGTCACATCGTATCACAGTACATGGATACCACACGATATCAGTGGTGATAGTAACCTTCATTACTTGGTCCCCATGATATTTGCCAGGTTTCTCCACTCTACGGTTACTGTTTATCCCTTTCTCTTCTCTGTCTAGTCTTTGGAACTAGGTCACTAAGTCTAATCCACTCTTGGGAAGGAGGGTGATTAAGCTCCACTTCCTGGAGAGAATAGTATCTACATACATTATTTACAGTTCTTCTGTATGAAAGATCGTAAACTATTATTTTATCATTAATAAGTTCTTGTATGTATATAAAGTAATGGAACATCTCAAGTCATTTTCTAAAATTCTGTAAAAATGTACTGCCACTATAGATTATGCGGTTAGGAATGTACTAGACAGTTGTATTAGACAGTTGGGAATGTGCTTTGAATCTGGTAGAAGAAGCTCTTCCTGGAACTTTATGCTTAGACAATGAAGCATATCGTTGATGAGGACAGGAGAGATGAGGAAAGGTACATAGATAAGGATTCTCTCATTCAAAAATGGTGGTGATATGTCAAGCCTGAAGTTGTGAAAACACTGCAGATGTTGTGATTGTTTCCTGTGCCTGCATCTACGTGGCTACAGTGTGTGTACATCTAGATCATTCTCAAGATTTTGACTTAGGTTTGCAGGAACATAGAATGGATAGCATCTTAGAAACCAACCAGTCCAGTATTTCTTTGACAGATGAAGAAATTGAAGCACTGAGAGGGCACATGTCTTAGTCAGCACTCCAAAGCTAGTTAGTAGTAGAAATGGGACCAGAACCTTGGTCTCTGCACTCTGACCCTGGCACACACTTCCTTTCCTCACAAGTGCCATTTGCAGAAACCTGGGCCTAAACCAGTACTGGCTCTTCCTCCATAAACTTCCTTAGTTACTTCAGAATATAAAATTTCTTATCGCCAAGAAGCTGTTACAAGTTGTGATTTTTAAATTTGCACTACTTCTTAAGTGTTTGCACTTTTTTTTTTTGCAGAGGATACAGTCTTAAAAATTAAAATGGAACAAAAACGATTAAACACTGGATAATATTCTACACTTGATTTCTTTCACTTTTGGACAGTGTTTGTTCACCTTGTAAAAAAACTTATGTCCCTTGGGGCGCTTAGTCGGTTAAGTGCTTAGTCGGTGGCTTAGTCGGTTAAGCGTCCGACTTTCGCTTAGGTCATGATCTCGCGGTTCGTGGGTTCGAGCCGCGTCGGGCTCTGTGCTGACTGCCAGCTCGGAGCCTGGAGCCTGTTTCAGTCTGTGACTCCCTCTCTCTCTGACCCTCCCCTGCTCACTCTCTCTCTCCTAGAAATAAATTAAAAAAATATTAAAAAAAAAAAAACTTCTGTCCCTAAATGTGTTGAAGTCACATTTAAGATCCTAGCATGCATGCCGGAGTGCATTCTATTCCTGTTTGTTATTTTGGGGACTAGGATTCTCATTCTTATACAGCTAATTGATGAAATCAGTCAAAATGCCCTGCCTCACCCACTTTAAAAGGCTATCTACATTAAAATATAACATGAAATAAACACCAGCTTGAAGAGATGTATGCAAACCTATGTTCATTGCAGCATTATTTATAATGGCCAACATATGTAAGCAGTCTAAGTGTCCATCAGTAGATAAATGGATAAAGAAAAGAGTGGTATATATACAAAGTGGAATATTACTCAGCCATAAAAAGAACAAAATCTTGTCATTCACATCAACGTGGGTGGACCTAGAGGGTATTATGCCAAATGAAATAAGTCAGGCAGAAAAATAAAAATAGTACATGATTTCTCTCACATCTAGACTCTAAAACACAAAAGAAACAAAACAAATAGACTCATAAATACAGAAAATAAACTGACAGTTGTTAGAGGGTGGGATGGGGTATGTGCAAAATAAGTGAAGGGGATTAAGAGGTACAAATTTCAGTTATAAAATAAGTAAGACTTGGACATATAATGTACATTATAGGGAATATAGTCAGTGGTATGGTATAACTTGATAACTTGAGTATATAGTGAGGATCATTTTATAATGTATAAAAATATCAGCTCACTATGATGTACCCCTGATATGAATAGGATATTATATGCCGATTATACTTTAATTAAAAATAAGAAAAAATATAACATAAATCACCTTTATTTGTTCTTCCTGACTCCAGGGAATTGGAATGTTTGAGCAGGTGGATTGATTAATATAATACCCCAATATTTAGCAGTACTTAAGAAGTGGAAAAGTACATGGAGGTGTCTTTATGGTGGCTCCACATGTCATGAGATCAAGCCCGTTTTCTTATTGACACTGATGATTCAGATGGATTTATAAAAGAAATATATTGGATGTTGATTTTTAACTTTAATTAATGCTGATAGCCCCTGATTTACATTAAATAAATATTCTTTTCTTTTTTACCCTAATAATTTTGCTGACTACAGTGGTAAGCTGGCAAGTTAGGTTTTAAACCTAACTTTTAGGTTTTAGTGGATAAGGAAAAAGTGTTTTTATTCATTGTTGATAGAAATGACAGTTTTCGTTATCAATAACAGGGAAAATTGTGTCAGTGTCTTATATCTTTTGTTCACATGCCGCTATCTAAGCCCATGCTGAAAGGCTGCATACTCTCATAGCAGTCAGTGCTGGATCTTTGCTTCCTCTCTTGGTCTACCTTCTCTGACTTAAGTCAGCACTGCTGTTTCCTTGTTTTTCTCAAATACTCTGGTCTAGTTCTTAACGTTCACTAAAAGTAAATGTTGAGTTCTATTTGACTTCCACCTCCTAAACTGATATACTGATCTCACTTTTTAAAACTCTTAACTGCCTGTGAATGTGTTGATAACAGCTTTTCCCTTGCCCTTTCTAAAGCCATAAGATAACCATGTTTTCTGTGTCATGAAATGCTGAGCATTCATAGACAAAGTTTACTCATGTAAATAACACTTACCACAAAACCTCTATTGGCTGTGGATATCATAATCATGTGATTACGTAAAGTTATCAATCCCAGGAGAAAATGGTTCTCACAAATAATTGTAATTTGTGTAACCTGTGTTCCGCCAAATCACATTTTTATTTTTTTCTTCTATCTCAGTTTATAAAGAGCCATCACTGCTGATAGTTTTTCCTACCATGATGTAACTTCAATGCATAGACCTCTCTGCCTATGTTTTAGGACTAAACGAAACTCCTGAAATTGCAAGCTAAATTTTATGTGTATAAGCATTTTTCTGAGGGAACTTACCATAGCTTTCATCAAATTTTCTAAGATGTTTAAGGAGCCCCACTGTTCAAGGTTCATACACACACACACACATTCTTACATACGCTAAGAACAGTTGGATAGCATGAGGCTTGTCTTGACCTAATCATTAGCAGACTTTTCCCCCCTCTTTTGCTGTCCTTCCCAGTCCATCTATATCCACACATAGAGTTTTCTGTGTTTTTATATTCCTAGAATTTCTTCATCTGTGTTTCCTTTTACTACTTAGGATGCTGGTATATGCACATATAATTGAACAAATATGCCAAAAGAAACCCAGCTCAGATTGTCTTCAATAATGGATTTTTTAGCTCAAGTAGCTAAAGAACAAAGATTGTTCAGCTTTTACATGTGATTTGGCTTGGGCCCAGATTTATTTCTCTACATTTCTTTCAGTTTTGCTCTCCTTCCTACATGTATTGCCTTTCTCCTCATGCTAGCTTCACTCATGGTAGCAAAATGCAGCAGTTGGAGCCCTACTGTTGACAACCAATCATCATCATCCAGTCCGGGAGGCTCTTCACTTCCTTCTGTCCTTAAATGAGCAGAACCATAATCAGTTTGGCCAGGGGGATGCTTTGTACTAACTGACTTAAGCCTGTTGTTACCACCATACCTGAACAAGTCCCAGAGACAAAGGGAAAGAGATTACGGTGTGTGGTTTATGACACTCAGGGTCTAATTTTAAAGACTAGCAATTCCAACTTGTGTGTGGGTGTGGGTGCTAGTAGGAAATATGCTGAGCATAAATAACAATATTTATTACATGCTTTAAATTAAGTGGAGTTCTGACATACAGCTCCTGTGGGTGCTGCCCCAAAGCTCCACAGTTCTGCTATGGAGATAGGATTTTACTGTTGTAGAAGATGGGAATTTATTGTGTTCTCTGAAGAAAGTTATATGAAACATCATTTCTCAGAATGTTTTTACCAGTCAGAGGTCTACCAGAGAAACAGAAACCACAATTAAAACAGATACACACACATACATGCATGTACAATTACTTATTTTACTTTATTTGAACATTCTTCATATTAAATTTTATTTACTTATTTATTTATTTATTGAATTTATTTATTTGAAGGCATTGGTTATGTGGAGGCTACCAAGCCTGAAATCCCTAACATAGGCAGGCAGGCCAACTGGAAACTCTTGGACATGAGCTGATGCTATAGTTTTGAGGTGGAATTTCTTATTCAGTTTTGTTAATAAGGCCTTTCAACTGATTGAGTGAAGCCTACCCATACCACTGAGAATAATCTTCTATACTTAATGTCAACAAATTATAGATGTTAATGATATCTACAAAATGCCTTCAACAGCAACATCAAGACTAGTGTTTAGCTGAATAATAGCCTAACCAAGTTGACCTAAAACTAATGATCATAGATGTTAATAATTGTAAGACCAAAGAATTCTCTTGTGGTTAAATGTCACATTAGACATTGTTCTAGGACTTTTCATTCATGAATGTGCTTTAGTACATTGGGGTTTTTAACTATTTCTCATACTTACTTGATCAAGGACATTTTATGTTTCCTTAAATAATATCTCTCACTAGACTGGCATTTTACAGAATATATTTTGGAAAATACTGGATTAAACTATAACTAGAAAGAAGAACTTTACTGTAATTATGGGCAGTTTTATTTGTATATTTCTGTTGTTTGTACTCTTAAATGTATTAGTGCATGTTCCTCTTCCTCCGTTAAATTATAAGCCCTTTTTGGCATCACATTTTGTGTCTTCACAAAGTGGAAATTCAATAACATTGACTGAGATATATTCTTAGATAAATGAATGCTTGTTAATTCTTGGGTTAATGATCTTTAAATTTGCTCAGAGCCATCACTTTCCCTTGGCAGATATTAAATTGTAATAGCTTTAAAATGTTTGCTGCCCTTTGGAGAATTTTCTTATTGCATAGAACCAGCCAGTAAGATTGAGCAGCTTCTGTGTCATGGGCATGAGCCTCATCTTACCACTTTACTTTTTAATGTGACAGGCTATAACTTTGTTCCACTTAAGAGATTATTTAAGTCCATAGAAAACGAGAAAAAGAACAGAACAGGTTATGGTCTGAAAGCAACTCTGCTTTTGTTTTGTTTTACTGCCTTTTCACAGTACGCATTACATTGCTTTATTCTCAATAGTGCTTGGTTTATGTCAAGCCTGACTTTTAGAAGAGAAAAATATTTCCTCTTAATTCTGCTTAAATCCCTTCTTCTTGAGATATGAGATCAAACAGAGCTGAGATTTGCTTTCAGCCTATAACCTTTCATAGTGTCCTGTGGTCTAGAGTCTAGATGTGACTTAAAGCCCTGGCCAAAGACCAGTAATCATAACACATTGTGGATAGATCCATTTGCCTGGAGGGAAGTGGAGCATGAAAGACAGAAGTGATGGTCTTCTGCATGTCCATGGCTGTATCTTGGCTTCCTTCCAGGTCCTAAGAGCTGCTTCCTATATAGATAGGGGTCACCCTAACCTGTTTGCATGGGTGTTATGAATAAGTAAAAATAGTTTGGTAAACAAGTAAAAATTTGAATTCTGATATGATTAGAAAGGATCTGGTCATATCTAAAGAGATTATTGTTTTAAAATATCCAGTTTTGATTGAATTCAACAGGATTACTTATTAGCCAGTTTGTGTGTGCAGCCTCAAAAAAGTGGGCATATTAGTTTCTTTTCCTTGCTAGACAAAAGGAAAAGAGGCTTTAAAGCTGTTCTTGGCCATGAAATTGGGATAGAGCCAACCTTATAAAGCTTAGAAGATTTCTTCCTCCCAAGGACAGAGACAACCCCAAAATTATCTGCACTATTTCAATAGCTTGAAAACTGAAAAGAGCTAGTCTTAAAAACTTTTTTCCCAGATTACAAAATTAATAATCTAAATATTATTATATTTTATATATAATACAATGTATAAACAAATCTATATTTACTATAAAATATTTAAGCACATTTAATATCTGAATAACTATAAAATAATAAATTCATTTTGAGTATAGAAGTTTTGGAAATGACAGATAAACAAAAGGCAAACAATAAAAATTACTTTTAATTCCATTATCCAGGAATGATCACTATTCACATTATCCTAAGTTCTTTTTGTATTTTTTTTTTTTTCCTAGGAGAGAGAGAGAGAGAAACAGTGTGATCAGGGGAGGGTCAGAGAGAGAGAGGGAGTCACAGACTCTGAAACAGGCTCCAGGCTCTGAGCTGGCAGTCAGCACAGAGCCCGATGCAGGGCTCGAACCCACGAACCGCGAGATCATGACCTAAGCGAAAGTCGGATGCTTAGCCGACTAAGCCACCCAGGCGCCCCACTTTTTGTATTTATATATGTGTATGTCACTGTTTTCACCTAATTATTTATCTCCCAAACAGTCATTTTATTTTCAGGCTTTAAGGTTAATTTTTTTTTTTTAATATTTTTTATTTATTTCTAGAGAGAGAGAGAGACAGCGTGAGCAGGGGAGGGTCAGAGAGAGAGGGAGTCACAGACTGAAACAGGCTCCAGGCTCTGAGCTGGCAGTCAGCACAGAGCCCGACGCGGGGCTCAAACCCACGAACCGCGAGATCATGACCTAAGCGAAAGTTGGACGCTTAACCGGCTAAGCCACCCAGGCGCCCCTAAGGTTAATGTTTTATAAACTTAGGAGTATATTGATGATTGCTTTTTTTCATATACTTTTAATATAAAAACATATTTTATATGTTCCTTTTTTTTAATGTTTTATTTATTTCTGAGAGAGAGAGAGAGAGAGAGAGAGAGAGACAGCATCAGCATGAGCAGGAGAGGGTCAGAGAGAGAGGGAGACACAGAATCTGAAGCAGGTTCCAGGCTCTGAGCTAGCTGTCAGCACAGAGCCCGATGCGGGCCTCAAACCCCCGAACCGTGAGATCATGACCTGAGCCAAAGTCAGACGCTTAACCGACTGAGCCACCTAGACGCCCTTGTTCTTTCATTGAGTATACCAAGTCACACGCAGTAGTGGCAGCTGATCTTTAACAGGTATGTACTATGAGCTGGGCACATTATTCTTACTGTCCTCAACCCTCACAATAATCTGCTAGATCAGTACTGTTAACCTGAGGAAGCAAAGGCCTGGGGAGAGCCAGAACAGTTTATGTCTCACAGGCAGTAAGTGTCCATGGCCCAGGACTGTCTGCTTATCTGTCTGATTCCAAAGCTTATACTCTTAAAACTATAATATTGCCTCTTCTCAGGGAAACCCCATGTCAGATTAACTAGGTCCCAGAAGAATATCTAAGATATGAAATTATGAGCAAATTGGCCATGCACATAAATTTGATATTCAGGACTTGACAGAAGTGATTCAGAGTGCTTTCACATTTCAGAGGGGGTGGTGAGACTACACCATCCAGGGATTTGCAAAGAGCCAGGGGAGACAGTGTTGCCTGGTCCTACCTGATTGCAGGCACAATGCACTTCTTTAAAAGAGGAAGATTTTCTCCACAGACTTAAAAAAATCAGGTTTGTTTTTGATAATGTATTCCAAAAAGTATCAGAGGACCCAAAGTGGTGACTTTAAGGTTAGCTGATAACAGATTATATTTTGTTACCATTATCATTGCCTATGGGCTCATTACGGGCTTGCTTTGTATTTCTAGAAGAATGCCCGCATACTGAAGTTTCACCTCCATATCCTGGTACACTGCTTCTCCTTCATAGATGTGTCTCCATCCCTTCAGTGTTCATTTGCTTTCCTCATATCTACTTCATTCTTCACCCCTCTCTTCTTACCTGGATCCCACTTTACCATCTCTCTCTTTTCTTCTCCCTTTTAGTTTTCCATTCTCCATCCCCATTATCCTATGGCTTGACTCCCACTTTATCTTCCACTCTGACCTGCAATTCCTATGCCAGGCAGTACTCAATTCTGAGCCGTATCCTCGAGTTTTCTCAGATTTTTCTTATTCTTTATTAGCACTTAGCCCCTCAGTGAAGTACGACTTTTGTCAACCCAACAACTGTCTTGGCTTTGTAAGTAACTTCTTGGACATTCTTTAATGTTGCTTGCAGTACTTGATAAAACTTCAGTTTCAAGAGTGAAGGGCATTTCTGTATCTTTAAGAAATATAATGGAGGTAGTTGCATTTTATATTTTCCAGTCCTGTTCGCTGCATTTCATCAGGTGACTGTTTTGTTACTGGTGGAAAGACTCTTGTGTTGTGAATAATCTGATTATGTTCATCCTTCAACCATTTGTTGTGCTTTGCACAAAGGCCTTTGACCAACAGCATGATATCCAGTTATTCTGCACTGACCAACCTATGTCATTCCAGGGAAGGAACAGCTATCTTTCTTAAAACGTTCTCCAGGGTTATTTAGTCTAGGATAGGTCATGTCTACATGGTGTCAGAGTTGATCTCGAAAGTAAACAAGGAGACTGGTAGTCATATAGAAACCTCCAAGACCATAGCAGAAGGAAAATACCTAAAAAGACATGTTCACTGTGTTTGCCATGCCCACTACATTACAAGGCCAGAAGGAAGGCAGGGCTGGGTTATTTACAGTCTTCTCATTTAGCTTCTTTTTAAAACAAACAAAAAACAAGCAAACACAGCTAAGAGGATTCAGTTTGAGAGGGCTTTTACTTTTTTTGGTGATTTTTCTGGTGTCTGTTTTTTTCTTTAATTTTCTTCTTTTGCTTTCTATTTTTCTCCTTTCTGCCTAGTCTTTCCTTCCCTTTAATGCTTCTAAATGTCAAATGTAAATAAGTAAAAATATGATACATAGCTGTGATGGAAGGGATATTTCGATATGTATTCACTGCCTGGTATAGAAGTACATTGAGGAAGTTTGTACTTTTCCAGTTCATTTTGGGTGGTTTAAGTATTTGATTTTGTGCTATGGGGTTTGGGGTTCACTGACTTGTTTCTTTCTTAGCTCTTCAGTGTTCATGCCTCCTTGCAACTAATGAACTCAGGTTTGATGGAACAGGACAGGGCAGAGTCCAAACTCATGCATCTGTGTACATTTTCTTTTTCTTTATGCTTGCTATTTCTTCTTGAGTTGTGCTAGCATGACAGAAGGCATCTGGGCTAGGGCAGATTTATGGGATGCCAACGCATAGTCATTATTATAAGATGCCAAGACACCATCATGTTCACGACAACTCTGGGAATTACTCCCCATGTCTGTACTCATATACTTTCCAAGAATGTATTTATTTGGAGATGTATTTAAACCTTGTCAAAGTCATTTGTCTTGGCTTCTTCAGTTGATTTATGTGGGGACTCTGATTGTTGGCTGCTGAAGTATAATCTGTACATGGAGATATAGGACTCATGCTGTAAATAGTGTGGAATATTGTAAACCATGAAAGATTGAGTGCCTTCTTACATGTTTTTGTTTAATATGGAGAAGTGTGGAAGAACACAAATAAGACTGCTTCCTTGTTTAGGTCCTCATGATATACTCAAGACCAGCGTTTTCTTATATATGTTCCCTGGGTCTCTCCATTGAACCACCTTTAAATTGAGAAACACTTTTTGATAACGAGGGGTTACTAGTGGAGTTAGTAGAACAAAATCTGATGAGCCTTACTTATAGAATCCACTAAGGACCCCCACATAGTATTTACTTTGGCATAAACATTATTTTGGGCTAAAAGCAATCCAAACCCATCAGATTCAGAAAAAGCTCTTTTACTTCCCCCTCAACTCCTTACTTGTGCCAGTAAGAGAGCTATTAACCTCTTTACCTAAGGAACTTAACTGCATCATAGAGCAACCTTTGTTTTCCAAACATCTCCTTTCACCTTCCTGCTAATCGTTTTTATTCCCTTTGTATCCTCAGACCCCTTACCCTTCTTCTTAGCTCAGGTATCATGTTGCCTCACTGTCTTTAGAATTTCCATGTCTGTGTAGATTCCCTATGTATGCTATTAAAATTGATTTACACCTGTTTAAAAAAATCTATAATGGCATTTTTAACAATAGGCTAATAACTAATACAGTGATAATAATATTGCAGTAGTAAGTTAGTTATAATGTAATGTTAACAAAAAGAAGTTGTTGGAAAAACTTTGACTACATTTTTTTGTTACTCACTGCATGTTTTATAAAGATGTGTTTAAAATCTCTGATCCTGGGGTGCCTGGGTAGCTCAGTTGGTTAAGAGTTGGACTTCGACTCTGGTCATGATCTCACGGTTCATGGGTTCAAGTGTCAGGCTCTGTGCTGACAGTTCAGAGCCTGGAGCCTGTTTCAGATTCTGTGTCTCCCTCTCTGTCTCTGCCTCTCCCCCACTTGTGCTCTGTCTCTCTCTGTCTCAAAAATAAATAAACTATAAAAAAAAATTTTTTTAAATATTTTTTAAAATTTATTTCTAGGAGAGGGGTGCCTGGGTGGCTTAGTCGGTTAGGCGTCCGACTTTCGCTTAGGTCATGATCTCGCGGTTCGTGGGTTCGGGCCCCACGTCCGAACCAGTGCTGACTGCCAGCTCAGAGCCTGGAGCCTGTTTCAGTCTGTGACTCCCTCTCTCTCTGACCCTCCCCTGCTCACACTGTCTCTCTCTCTCTCTCCTAGAAATAAATAAAAACATTAAAAAATTTTAAATTTATTTCTAGGAGAGAGAGAGAGAGCGTGAGCAGGGGAGGGTCAGAGAGAGAGGGAGACACAGACTCTGAAACAGGCTCCAGGCTCTGAGCTGGCAGTCGCACAGAGCCCGACGCAGGGCCCGAACCCACGAACCGCGAGATTATGACCTAAGCGAAAGTCGGACGTCCAACCGACTGAGCCACCCAGGCGCCCCCAAAATTTTTTTAATTAAAAAAAATCTCTAATCCTACTGTTTTTCAAAATTAGGACTGGATAAGAAATGTGTCCCTAATATAATGATAGCTATTATGTAGCATTGTATGAACTAGAAAAATTATTCTAGTAATCTATACAAATTTTCACCAGTCTGACAATTACTTAGTAATAGCAAGTGCTGCTGTTTGTATTGGGGACAGCTCTGCATGGACAATACATAAAGATACAGGCTCAGGCTATAAATTGCATTTGTGTTTGTATTAGCTTTCTTATTTTCATCAAGCCGAATTCTTGTCCACAGAAACTTACTCTTTTAGGTCATTTGGCCTCTGCTGATTAAGTAACCAGACGCGTGCATACACGCATTCACATTAGTTGATGCTTTGGCCTCTGATGTGCGGGTGGATATCATCTTCTGCATAGATGATGCTCCAATGTGCCTCTCCTGCCCTAGAACTCCTGCCTTTCATCTTTCTCCAAAAACAGCTTTGGGTTCTGGCAGCTGCCTAGGGAGAAGCTTCAGAGCCATGTGCTGATCCTCTTCTTCTGAGCAGCCTTCTCAAACCAACAGCAGGTGCTGGCTACCCCTCTTGCCCCTGGAGCCTGGGAGGAGAGACGATTCCAATTCTGGACAGGGTCGGGCTGTTCTGCCACAACAGATGGCCACCATTTGGTCTTTAGTCCTGTCACCTGGTGAACTCCAAAACTGTGTGTAGTCTCTTATGTGCTTTTCATTAAAAAGAGGCAGGAAAGGGGACCACAATGCCATATCAAAATAGTCAACAGTTTCAGTGTTGACAAAAGTGAAACAAAATACAAAAAGGAAAAAAAGAACAGAATGAACATGGCACATTTGCTAAAACGCTTAACTCAATTCTATGATCTTGATTTCATTTATTCTGTTTTTTTCTGGAAGATTACAAAGATTTAGCTAGTCTAAGACTATTGAATGGATTTTATACATGTAATTTTTTCATTTTTCAAAAATGAGTTTGCCAGAAATTTCCATTTTAATTTTCTCTTTTGATATTCATATATGCACACTGGTATTTCTTCATCTCAGACAAGACTTTTGTCATTATCAGCTCCATTTAGCTACATAATGACAGGTCAATTCATTATTTAAATCATTCCCAAAGAAATTTCAGTTATTTAAATCCTAAATTGCTTGTTATGTTATATGTAAATGTTTTCTTTTCACCTAGAAAACATTTGAGAAGTCTTATGGTACTCAGATATAGAAGTCTGGTAAAACTATCAATGGATAAAATCTGAAGATTGAATCTGACTTACGAAACACAGAAGGCCAGAGCAAATGATCTTCCTCTAGATTACTGCTGCCTGTGGAGATTACAGCAACTCAAATTTTGTTCTCAAGTGTAGTCAAAGTCTGTTTTGGAAGTTGAGGGCAAGGGCCTTAGTTCTGCCTCCTGTAATATAATTAGCTGTGTTGTTGCTTCACATTCATGCATTCCATGAGTCTGATACACAGAAGGAAGGTGACAGGAAATGGGGTAAGGGGAGGGGGCATGTGAGGCCCAAAGGGAGGTCATTGTGGGCAGATCCACCAGGAGACTGGCCACGATTGCTGCAATGCAGTTACTGCATTGTCAGTTGTGAGATGATCCTGGGTCTCTGCTCAGAATCTTTTCCTAGATTGTGAGTAGGATTGACACCCTTGATAAAACACTGACCTGTTAACATACCTGTTAAACTCCTTTAACTCCTTCCCACTCTGTGATGACATGAACTGACACTGATATCAAAGTACAAATTTTAAAGTGTGGCAGAAATGATGTTCATTCAAGATATGAAGAAATTAACATGTTAAGGTAACTGAAGAACCAGGAGGTCAGTATCTCTCAGGATTCACAGAAATCCATTCACCTAAATAGATGTGCTTATCTTAGCTACTCTTGAGTATATAGACTCGCCTAAAATTGCCAGCATCTAGAAGGAAAGGGATTGATTGGCTCTGTGAATCCTTTGGCATCAGTGTTGGCACCTCCATTTCTTTGGTGATAGTGATAAAAAATGAAACTAGTGTACATCGGTGGATAATGAGGGAACTGCTCTCCATTCCCTGGGTTTTTTTCTGGAAGTTATTTGGTTCTTGGGTGCGGTTTTCATACCTTGTGCAATTAGTTGTGTCGACCTTGATGGGGCCCACACCAGGTGCTGGAGGGAAACATGAAACATCTCTTAGCAATAAATAACATTGAAGTGAGCACAGTAACTGCAAAACTATCCAACAAAATCTCAATGTTCCTAAGGCAGAACTTTGCCCAATATTTACTCAGAACTTAAAAAAATAAATAGAGTGGTTTTATATGTCTTTTAAACTGGGGCTAATTATTGGAATCCCTTGGTATGAATGAAGTACATTTCTGATAGGCTTTATTGAAGGCCTATTATAGTTGAATATTATCTGTACAGCTATTGATGGCCATGGAGACCTGGTTCCTGTGTCTTATAGATAACTTTGGTCTGGGGCACCTGGGTGGTTCAGTTGGTTAAGCATATAACTCTTGATTTTGGGTCATCTTATGATCTCAGTGTTCTGAGATCGAGCCCCATATGGGGCTCCATGATGAACATGGATTCTCTCTCTCTCCCTCTCTCTCTCTCTCTCCCTCCCTCCCTTGCTTCTTTTTTCCCTCCTCTGCTTGTAAGCATTTGCAGGAACATGGGCTCTCTCTCTCAAACAAAACAAAACAAAATGAAAACAAAGCATTTTGGTCTGCCCGATCCCATGCCATCATCATCCCCATTGGATCAGCTCACTTTGGTGAGCTATGAATGGAAAACTTCTTTCCAAGTACTGAGGGATTATATTTCTCCTTAAAAACAGAAAATGTTTGCAGCAGTCTTTATTATATCTGAGTGGATTTTCTTGGATTCATGCCCAGCAAGTTTATTTTTGTGTAGAGTAGGCTGATTTTCTGATTTTCTAATTTTCTGTGTATTTCTTGGTAAGGTTTACTGTTTATCTTTTCTGACAACTTCAGCTTGGTCAGAGTTTGAATAAATGTGTTGGTGCCTTTAAAAAGCCATTATCTAAAGTTACCAAAGATCTTTATTGTGGACTCTTAGAGTCACAATTTCTGCAGAAACCTTAGTTCAGCCTGACTTGAGAATGGAAACAGGAACTGAATTCTGTGTTTGTATCCCCAAAGCCTCAAACTGTTTTTGTAAAGTCTCCATTATTATTATTATTATTTTGTTGTCCCAGAAGCTTTGCAGTGTAGATTCATTGTGTCATTGTCTTATGATTTGGAGTTTATGATGGTTTTCTAATTAAATGCTCATTTTCTAGTTACCATAGTACTGTTCCACGCTGCTGAAAATACCAAGCTCCCCCAGTGTATTTTTGGATTGTGGATAATAGGTTAGAATCATCAATATTGCAGGAAATAAATGATTTTAAGGTTAATAGTATAAAGACTAAAAACATTTCCTCAGGGTCAGTTTCCTCATCTTTTGAACACATGCAAACACTCAAACTATGCATACAGCTGTCTATATTTTGATATTGACTAATTGATCACAAAATCTAATGGCATGTCTTATACAAATGAGCCATTCTTGCATCTTTACAATGGCCACTACTCAGCAACAAAAATAACAAACTATTGATACATGAAACTACTTGGATGGACCTTAGGGGCCATATGTTAAATCAAAAAGCCAGTCACAAAGTGTTATATATGTTTGATTCCATTTACATAACAGTCTTGGCAAAATTACAGAAGTGGAGAACAGATTAGTTTTTTGCCATGGATTTGGGATGGAGGTGATGGGAGGGAGTGGGCTTAGGTATGACCAAAAAGGGGACCATAAGTGAGATCCTTGTGGTGATGGAATAGTTTGTATCTTGATTATGGTAGTTAGGTGAATAAGCACATGTGATAAAAAGGCATAGAACCACACACACACATACACACACACACTGCACTAATGTCACCTTCCTGATTTTGATACTGTACTATAATTATGTAAAATGTTACCATTGGGGGGAACTGGGTGAAATCAAACCACTGGGGAAAATCTAAGATATTTTTGCAATTTCTTAGGAACATATAATTACAATTTTTTTTTTCAAATGTGACAGTAGTTATAAGGTGCTGTAAGGAAAACAAACCTCTTCCTGATGTTGCTAATAAATGTGGTAATTGACTCTTAGAGCTGGAATAGGCTTGACATAATGTTCACACATAAATGTCAGAATAATGTAGCAGTACTAGCCTTTCTGTTGTGAAATTTTGCTGATGTGGTAGAAGTTATTTAATGTTTTTTTAAAAAGTCAAGAAATCCATATCCAGGTCTTTAAGCTGGCTAAGAAAAATAAGCTTGTTCAAATTCAAGTTTTGGCAAGGGGAACCTAGGAAAAACCCATAAAGAAGTAAACCTCAACGTATGGTCTGAAATTTATGTAAACCTGTCAGCCCCAAATCTAGGGAAGAGAGAGGATTTATAGTTTAGTGCTTTCTTCTTCTTCTTCTCCTCCTCCTCCTCCTTCTTCTTCTTAGTGCTTTTCTTGATTTATCAAGTGGCACGTCATTTCAGGAATATGCTGTTGTACCTTCTCCACTTCATCTCTTCCTTTCCCCTTGAAGTAAAAAAGAAAAAAGAAGATACAGTCATAGAATAAGAACTCCTAGAAACAAAAAAGAGCATGTCTTCATCACCTTCCTTTAGATATAAGAGTATATACATCTCAGAGGGTAATACATTTTATATTAATCTCTGTATCTCTCACTGCCATATCTTCGTGTTTGCCATACAGTTCAATTGTTAACTCATTTGCTGTAAAATTTAATTGTTAGTTACCAACACCTTCGGTAGTCTTTAAATGAATGGGAATTGAATTATTCTTTTAAAAAAGTACAATTCAGAGGAAAGATGCAGCAGTGATACAAAATTAATGGATTCTCTGAGTGTAATTTGAAGTATAGATAAAAAAGGATTTTAACCCAGGTACCCCAAAGGATATTCTTATAGAACTCATGGTATCTATGGGAATAATATTGAAGAGTATACAGTCAAGTTTCCAACTATCCTTTGGAAATGACGGGGATATGTTGATGGAATGTTGGTAAAGGTACAGTGCCTTGAATTTTCTTCGCCATGTTGTAACAGTGACCCACATGTATTGCTCCAAGTGATTAGAAGATAGTGTAACATTTTTTAAATACCATAGCCCTATGTGTGATCTAATTGTTCTGGTTTGCATCAAGACAATGTGATTTACAAAGTTTCTGCTGTACAAAACTAATTAAAAATATTTCAAAAGGACTTCACATTAATAAAGGATTTCCTGTGACATTCATTAAAGAGTGAACTCTTTCAGGGTGTGAAAGTAGATTTGTATAGATCACTAACAACCTGAAAGACTCTGGGAGTAGAAAGATATAAAACTATTGTTAGGAGGCAATGCCAAGTGAAGATCAGTCAAAAATGACATAAAGTATTTTTGAAACCTTTAGATGAGTTGGGTGGAAAATATCTCAATTTATAAGCCATTTTGCAAGAACATATCAATTATATACACTCGCACACTGTCTATAAATTCTTTTAATATCATAAATAATAGCTGGAAGGATTTTCAATAGACAAAATAAATGTGTCTCTTTTTTATTTTCTGGCTAACATTCTTGAGGGAGAAGTCAGTCCATTTATTTCTCCTCATTTTGGTCTTTCATTCTCTTCTCTATTGAGGTCAGTCTTGATTCAGTTCCACCAGGTCTCATCTGCTCAAGCATTGAGATTTTTCATGTATTAACCACATTCAGCAATTATTTTTTAATCCTTATATTACTTGACTTCTTTCTAGCATTTGATAGCTTTAATCATATGAAACTTTTGGAAACAATTTCCTTTGATTCAACTTATACCATGTCCTCTGGCAAAATCTCCTTTATACCTTACCAGCCCTTCTCTTGTCTTTTTTACTGGCTTCTCTTTCTTAGTTTACTCCCAAAGTGTGGGCTTCCCCCAGGGCTCCATCCTCAGCCCCCTTATCTTACTCTACAGCCCTTGCTTGTTGATCTTGTAAGCACCAACACTTTTAGTTATAATTCAGTATTCTTATCTCAGATATGTATCTGTGGCCCCTCTTTTCTGAACTTTTGGCCTGATTTTCCAATCTGAGTTATTTTATCGTACTTAATAAATCCCTGCATCTCTCCTTGCTTTTATCCCACCAAGTTTTCAGTCTCTTCATAAGTTCTGCTTACTCCTTATTTCCCAGTTCATTCCTTCATTTCACAACCTTGAAGTTTTCTCAAATCCAGAAACTTCTCTGCATCCCTACTGCCACTATTGTTTTAGGCCCTCAGCATTTCTTACTGGATTATTTCACCAGTACCCTAACATGTATCTTAATTTCTTCCTCTTAACACCCACCCTCGTTATACAGTCACAATTATCTTTTTGTTTTAATTTAAGTTTTGGTTAATATGCAGTGCAATATTGGTTTCAGGAATAGAATTCAGTGATTCATCACTTACATACAGCACCCAGCGCTTATCACAAATGCTCTCCTTAATACACATCACCCTCCTAGCCCATCTCCCTCTCACCTCCGTCCATCAACCCTCAGTTTGTTCTCTATCATTAAGAATCTCTTGTGGTTTGTTTCTCTCTCTCCTCTTTTTCCCCCTTCCCATATTTTTATCTGTTTTAGTCTTAAATTCCATATATGAGTGAAATCATAGGGTATTTGCCTTATTGACTTATTTCACTTACCGTAATACATTCTAGCCTCATCATGTCATTGCAAATGGCAAGATTTCATTATTTTTGATGGCTGAGAAATATTCCATTGTGTATACACACACACACACACACACACACACACACACACACACACACACACACACACACACCACATCTTCTTTATCCATTCATCAGTCGGTGAATATTTGAGCTCTCCCCGTAGTCTGCCTATTGTTGATAATACTGCTCTAAACATCAGGATGCATGTACCCCTTTGAGTCTGTATTTTTGTATCCTTTAGGTAAATGCCTAATGGTGCAATTGCTGTATCATAGGGTAGTTCTATTTTTAGTTTTTTTCAGGAACCTCCATACTGTTTTCCAGACTGGCTGCGCCAGTTTGCATTCCCACCAACAGTGCAAGAGGGCTACCCTTTCTCTGCATCCTCACCAACACCTGTAGTTTCTTGTGTTGTTAATTTTAACCATTCTGACAGGTGTGAGGTGGTGTCTCATTGTGGTTTTGATTTACATTTCCCTGATGATGAGTGACATTGAGCATCTTTTCATGTGTCTGTTAGCCATCTGGATGTCTTCTTTGGAAAAGTGTCTATTCATGTCTTCTGCCCATTTCTTTATGTATTTTGGATACTAACCCTTTATTAGATATGCTGTCTGCAAGTATCTTCTCTCATTCTGTAGGCTACCTTTTAGTTTTGTTGTTTCTTTTACTGTGCAGAATTTTTTATCTTGATGAAGTCCTAGTAGTTCATGTTTGCTTTTGTTTTCCTTGCCTTTGGTGATGTGTCTAGTAAAAAGTTGCTCTGGCTGAAGTCAAAGAGGTTGCTGCCTCTAGAATTTTGATAGTTTCCTGTCTCACATTTAGGTCTTTCATCCATTTTGAATTTATTGTTGTGTATAATATAAGAAAAGTGATTGTTTCATTCTTCTGATATTGTTGTGCAGTTTTCCCAACACCTTTTGTTGAAGAAACTGTCTTTTTTTTCATTGGATATTCTTTTCTGCTTTGTTGAAGCAGGAAAATTGAATCTTGGGAGACTGAGTCTCCCAAGTTGAATCTTCTTTGTTGAAGATTAGTTGACCATATAGTTGTGGGTCCATTTCTGGGTTCTCTATCTTGTTTCATTGATCCTAGTGTCTATTTTTGTGCCAGTATCATACTGTCATGATGACCACAACTTTGTAATATACCTTGAAATCAGGAATCATGATGCCTTCATTTTTTTCTTTTTCAAGATTGCTTTGGCTTTTTGGGGGTCTTCTGTCATTCCATACAAATTTTAGGATTGTTCTTCTAGCTCTGTGAAAAACTCTGGTATTTTGATAGGGATTGCATTAAATGTATAGATTGTTGTAGGTAGCATAGACACTTTAGCAATGTTTGTTCTTCCAGTCCATGAACATAGAAAGCATTTCCATTTCTTTGTGTCTTCTTCATTTTCTTTAAGAATACAGGTCTTTTACGTCTTTAGTTAGGTTTATTCCTAGATATCTGATTGTTTTTGGTGCAATTGTGAATGGGATTCATCCCCTGACTTCTTTTTCAGTTGCTTAGTTATTGTTGTATAGCAGAATTATCTTTCTAATTCACATCTGATTATCTCAGTCATGGTTCTTAAGATATTTTACTATCAGATCCCTGCCTACATTTCTGGATACATAAATTGGCTGCCATTCCAACATTCAATTATTGACATCTCCATCCTAAAATTTATTGTCACTTTTCCTAGACTACCCTTTCTCTGACCTTGTCTGTCTGGTAAACTTCTGTTAATTCTCTGTGGCATAGATTGTTTGTCATACATGCGAAGTTTTCCCTGGTTCTTCCAAAACCTGCAACCATTTGTCACAAACAGTCACAAGACTGATTGTCTTCATTTTTCTTATTTCATTATCCTTGGGTTTCATCTTCTGCTTCTGAAAAATTATGCCTCATGTCACCAGAGTAAGTGAGGTCTTTTTCGTGCTTCCAACATTGGGAATGAGTCACTCTTTCTGTTTGATACCCACATTGACCATGCAAAAAGGAATGCCCACCACTTCCACTTGTGTTATATTTTCTCCCAGTTTATGCATTGATCACAAGCAGATTTTGTCTCTTCTTCCTTTAATAGTAAGGCCCTCTCCCATGCCTTGCTTTTTCTTACAGATCCTCTTTTCTCCTCTAATGAACCAGTTTAAGCTCCTTGGAACTGGAATATGTTTTACTCTGAGTGACTGGCACTCTGCTCTTCTTGAAAGTATTTCTTCCCTCTACATGCTTACCCATTGTTCAGAACAAAACTTGTATAATAGATCTCTTCCTGTTTTCAAGGCATATAGCGTGAGGCATTAAAGATAGGCCTTTGTCGAAACTAACAATAGAACTCCCCTATGACCCAGCAATAGCACTGCTAGGAATTTACCCAAGGAATACAGAAATGCTGATGCATAGGAGCACATGTACCCCAATGTTCATAGCAGCACTCTCCACAATAGCTAAAACATGGAAAGAGCCTAAGTGTCCATCAACAGATGAATGGATCAAGAAGATGTGGTTTATCTATACCATGGAATACTACATGGCAATGAGAAACAATGAAATCTGGCCATGTGTAGCAACATGGATGGACCTTGAGGGTGTTATGCTGAGCGAAATAAGTCAGGCAGAGAAGGACAAATATCATATGTGTGCACGTATAGGAGGATTAGGAGGAACTTAACAGAGGACCAAGGGGGAGAAGAAGGGCGGAAATGGTGGGGGAAAGGGGGAGAGGCAAACCATGAGAGACTCTTGAATGCTGACAAAAACTGAGAACTGGTGGATGTGGGGGGGAGGAGGGGTGGACATGGAGGAGGACACTTGTGGGGATGAGCACTGGGTGTTATATGGAAACTAATTTGACAATAAACTATTTGTAAAAAAAAAAAAAGATAGGCCTTTGTCTCTGAGAGTTTAACAGTTTAGGTGTCTTACAGCTGCAGACTCATCTTTACGTCCATTTATTAGCACCTTCTATGAATTCCTGGACCCCCTTACTCCACCAACATACCTTCGTGAGCCATGGAGACCCCATTTAGGTCTCCTTTCTGCAGCCTTGATGTGTAAAAGAAAAATTGTACCAAATAAGTTAAATAGGCAAGGAAGATTTTATTCAAGACAATTGCATTAGGTGACAAACGCTATTGTAATAGGAGAGAACTTGAATTCAACTCTCCTGAAATAAAAGGCATGAGAGCTTTTCAGTGCAGGGGTGAGCTAGTGGAAAAGTGCTAGAAGGGATTAGTGGAGATGTTGATATTGTGATTAGGTCATCTATATTTCTAATTGATGCTTATGAAGGCTTTCTACCTTTCCACAGAGACGGGGGGAGAGGGATGGTATCTTTCTTGATGATTATATATTTCATAGAGATAGCTCTTATATCCTGGAGAAAGATGTTCCTGTGTTGCAGCAGATTTCTGTCCCAAAGGGGCAAAGAAAAAATTATTAACTGCAAGCTTTCTAAGTAAATACTCCAAGGAAAGGGAGGTCAGGGGTCTGTAGTCAGGAAGAAACCTTCCTAAAGTTTAGTTAAACAATTTTAAGTTCATCTTGGTCAGATGGGTAAGCATAAACTGAAAGGTAAATAATTTAACTTTCTTTCATGTGACTTTTCCTATTCCATCAATAATAGTGAAATGGGTCATGTAGTAGGGCAGGAACCATTAGTAATGAAATTTACATACACTTTATTCTAATAATGTGCTACCATTGTGAACAATTTCCCTCTTGGGTCATGTCCTTTTGAGGAGGAATGAAAAAGCACTTCAAAAGGAATGCTTTGTAATTATCACTGTTTTCTTCCTTCTAACTCCCTATTTGTTAAAGGCAAATGCATTTATCACACAGGCAAATGATTATGGTTTGATTGATTTATATTATTGCTTTCTCTTTACTGTAGAAGTTCCCATTAGGGTAAGTCTTTCTGCAATGCAGAAAATAGTAATTTAGCACCCTAGCTGGGCTGTTTCTAATATAAGTAAGTCATACTAAGCTAGAATGCAAAGAAGTTAAAGAGAAAGGGAAGCAGTGAAGTAGTGAGTGAGACAACAAGAAAAGATTATAGGTCAGTACCACATCTTTACTATTATTATTATTATTATTATTTTACTTTTCAATGTCACCATATTTAAAGCATATACTTTCAAGGGTGGATCTTGACTATATCAGGTGTTTTTCTTTTTTCACTTGCTTATTTCATAATATAAGTATTTGACTTCTTTTCCCATGCCTGTTATGTAGCATAGGTTTCATAAATACAAACAGTGGTCCCAAGGCAGTGATTTTTTATTATATTAGATATCTTATAATTATCACTGTGATCTGACCTTTTAGACAAAATGGCATGAAGTGGGGACAATAAAGGAAAGATAGGAGTTGGGTCAGGGAAAAGAATGAGTGGTCAGTAAAGGCTGTCAGGGACAATTAATAACTTGAGCTCTTTAGAAAATACCATTAATTGTTTTCCACTTTTATTTTTGTTTCCATTGCCAACTTTGCCTACAACTTCATTTCTTTCTTGCTGTATTGCTCCCACACTAGGCTACTTGTTCAAACACCATCACTATTGCCCTCTCCGTTTTTTGTCTCTACCCTAATCCAACCCAGCTTCCCATATCTCAGGTGGACTACTACAGTAATATCCTTGTGATATTCCAGTTTTTATTGCCTCTTTACAATCTATGTTTTATACAAAGTAAGGTTTCAAAAATGTAAACCAGACCAAATTGTTCTGCTTAGTACCTGCAAAACTCTCCTGTTGTTTTTCCATGTACTCAGAATAAATTCCAGACTTCTGTGGCCCTCAAAACCCAATACATTCTAGACTCTGGCTACCTCATCCACGTAACATCTTATCACTTTCCTTCTGGTTCATGTTCCTCTTCGCACACCATGCTTTCTGTTCCATGAAACTGCCAAGCTTATTTCTGCCGTGGGGTCTTTGCCCTTACTGTTCTCTCTCTCGGGACAGCTTTGCCACCAGATTGTTGTGTAGCAGGCTGTCTTACTATTCATCTCTCAGCACAAATATCCCTTTATCAGTGAAGATTCCCTGACCACTCAATCTATGTCAGTCCCTTTCTCCCTATTCACTATCTATTTATCACCTTCATCTTGTTTGAATTTCATTTTAATAGTTAAATTACCTGAAATTTCCTTGTTTGTTTTTTTGTTTTGCTTGTCTACTGCTATGAGACTATCAACTCCCATGAGAGTAACGATCTTCCCTGTCACCTATACTGCTATAGTACAAGCACCAAAACCACCCCAAAACATTGATATGCTCAATAAATACTTGAGTGAATTAATTAACTTACTAATAAATATCACATTCTAGTGTCCTACTATCTGTGAGGTCCAGTATAACATTTGAAATCATAAATGCATATTGCATGGTTCCATACCTCATGTAGCTTACTGGCTGGCTGGTATCTGGTTACCAAACCATATTTCAGGATAAAAATTTAACTTGTTTGGAAAAGCAAGATGAAATTGATAAGATTTATGGTTAGATACTTTTGGTTCCCTAAGTGTACTTTATGTTCTACTTCCCTTGAAATGTCTTTAGTGGTCCCAAGGCAGTGATTTTTTATTATATTAGATATCTTAAATATCTATATATTAGATATCCAAATGATGGGTTGGAGCCATCAGAGGTGTGTTAGCAAGATGGACAGTAGTGCAGCATGTTTATTAGCAAGAGTAAATTAGACATCTTTTGGCAGATGGATTGAAGTGTAAACAAACTGGAGGCCAAGAGACCAGCAGTTAGCAATTTTCTGTGATATGACAATCCAGAGATGACAGACTAAGAGTTTGAAAAGTAAGATAGTAGTTTTCCTAAAGAAATGTATTACACACACATGTACACACACACACATGCACACACACACATACACACACACACACACAGAGGAACACAGTCATGTGCCCACAAGGAACTTTTTCCTTACTACCTTTATCCTGAATTGAAGTTATCCCATTCTTCAAACCCAGGCTTTTTATTCTTTTTTTTTTAAACTGTCTCTTCCTGTGGTTATATTTTTTAGGAATACATTTTCAGTCTATTTTACAATTCTTGGGTATTTAAAAGCATGCTTAAAATCTCTATAAATCCTCAAAATATTTCATATTTTTGGCATATTTGAAACATCCATATTTGATTTTGGCTACCAGTGGTCTTTACTCTTATGAATTACTGCCATGCTATTTATTAGACTTTCTTAATAGATTAGCATGATTGGCCTTATTTTCTTTGTAAATATTTCACTCCTACCTAACCCGCCCACCCAATTCACACACCAGATCGAATCATACTTGTTTCAGAGATATCTTACCATACAAATCATGTCTAGCCTTATGATATTTTGTTTATATACCGCATTCATATCTTTTGGTTTTGCCATATGCCGTAGTTGCAAGGGTGCCAAAGTGCTAAATCCATTGGTTGTATTTCAATCCTCACTTTATTTGAATTCTTAAAATATTTGATGTCAATGACGACTTTGTCCTTGAAACATTGTTTTCCATTGGTTTCCATGATATAACATCCTCTGTTTTCTTTATTCCTTGCCTCTTAGTCTCTTTCTTGTCTACTGGAATATTCTCCACTTGGCCATTAAAACATTTTCCAAAGCCTAGGTCCTCTTCCCTTCTAATTCTGCACTCTCTCCCAGCCATTACCTTCATTCCCACATTTTTCGCCAGTAAGATCCCCTTAAAGTTAGCTCCCAAATCCTTTTGACATGATCCTACTAGTCTCTGAATGCTTCCTTGCTATGTAGTTTGTAAAGATATTCTAGTGTCTCCGTATATCTTTCCTGCCCTAGACCTGAGGTCAGCCATTTCTCCAGGAAGTTCTGGTTTCTTTTATTGGGAAATGGTGTTTCAGGACCATAATTTGGGCTCAGAACTATGTGGTTATATTTCATCTCTTGTATTTTACGTCTGTATTTCCTTTCTTCCATATTGATGATCTTGGTTCTACAGGTCACAGGGAATGTTAGAATTAGAATACCTCACATTACAAACACAGCAGCCTCAGAATAACAATTCTAACATTGTCACCATCAGTTTGATATATATACTGCTTTTGATTTAGGAAATGTTAGTGAGAATGCTAAGGAGTATGCATGTATATTCCAATCCATCTAGAAAGTTACAGACCCCTGTATTATTTATTTGTAAATGTAGAAGACTAGTCGGAATGATTTTTTCTTCTTTTTAGTTGAAATTGTCAGTGGTTTCCACGAGAAGTCTTTTGGGGATTCTACACCCAACAGGCAGATTGGTATAATTAGGCTCAGTGAATTTATACCATAAGCCCACTACTGCTCATTATTTTTATTCCACTTCCAGTAAAGGGAACTTCCAGACTTGTGAAAAGATTTGATCCATTGGGGATGAGTGATTCTCCTTTTATATGTTTACTTCCAATGAATACAGTACTGATTTTCCATTTCCTGCTAAAATATATTTTAATGGCTAATCCTTTGAAAGCCATTTTGAGAGGATCTTAATCATTGTTCAAACAAGGATGGAGGAGTGTTTGTGATAGATCTAGGATAGAAAAGGAGGTTTCATGGATTTATTTTGGAATAACATGTAAGTGTTCTTCCTTTTGGAGGAAAAGTGAAGCTGAAACCTATTTCAGTGGAAATGAGAAGCTGGAGTTTTCGCTCTGGCAGCATCCCCAGAGTTTACAAGCCATGAATGATTCCTACTCAGTTTCCTTTTTAAGATTTAATTTTTTGGGGCGCCTGGATGGCTTAGTCGGTTAAGTTAAGCGTCCGACTTTCGCTTAGGTCATGATCTCGCGGTTCGTGGGTTCGAGCCCCGTGTCAGGCTTTGTGCTGACTGCCAGCTGAGAGCCTAGAGCCTATTTCAGAGTCTGTATCTCCCTCTCTCTCTGACCCTCCCCTGCTCACGCTGTCTCTCTCTCTCTCTCTCTCTCTCCTAGAAATAAATAAAAATATTTTTAAAAAGTTTCTGATGAGCAATTTAAAAAAAAAAAAGATTTAGTTTTTTACGAGCAGCTTTAGGTTCTAAGCAAGATTGAGAGTAAGGTATAGAGATTTCCCATATAGGCCCCACTTGGTTTTACTGCGTGTACTGTTACTTTGTACAAAGAAATCTTAACATTTGCAGGAAATTAATGGGGAAAAAAGTAAGGTCTTTTGAGCTTTTGTGCGGTTGGGTTTGGGGCAGCCAAACTCAAATATAGCTCTGAAAGCATTAAAGAGGAAGGAAAGAAATTTGATAGTGGAAATCATATTACATTTATGATATGATTTAATAGCTGAGAAGGCTGATGTGTGATATGTGGGATGTAAGGGATAGCCTCTGCTTTTATTTAATGAGATACCACTAACTGGGCATTCCTTTCCTTTTTAGCTACATCTAAACCTAAAAGATATTGAAAATAAAGAAATGAGGAGCAGGAAAAAAATAGAATTAAGGGAATGTGGAGATTCAATTAATAAAAAAGGTTGTAGGAGCTAAATACATAGAAGTTAGATTACATCAGTTTATGAAAGGATGTAACCTACAAATAATGAAAAGTAGCAAATAAGAAGTCTAAAAGCAGGGAAGATTTACTTGATGCTGCAGTGGTTTATGACTAAAAGGCATAAAATGAAATTAAGGTTTGGGGAATTTAGTTTAAAAGTATCTTAATACTTGCCAATAATGGTAACTTGGAAGAAATACTTTTTGTTGTTTGTGTGCATTGAAACTGTCCATTTGCACACTGAATGCATACTGGCCAAGAAAATGGAGGTATTTCATGTCTAGCATGTGAGCTGATTTGCATTGAATAGTGGGTTTGTGAAAGATTTGAACAGGGAGAATGAGAAGGCAAACCGTAAACTTGACAATTTATTGTATCACATTATCTTCTGATTTAAGTAACTTATTTTGGATAGCTCAGTTTTTATCAAGTGAATATTGAGTTTCAGTCTTTTGTATTTCTTCTGCCAGATTTCCTTTCTAAAGTGACGTCTGACTGTGTGGATGGTAGGGCTTACATGATCTCCTAGCAGGACAAATGGGGATCACATAATCAATCCCCATCCTCTGGACCTACCTAGGTCCTTGCTGGACAGTGGCTGGTTTGATTTGCTTTTGACATTGGTGGCTGCTGAAATCTGTCTGGCCAAGACTTATATTGTGGGTACCATGAAAGGACTTACAGCAGATACCCCTGATCCCAGCTATTTGCCTTTGCTCACCAAGTCCCTACACACTGTACTTATTTTGTCACACTTCTAGCCCTGTTTCCACCTCCTCAGCTTCTTCCTGGGGCACATGGAAAATTCTGGATTCCCTGTATACCCTACCAGAGAACCTGGGTGGTTTGAGGCTCTACTCCACTCACCCATTGAGCCACTTTCTTCCACTTGTGTTTTGCTGTATGTTGTACACTGTTGGCATGAGCATGTGAAGAACTTCTTCAGACAACACTCACAAAAGTGTGCCACTAACCAGACTTCCCAGTGTGTTAGAGCTCCCAGTACCTACCTGAATGTTTGCATAATGCCCTGCCCCTCCACAGCATGGGAAAGTTAAAGACCTGTGCATCTGACCTTTCACCCTTGCCTGTATCTTCTTTTCCCACAATCCACAGCCCAGATCTGACAGCCTTTCATTCCCTCTTCTAGTCTTACAGCCACTTCCTGTGCCATATCTTTTCTCCATCCCAGGGTAGAGTTTCCCTGTCCCCTTCCTTGATGTTATAATGTCAGAATATCTGCTGGAAAACATAATCTGCTGGGAAGAGAGTGAAAACATATGGCAATATTTTTTTTTAAATGATAGCTGTAATACAATAATAAAAAGTATTAAATTTAGGTTCTGGCCTAAAAGGTTGTATAAAGCTTCTTCTAATTTAAAGCTGTTTCTGTCCCATCCACTACCCCTTCTCTCCTGTCCATTTCTTAGATCACTGTCATTCCCTGTCATAAACTGTACAACTCGGCACTTAGATTAATTTGCTTTCTCCCTCTAGTGGCTGCCATCACCTGGCCTCTGGATTCCTCAACTCTTTCTGTCCTTTGTGACTTTTACCAAATTACACAATGGCTTCACACCCACAACTATTAATACTTACAGACCAGTCTTGGAACACAACCCTTCCTTTTAACTTTCTCACATGACCACTGTTAAAATATTCTTTCTTCTTCAGCCTATGGCTCCTGTATTCCCTTCTTGCCTATTGGCTTCCCCACCCCCTTCCCTTCTCATTCCTCTTAAATTCCATGAACCACACCTTTGATACTGTCTTAAAAATATCCTCAGTTCCCCATCAATCCTCATTTCACCTGCCTGACCAAATCTCACTTTGGATCAATGTAGTCCATTCTCCACAGTGTAGCCTGGATTTCTGAGTGCAAAGCACAGTACCTACCATATGAGAATTGCCTAATGTCTGCTGAATGAATAAAAGTCTGTGGAATGCATACAGGGTAGTACTTAAATTCCTGAAATTTAGATAGGATATAGACATCATTTCAAACTGTAGGGCCCTGAGCATATTAATAAATCTCTGTGCTTCGATCTTCACCATTAAGATAAAGATCACAGTAATACCTACTGTATGTGAGGATTCAAAGGCACAGTGAGGATAAACCATTTGGTGAGGGGCTGGCACTTGGTGCCCCCATGGCATTTTAGCCCCTGTGTAATTGTTGAAGCAGAATGGACTAGTCACCTACACTTGCAGCGTGGTTTGCGTTTTTTTACCCATGGTTTTAGTAGTCCAAAGAGGTATGATTGGACTGGCTAGTGGAAGCAGAAGGGAACAAGGAGCCACAAGTTAGATGGATATGAGATCACAGCAAGCCGGAGGTGGGATATGTGTCAGCAGCTAGTGAAATTATTGTAATATTTTAATGGCACTGTTTCTTGCTCAAAGCCTAATAAATATGAACGCAAAAAGCTTGTTGCCATACAAGTAAATTCACAGAAAAAAGCAGAATCATCCTAATTTTTGCTAAGATCACATCTTAGATTTTGCTTGGGCTTATACTTTGTTCTTGCTGCATTTTTTCCTTTCTTAATCACCATTCTCCCTTTTCTTGTGTGGTTCTTAAGTTTTCCTATAGGGACACTGGTCCACTGAATATGCCATAAAAGTTCATCTAAGCACTGTTTTTGAGATTTCAGCAAAAATACAGAACCAAGTGGACACTAATATCCACATGTTACTGGAGTTTCCTTACTGCTCATTTAATGAAATGTCATCTCTCTCTCTCTCTCTCTCTCTGTGTGTGTCCATTCTTTAATCATCCTTTTAGATATCCTAGGAAGTCTTCTATGAGGATCACGCTACCCATAAACTCTTAGAGGGGATGGTATGTATCTTTTCTGCCCTAGGATCCTGTTCCCAATCATAATGACTGGCCCATAGACAGCCTTAAGGGTGTGTGTGTGTGTGTGTGTGTGTGTGTGTGTGCGTGCTTTTCTTCTTCTCCATCTCCCATTTATGTTATTATGTAGAGAAGGGGAACACCATATACATGCTTCTCTTCTTCTCCATCTTCCATTTATGTTAATTTGTAGAGAAGGGGAACGACATATACATGCCTCTTATGGTTTCAAGCATTTTCATAAATATTAACTAATCACTTAACATATTGTGATTCCCACAAACAGAATGTGATACCCACAGTAATAACCCAAAAGGTAGATTTTATGTTCCCAGTTTGTAGGTGAAAAAACTGAAGTGCTAAGAGGTTAAATAAATTTTCCAAGGACATACAGCTGTGTTAAGGGGAAGGCACCTGGATTTGAACCTAGATTTGAAAAATATGTTTTGGGACTGCAAATCTTCTTGAGGAATGACAGCTTACATAAATTCATATAAAACGTACACTTGATCTAACGTATTCACGTCATGTACTATGCCAAGGGTTGCAAATTAGAAATTAGGTGATGTTACATGTTTGACTTTTTGCAATTAAGAGAATTAATTATTTGGAAATGTTGTAAATAAAATGTGTTCAAGTATTTAAACAAAGTTGCACAGTGTCTGAGTGCCAGTTTGAAGGAATGAAAACAAATCTCTCTAATAGGAAAGGTAGCTTTGTTACAAATGAGGGGGGGTCATAAGTATTTCTTCAGAGTTCAGAGAAAATTTTTAAACAAGCTGTGGTTTTAAAAAGGTTTTAAGTAATTTCTCTGTATAATCCTTGTATCTATCTACAGTGTTTATGAAACACTTGATAATAAGAGAATTAATTTGCTAGGGACATCCACACCCAATCATTAGACTGTGTACATCACCTTTCTCACTGATTCACTCAGGTATGATTTAGAGGACCACCGTTTTCACTTAACCATCAGTATCCATCGAAAGAATTGTCTTTCCAGGAAGGCACACAAGTACCATGCCTGTTTCTGTGCTTCCCTGAGTCAAGAGTCCTTAGGAAGGGCTGCCTCACTATGACTCACCCTTCTATAACCCTAGAAGCTTTTGTCATGTTGGACATATTACTGTGTAAATAAATTTTACAACTTTTTCTCTGCACTAGTAGTCATTTAAGATTTTCATTAAATATATATATATATGTATACATTCCCAAGATTCTCATTATATGTGTGTAATATAAATAAATACATATATTTATGTAAACACACACACACAACACACATATGCAAAAATAGAGTTGTCCAGAAAAAGGCAGTCTTTATGAGCAATTGTCATATTCCTATACCATTTATATAGAAATAGAAAATTTCATAGAGTTCACCTTATTTGTTAGGGATGCAAAGATGTGGTGGATGGTTAAAGATTATTTTTCTGTAGTTAGATTAATTTTTAGTCTAATAAATAGCACATATATTCATTCTCATCATGAAGAAATTAAAAAGTATACAGATAGATTTACCAAAATTCCTTCTGGTACTTTTCCTATTCCAGAACCCTTCCCAGAGAAATTAGTTTTGCTTCTTTGGAATGTATCTTTCTACCTTTTTTTTTTTTTTAAATGTGTGTGCATATATATGTACATTTAATTTAGTTTTCTGTATCTGTATTTTAATTTTTGTTATTGTTTTTAAATTAAAGTAGGGTTAGCATACAAGTTATATTAGTTTCAGGTAGTACAATAGTCATTTGACAATCCTGTACATCACACAGCACTCACTGCAACAAGTATAATTGCCCACTGTCACCATACAAAGTTATTACAGTATTGTTGACTGTATTCCCTATGCTGTACTTTGCATCCTTGTGACTTACTTATTTCATAACTGGAAGTATGTACCTCTTGATCCCTTTTACCTATTTTGCCCACCCCCCACCGGTCTCCCTGCTGACAACTATCAGTTTGTTTTTTGTATTTTTTAAGTTTATTTATTTATTTTGAGAGAGAGAGTGTGTGCAAGAGTGCGAGCAGGGCAGAGGCAGAGAGAGAGAGTGAGAGAGAATCCCAAGCAGGCTCTGTGCTGTCAGCGCAGAGCCCCATGGGCTCTCACACCATGAGATATGGCCTGAGCTGAACCCAAGAGTTAAATGCTCAACCAACTGAGCCACCCAAGCACCCCAGTTTGTTCTTTGTATTTATGAATGTGTTTGTCCATTTATTTTGTTTTTTAGATTCCACATATCAGTGAAATCATATAGTATTTGTTTTTCTCTGTCTGACTTACTTCACTTAGCATAATATCCTCTAGCTCCATCCATATTGTCGCAAATGGCAAAATTTCATTTCATATATATATACCTGCACACACACACACATATAGACCACCTGTTTCTTTTAATTTTATTCAACATTTTTTTCCATAAGTAGTTTACTGTCCCGTTGGTTTCCATATAACACCCAGTGCTCATCCCAACAAGTGCCTCCCCCATGCCCATCACCCCCCTCTCCCCCACCCTTATCAGCCCTCAGTTTGTACTCAGCATTCAAGAGTGTCTCATGGTTTGCCTCCCTCCTTCTCCCCAACTATTTTTCCCTTTTTTCTCCCCCATGGTCCTCCATTAAGTTCCTCCTAATCCACCTATACATGCAAACATATGGTATCTGTCCTTCTCTGCCTAACTTATTTCGCTTAGCATAACACCCTCAAGTTCCATCCATGTTGCTACAATGGCCAGATTTCATTCTTTCTCATTGCCATGTAGTATTCCATTTTACAGATGAACCACATCTTCTTGATCCATTTGTCCATTGATGGACACTTAGGCTCTTTCCATGTTTTGGCTATTGTTGAGAGTGCTGCTATGAACATTGGGCTACATGTGCCCCTATGCATCAGCACTCCTGTATCCGTTGGGTAAATGCCTAGCAGTGCTACTGCTGAGATCATAGGGGTGTTCTACTGTTAATTTTTTGAGGAACCTCCACACTGTTTTCCAGAGGGGCTGCACTAGTTTACATTCCCACCAACAGTGCAGGAGGGTGCCTGTTTCTCCACATCCTCACCAGCATCTAGAATCTCCTGATTTGTTCATTTTAGCCACTCTGACCACCGTGAGGCAGACCACATATTCTTTATTCATTCATTTGTTGATGGACACTTAGGCTGCTTCCATATCTTAGCTCTTGTAAACAATGCTGCAATAAACATAAAAGTGTCGAATTAGTTTTTGTTTTCTTTGGGTAAATATCCAGCAGTGGAATTACTGGGTTGAGTGGTATTTCTGGTTTTGTTTTTTTTTTTAATGTTTTATTTCTTTCTAGGAGAGAGAGAGAGAGAGAGAGCGTGAGCAGGGGAGGGTCAGAGAGAGAGGGAGAGAGAGGGAGATACAGACTCTGAAATAGGCTCCAGGCTCTGAGCTGGCAATCAGCACAGAGCCCGACGTGGGGCTCGAACCCACGAACCTCGAGATCATGACCTAAGCGAAAGTCGGACGCTTAACCGACTAAGCCACCCAGGCGCCCCGTGGTATTTCTGTTTTTAATTGAGGAACTTCCATACTGTTTTCCATTTCCATAAATATACCAATTTACATTTCCACCATCAGTGCACAAGGGTTCCCTTTCTCCACATCCTTTCCAATACTTGTTTCTTGTCTTTTTGATACTAGCCATTCTTACTGGTATGAGGCGATACTCATTGTGGTTTTGATTCAAAGGAAACTATCAACAAAATGAAAAGGAACCATTATTGAATGGGAAAAGATATTTGCAACTGATATATTCAGTAAGGAGTTAATATCCGAAATATGTAAAGAACTCATAAACTCAGTACAAACACCAAATAACCCAATTAAAAAATGGGCAGAGGACCCAAATAGACATTTTTCTAAAGAATACTTACAGATGACCAACAGACGCATGAGAAAATGTTCAGCATCACTCATCATCATCAGGGAAATCTGTATGTGTTTTTAATATGCAAGTGTTACAGGCATGTATTTTTCTGCAACCCTTTTGATATTCTGTGTATCATTCAGACTCTCTGTACCAGACCATATACTCTTACATCATTAATTGTAATAGCTGCATGGTATCTTACCAGTTTAGAATAAAATCAGAATCCTTACCAGATACAACATATGGAGTATGGCTGCCTCATTTCACTGTCCTCCTTGCTCACTTCTTTCCAGCCACTCTGGCTGTGTCTTAATATTTCTAGAATGCACTGAACACAGTCTCACCTATGTCTCCTGACTGAAAGCCTCCACTCCTAGATATTTTCTTGGCTTCTTCCCTTTATTCAAGTTTCCAAATATGTCCTCATCAGAAATTCCATGCCTGTTCCTCTCTATCTCCTACATCCTCCCTTTCAGAGTCTATCTCTCTCTCTCCCTCTCCCTCCCTTCCACCCTCTCTATTCCACCCTCTTTCTCTCCATGTCTCCCCCTCTGTCTCTCTCATCCCTATTTCTGTCTCTTTAGCTCTATCACTTTGTCTTCTCTTAACCTGCTTCATTTTTCTTTGTAACACCACTATCTGACATGTGCTAGATTTATGTCTTTATTGTCTGTGTTCCTCCATTAACAGGTAGAATTTACTTTTGGGGTTTGTTCGCTGATATATCCCCAGGACCTAGAACAGTGGCTTGCACATTATTTGGTGTTCAAAAAATATTTGTAAATGGATGAGTGACTAGCATGGAAATTTATTTAGTTTATTTAACTGTTCTGATGGAACAGTTTAGGTTGTTTCCAAGTGTCATACACTATGAGAAGCAGCATCACAGTGAGTTTTCTTTTATATGTCTTTATGCCTGTATGCAAGAATATGTCCAGGGTGGATTCTCATAAGAAAAATATGTGGGTCAGAATATATGCACACTTAATTTTTTTAACATTGTTTAATGTTTTATTTATTTCTGAGAGAGCGTGAGCAGGCGAGGGTCAGAGAGAGAGGGACGCACAGAATCCGAAACAGGCTCCAGGCTCTGAGTTAGCTGTGAGCACAGAATCTAACACGGGGCTCTAACCCATGAACCGTGAGATCATAACCTGAGCCGAAGTCAGACACTTCACCAACTGAGCCACCCAGGCGCTCCTATGCACACTTAATTTTAAGACAAGAAGAAAACAGCCGTCCAGAAAGGTTACACCAGTTTATACTCTCCATTATGGGAGTATCTCTTTCCTCAGATCCTTGCCAACATTATGTATGAGAGAATTTTTTAGTGTCTTTCCATCTGTTGGGCAAAACTGTAATTTTTAAACAGAAGGTGAAAGAGAAGGTATGATTGAGTAGGCAGCTGTCAGTTTCTGCCTTGAAATTCATTTACTTCCTTTAAAATGTTGTATCATTCTTTTACTTTTTTCTTGATGTATAAGCCAATTTGATGAAAAAGTCTAGCATATTATTGACTGATAGAAGAAATAAGGGTATTTTTCTGTAATTCTTGGCTTTAGTTTTCACCAGTAAATACCTCAATTGCTCTTGTTTTCTTGTAGCTTCATACTGAGTCAAGAATGTTTCTTAGTTTCCTATGTATCTTTAGTTTACTATAAATTTTGTTTTTCTTTTAATTGGATGGAGAGTTGGATTTTATTGCTTGAGGTCCTCCTGTAGGCTTTTTTCCCTCGTTTTGTCCATTATTATAGTGAATTGCATTGATATATTTTTTAGTGTTGAAACCATTGCATTCCTGGAATAAATGACCTACTTAGTCATGATGGATCGATTTGTGTCTATTTTTATTTAGAATTTTTACTATGTGTTTCTAAGTAAGATTGACTTTTTGTTTTTATATTGACCTGTCTGACTTGGGTTTAGGAGTTTATGTCACCATTATGAAATTATTACCATACCTTTTTCACTTTTCCATGTTATGGAACAGTTGCTATAATCTGGGTATTATCTCCTTCTTGAAGGGATGTAGAAATTAACTTCTTAAACTTCTTTTTAACAGCCAACTTTGGAGGGGATAGACATTTTCCATCTCTTTTACTGTTTTTGAAACTTTCAGTGTTTCTGATTTTTTTGGCCAATTTTGTTAATATATTTTCCTAAAGAGATTATTTGCCTAGGTTTTCAAAGTTATTATATAAAGCTCCTCATAAGTGTTCTTTTTTCATTTTTTAATAAATCTCATAACTATTTTAAAGTTCCCTCTTCTATTCCTTATTTTTTCTCACACCCTTTTAATAAACAGACTTGCCAGACCATCTGGATTTTAAGTAAATAGTCCTGTGTTTAAGTGCAGGCCACTAATTTGATTTTTTTTTTTTTAAATACTGAATTGGCCAGGCAAAACATGGGTGCTGGCCAAACTTGAGCTGGTAGTGATTGAAAATTATATTCCTGTTTTCCATCCTTCCAGAGGAACACCTTCATTTTTAACAACCATTTAAACTTCACTTTCAATGAGAGTTAGTAGCTGTATCTTTTCCAGAGCAAGACCAGGATCTGAAAGCACTTTACTTTCCTTCTTCCTTCCTTTCTTTGACACTTCCCATATTGATAGCTTCTGGGATTTACTGCATGTTTAAAATTTTACAATTAATACTTATTTGTACTTATCCATACACCTTACTGTTTTCCTGACTCACTGCTATTTCTGTGTTTAATTTCCACTTATACTTATATTTTATTGTACTTTAGTAGCTCCTGTAGTAATTCTTTCAGTTAGTGTCTGAGAATGATAAACTTGGTGTTTCACATACCTGAAAAGGTCTTTATTTTCACTCACGTCTGAATTACAGCTTAGGAGTATAGAATTTTAGGTTTACAAAGTAGTACAACTTACAACTTTAAATATATAGTTCCATTGTCCTCTTGTATAAAATATTATTGAAAATTCTATTTAAACCTAATATTTAATTTTGGTTTCCTCAAGTGTTTGTACTAGAAGCCTAGTACATTTTTTCTTAATTCTTGGTGTTCCCAGACTGACTGTGATCTGTGTCTGCTTTTCCACCTCTGATCTCTCTCCTCCCTTTGATTGTGAGGGCTAATGTCTTTATTTAGGTTTGAGAAGTATTATAAATTATGGGAGCATTTCCTCCAGTCTCTTGATCTGTTCTCTGTTTCTGGGACTACTGCATAAATGCTTAAGGATTTATATCTCTTCTCAAGGCTTCTGTATTTTTCTTTCAAGCCTTCATTTTCTTTTCCTTGTTTTGATATATTTTGGTATACTTTTCTTGGCCAGTTTTCCAGCTCACGTCTTCCCTCTCTTTTTTATTGAGGTGTAATTCATATACTTAAAGATGCACAGATTCCAGGGCTTAACATTGATGAAGATACAGTTCATAATGAGTGATGAGTACAGTTGCTGGGTCAGGTGCATGTTTACCTGTGTTAGAAAACTGACTTTTTCCAAAGGGCTCATGCTATTTTACTTATCAACTAACAGCATGTGGGGGCTCCACTTGCTCTACATTCTCATTGACATATGGTGCTGCCAATGTTTTTAATTTTAGCCTTTTTCGTGGGCATGTAGCATCTCATTGTGACTTTAATTTGCATTTAACTGTTGACTAATGCTTTTTTTTTTAATGTGCTCACTGGCCATTCATATATCTTCTTTTGTGAAATGTTTGTTCAAGTCTCTTTTGCCTATTTTAAAAATTGTGTCTTTTTGTTCTAGGCATTTAAGAGTCTCTCATGGTTTGCCTCCCTCCCTCTCCCCAACTATTTTCCCCCTTCTTCTGAGGGATGATTGGGGTTTGGGGAAGGGGAAGGGGGTTGTGGGCATGGAGGAGGGCACCTGTGGGGATGAGCACTGGGTGTTATATGGAAACCAACTTGATAATAAACCATTTTAAAAAAAATAAAAAAGATACAGTTCCATAATTCCAAAAAGTCCTCTTGAGCCTTTTTCCAGGCAATCCTTACTCTCCACAAAAGACAGCCATTATTTTGATAGCTCTATCACCATTTTTTAATTTTATGAAAACGTATGGCATGAAACTGTATGGCATATACTTTTTTGTGTTTGGTTTCTTTTACTCATTGTGTCTGTGAGATTATTTTTTCATGATGATATCTGTCTCAATAGCTTTTTGCTTTTTTTTTTTTTTTTTTTTTGCTTTTTGCTTTCTGAGAAGTATGCCACTGCATGAACATACTGTAGTTTGTTTATCCATACTCTTGTTAGTGGCCACATGGACTATAATAAAAAGGCTACTAAGACATTCTTTTACAAGTATTTCACAGATATACACACTTATTTTTCTTGGAACTGATCTTCATTTGCATATCTTTTGTTACCTATCCTATTCCGTTTCTAATTTTAAGTAAATCTTTTATTTTTTCATTTCTGAGATCTCATGTTCATTTTCTGTGTGTGTGTGTGGTATACTTCTAAATCACATGGTAGGTGGTGTGTTCCATTAAATACGTTACTTTCTTTTGCTGTATTTTCTATGTACTTGGTTACATACTTCGTCTATGTTTATTTGGGCCTCTCTTTCATACATTAATTTTATATTGTGTTTTCACCTTTGTGAGTGGTGTACCTGTTCACAGCATTTTGTGCTTCCCCACCAGCAATTGTTAGAAAGTGGCAGGAGATGCTTGGCAATGAGGTGTCCCCATTTCTGGGCTGGGGAGGGAGCTCTGAGTACTTTGCCTGCCCATGCCTATTCAAATCACCCTGGAGTCAGGCACCTCTGGTTACTTCTTCTGGGCATAAGTGAGGCTTGGGGGTTCGGGGTAGGCATATTTGGCTGTGGGCAAGCACAGGATTGTTGATGTAGCCAGCCACCCTTAGTGTCCTGGGCCACCGCTTCTCTCCTAATGGACAGTGTAACCACCTTCTGCTCCTTATCCCCAGTTTTAATTCTCTTACAGCTGTCCTCCGTCCTTTTTTTTTTCCGCTGAAAGTCTGAATTCTCTTAATTAAGAATTTCTGTTCACTTAGGTCATGTCTTTTTTCCCACTAGCCTTGTGAATGTTTCACTTTTCAAATATATTTATGCCATTTTGTATGGGTTAAGAGTGGGATGGGAAGCTTCAATGAGTCCTTATTCTGCCATCTTGATCCCGCCCTTCCTTAATGAATTGGGTCATACTAATAACTTCTCTATCATAAATATAGGTAAACGTAGAGATGTTAAGGCTGAAAAATCTTTTACTCATTTCTAAAAAAATATGATTTTTGGCAATTTTTCTGTTCTCATTTACTTGTGGTTCTTCACAATCACAAGAGTTTGGTCTCTTTTAACCTTCAAATGCTATAAGCAGTGTGATCTTAAAATTAAGCACGTGCATTTCTGTTCTTTTGCCATAGACAACACTTTGCTAGATTGAAATTAATAGTTTTAAATGAAAAATCTCCACTTGATTGAATTGCAATTTCCCGAGAGATATGTTCACTTAGCCCAAAATATACTATAGGAAAGTTATCTTTTATCTATTTAATTTTCATTAAGATTTTAACACATGGATGATTAACTCTGAGAAACCAGATTTGCACATACAACACGTGAAGCTCCATGAGTAATGAGGTATTTGAATCTTAGGGATGTGGGCCGTGTTTTTGGAGGGCACAGGCTTTTAACCACTTAAACAGAATTCTCATAGAACCTAGAAAAAGTCTTTGGTTTGCTCTTGCTGCAACTGGCTGAAAAAAATCTATTGAATTAAACAGTGACATGTGGGTGTGCTATGTCATAAACCATTAGGAGCATAATACATCACAAAGACTCCGTGCAACTGATTTTCTGGGATTAAACGTAATGTTTCATTCAGCCAGTTGCTTGTTGCAATTTCAACAGACTCGAAGCCATTTGTTTTTATTTTACCTCCCTCTCAAAGTTTCCCTATAAGATTTACAGTGACTTCAGTTTTGGTAAGAAATCAATTTCAGTAGCCCTAAAATAGTGAACAGTCAACATTAACTTGAAATCAAGATAGTTTTTAGATCTTAAAAACAAATAATAAATTTTTAAATGCTGATTATGAAAGTCACTGATATTTTTCTTCTCTGAATTTATGTTATACAACGTTTTGTGTCTCTCAGTTCTAGCTTCTATAGTGCATGTACCATTTCATACATTTTGTAATGTTAGAACGTTTATTGATGCTTAGTGGTGAGAATTTTAAGTGTGTCATAAGGATAAGTTTGTATATATGTAAAAAAACTGTGAAACTAGTAGACAAATTTAAAAGTCAGTGCCGCCAGGGGTAATGTTCAGTTTTTATAGGTAATAATTACTTAATAATTTCAGGATGCAGTATAACTAGAAGAAAGAGGAAAAGTTAATATGTACTGAAACTCTGCAATCTGAGAATTGAAAGAATAAGCTTATTCTGTTACTCTATGTTTCAGTAGCTGTAATAATGTTTTTAGGTCGTGCCTGTGTATGCTTTATTTCTCCCAACTGAAATGATTGTGTCCATGATGACAGTTTTGCTTTTGCATCTCTCCTTTATGAATAATTACAGTTCTTACATAGCGTTCAAGAAAGATGATGCTTGGAGCTTTGGAGGCACTTGCCAACGCCGGGGGACTCAGGCGTGCATGTCTTTAGGAAAAGGATATTGACTCATACCCATGTAATCATTGCATTTTGCAGATTTATGCAGTAATGAGTTTCAGTATGAAATTTGGAGAACTGAGTTTATTATTTCTTTTTACAGTGAAGCTTAAATAGTTCAGAATAATTTGGGAAAGGCCACTCACAATTACTAAAACCTGTATCTTAATAAAAAGTTTTAAAGTAATGTGCTTTTATGCATTCAAGTACATATACAATATGTATATAGTATCATAAGTAGAGATCCTTTTAGGCTTATTAAATGAATAGTTAAGAAAGCTAAATATACAAATATTTATTGAGTGTTTATTAAGGCTTACCAGTTATCTTATACTGGGTCTCCACATCCTACAAAAAGAAAACCTATTCTTTCTATTCTTTACTTTTCAAAGAAATGAGAGGGATTAAAAAGGGGGTGGTTTCAAAGTGATTACGGAAACTGAAAAGATACTTTCACTTATATAGAAAATATCCGTATATATTTATGTAGATATCTCAGATCTCCTTTCAAGGAAAGAAGTGACCTTAGAGATTCTAGAAAGAATTGTAAATATCTTAAGACATTAAGTCATTGGCAATACAATACCTCAATTTAGCCTCAGGGAACAACCCTCATAGAATATGGTAGTGAATGGTGCTCCCTGGAGCAAGCCTTAGTATGAATGGCACCCCTTGGAGTTTAGCAACACTTACTCAGAGATAACTCATGTCATTTATCCGAAATTAGTCCAGTTTGCACTCTAAATTGCCTTTGTCTGAAACAAATTTAGTCATAGGCTTGAGTTGGTTATATGTAGTGACTTGAGAAATCAGGGTAGAATAATGGATACTACTGGGAAGGACAAGGGAGGCCAAGCTAGGCTTCAGAGGGTCCTGGGTTCCTCCCCCAGTAACTGTGGTTCAATATGACACACCCTGACTGGGCCACTTAGAAACATGAGCTCTGTCACCATAGCAACACTGGGACCTCTTCTGCAGATCTTAGCTGTAGCTGTATCTGCCAATCAGATCCCGCCTTGAGCCATCAAATCCATTTGTGATTAAGCCAGATGTTACATACTGAAGGATGCACAGACCACGTACAGATGAGCCAGAGGGAGGGAGGAAGTAAAATTTTCTCTGAAAATAATTTTTCCTTTTGTATAATAGAAATAGTTATAGAATAACAACTCTTCTCCTTTGTGTCAAAGCACAGTTGATTAATCAAATCCCCATTCCCATTGCTAATCGATTGCTTATCTTTAAGAGCTCCTGAAGAACTTTCTTTGTTGTATGTTTATTTTTTTTATTTTGAGAGAGAAAAAGTGTGTGTGTATGAGTGGGGGAGAGAGAGAATCCCACTCTGTGCTGTCGACGCAGACACTGATGTGGGGCTAGATCCCACAAACCATGAGATCATGACCTGAGCCAAAATCAAGAGTTGGATGCTTAAATGACTGAGCCACCCAGGCACCCCACTATTTGAATTGTTTATTATAATTGGGAATGGCTATGTTTAATGAATGATAGAGCCACTCCTGACTAAATGTAATTGGTGACTGAACTGGAGGTGGTCATACAGGAGTTTTACAGAACAAGTATTACTGAGGTCAGTCAGTAACGAAAGAGCTGTCAGTTTTATATATGCAGTTTGTAAACAAAAACGTGAGAAGGCAATTTTCATAAAGAGCACAAGAACTCTCTCAGAATGTGTGTGTTCGTTTATTTGATTGTGGTTTACTAATGGAATGAGAACATTCCCCAGACATCACAGTAAGGAGGCCCATTTTGAAACACAGCAAGCTTTTAAGTGATTCTTCTGATAGATTATCAGGTAATAGTGATAACCTCTTAATTTTAAGAATCAGCTCCAGGAAATTACAGGCTTGATATGGAGAGCATTCTGAAGTCACTGGACAAGCATTATTGTACCTTAAAGGGTAGAAAAAAAAATTCAGTAGTTCAAAATTTTTTCCTGTTTTTTGAGACCCAAAATAAGTCTGCCACTTACATAATCTACTCATTAACCAGGTTTTAAGACATCTACCAAAGATCTTGTCTTTAATGCCCATGCATCTTTCCCTTCTTCATGCTGCCTTATTACAATTAAAATATATGCAGATGATCAATAACTTGACAAAGGAAATGAACACTCTAAAATTCTAAATACGGTTATTTGTATAGGAAAGCCAACTGTTCTGTTAAAAATGTAGGCTGACTGACCTACATCTCCAAACTGAGAGGTTTGCCGAGACACGTGCAGCCGTGTAAATCCCTGAGATGTGGGTTATTTAAACAGATGGTAACTGTGACACAGTGAGCTCTACATGCAAATTGGCAGAGGCCAAAACCAGAAAGGAAGCAAGCTAGAGAGAAAGCATTACCTCACTGTAGACTTCTGAGAATTTTAATTAAAACAGAACAAAATTCAGAGTGCTTGGATATACTTCTTCAGGATATTAATTGAATATCAGTGTTGGTTGTATTATTGCTATGATACCAATAGTTAGCAGGACTGGAGAGTTTTTGGAATCTTCTTTAGACTTTACTAAGTTTCTGAATGTGATTTAGCCCTGCCATTTATATACACTCAAATCAGATCTGGAGGAAGAAAGTAAAGTGGAGGCAGTGTTTCTGCTGTTGTTGATGTTGGCAACTTAAGTTGTAGAGATGTTTTCTTTGTCTGTCTAAAACTGCATTCTATGGCCAAGATGCTAGTTTGGTTGATGGGAAAAGACAATTAAGGCAGAGGCATCAATGGCTTCCAGATCCACAGGTCTAGGATTCCAAAAATTCCCAATGGTGGCATGGGGGACAGTTCTGTGCTCTTTTCTGAGATTCCCAACTGGTGACCTAGCCTAAAGCCTCCCAGTCCAGTCTTGCCAGTGACTTTGCAGACTTCTACTTTGCTGTATTGGCTTTTTAGTTTAAAAGAGCTGGAATAATTTTTCTTTCCTGCATCCCAAACCTAGCTGATTCAGTACACATAGCAAAACATTGCTATTTCCTGCTGCATCCAATCCCCAGATCTGTGGTAAGTCTTTCATAAGCCCTGTTTCATTGCTGAATTGTAAAGCACACATCTTTATCTTATTTATCTTTCTCTGTAAGGAAGAGGAGAATAACATTTAAGGAAAAAGAGGTTAAGCTTCTTCATTAAATAACTCAGAGAGACCATTTTGGAACATGAGAAAATTACCAAGAGTGATAAGGATAAAACACTTTGTTTGAGAAGTCAAGTTTATAGGGTTTTAAAGTCATGTTTACAACTTACATAAATCAAAAGTAGAAGATGAAAGAATGGTTGTTTCTCCCAAAGAGCTGCCATCTAAAACTGACAAGAAAATTTCCGGGAATTAGGTCAATGAAGTCCAGATTGATTACATTTTTCTTCATTGCATGAGAGAGAGAGTCCAAGGACAAAAAAAATACAGGACTGTTTGGCTCATCCTATTAGATGGCTCTGACAGAAAGATGCATAATCAAGTTCCTGCTTGATTATTTTATCTGACATTTAAAAATGTGAGTGTGTGATTAACTCCCTAATGTTATTTTACTTTTGAAAACATGAGAACTAATGTGAAAATTGATAAAGTTCCAACTTGAAAATAAAGAAGACTGATATTCCCATTAACCACTGGTAATCAACTACTGGTTAATGTTTATATATATTGTAGTGCATTAACATTTTTAATGTATTGTGTAATATATTCGTTTATATATAACATTTATATATATGTTTGCTTTTGGCTAGTTTTTCTAGATATATAGTACTTGAAAAAAATATCAGTAATGTAAGAGTGTATTTCCCAATTCAGAAGTAGTACTTTATGAGTGATTAGGTTAAATCACATTTTTCTATGACCTCTAATTCTGATTTTCTTACCTCCACATGGACTGAATTAATTTCTATAATTAGTTTTGTGTGTTTCCTTTCAGTGCACTTTTTATGTTTTGACCTGCATGTGTATATGTAGCTGCAGAAATATAGGTTACAATTTTATGTGAGTTCTTTTTATATGAGTAGGATCATACTGTATTATATATTTCTGCAACATACTTTTTCCTTCAACAATATGCTTTTGAGATCTGTCCTTATATTTGCATATGGATCTACTGTGTTTGACTCATCAATATTTTTGTATCACTAAGACAGAAAAAGAAATATTGCCAGTTAAATTGATCTTATTACTGAAAGAGCTTTTTCAGAGTTAGTAGATGTAGATTCTTATCACTTATTACTCTGTGATATATAAAGGAAAATACAAGGAAAATTAACAAGATATTCCTAACACCTCTTCACATTCAGAGTTAAATTCTTGAATCACTGTTTGACTCAGTTATGATGCTTATGTTTTTCTAAACAGTATTATCCTCTGTGCTATTCAAAGTATTGCTGAAAGAGTATTTCTTTAAAGAATGCTCTATTATTATCTCCAATATTTTTTTTTCCAAGTTACTGATACCCATTGTGTCCGTTTTGGTGTTGGCACTTTCTTGATCTGTCCAGAACGTAACAATTAAGATTCATACTCCATATTCAGGCAATTCTTAAGTGGTTTGTTTAGTTCAGTATTACAGTCTTGTAGTTGTCCAGGTGTGCCATCAGGGATAACAGTCAGTTTTTTTGCATGCTTACTCAATAGCAACCAAAGCATGCCTACTGCCTAAAGAACAGAAATTAAAGAAGCAGCCCCATTTCATATAGTAAACTGTAAAAAATATTACAGCTTGGAATTGGTGAAATGCAGTAGCTCATCTCTTAAACTACTACATAGTTTTCCATTTATTTTATTTTTTATATAGTATTCCACTTAAAATGATATAACCTACTTGAATAATCTGTTCCTATACTCCTGAGCATTAAGGTTGTGTCCTTTTTTTTTTTGTCTATTCTGTTTCACTTGGAAAGTATTTTTATTTTTGTGATTTGCATCATGATGTTTAAGATGTAATTTGTGATGCTTTCATAAAATAAGTATGATATTTCACATACAGTTAAGCTTTAGTATGTAATTAATTAAGCTAATAACAAGGTAACCATTACATGAAATTGTAGTCTCCCCTCTTTAAACCGATTATTATCACAGTCAGTTATTTAAATGATGCACTTTATATCTCACTTACAACTTTGTAAGCCAGATGATTTTCAGCATTTACATTACATGACTGTAGGCAAGAAACATTTCATATTTGGCTTTGACATATTTTTATATTATTTATTTATTTTTAAAAAGATTTAAAAAAACGTTTTTAAACATTTGTTCATTTTTGAGAAAAAGAGACAGCACAAGCAGGGGAGGGGCAGAGCGAGAGGGGAGACACAGAATCCAAAGCAGGCTCCAGGCTCTGAGCTGTCCGTGCAGAGCCCGATGCGGGGCTCAAACCCATGAATTAAAAAGTCATGACCTGAGCCAAAGCTGGACGCTTAAATGACTAAGCCACTCCAGGGACCCTTTGATGTATTTTTAAAATTATATATACTGTAATTGTGGATTAGTCAAATAAACATTAATATATTAATTCCAAAGACCTTTACTGGTGTTACAGGGCACTGTATTGGGTAGTATGAGAAATACGAAGATGAACTAATGAGAAACTGAAAAGTCATCTAGTCTCCCCAACATAGCCGTTGCTTGGAATCTTCCTGCATCTCACTTGTTATTTCAGATTTTGGCTCACCCAACCTGGAGGGTCTACATATGCAGGTTCTGTACCAGGGGGACAGAAGCTAGATCTGGGCAGAAGCCTGGCCTCAAATAGCTCCTAATGCCCACCTCCCATCCGCATTCCATGAGAATGCTTGGTTTTGGCCTGCATGGGCTTCTTCACTGAAGTGCTGTGGGAAGAGAACTATTTAGGTTTAAAGGATCCCAAGGCAGGGAGAGACACCGAGGACAATTCTTCTTCTGATGTAATTTTTGCTAATTTGGAAGTTAAACATACTAGTGATCTGGATGGGAAATAAACAATAGTGTAGTCAGATTTCTGTTGCCCCCCTAATTTATATTTTTCTCTTGATTCTGATTTCTCTACTTTTTTTAAGCCATGAAAAAGAGATTTCCCCTCAAAATTACTACAAACTCACATTCTCAGAAAATTGCCTAACTCTATGTCAGTATATTCTATATCTGTCATATGTTACAAGCTTGGATGATTTGTAATTTGTTAACATTTCATGCATGATACATATGGAATGTCTGTCACTAAAATAAGAGCTATATCACATACTGTTCTTTTGGCTGGAGCATAAAAATAAAACCCTAATCCAAGGAACTGAAACAAATGAAAATTGTCTTAAAATGATCATGGTACACATCAAAAGGAAAAAAATACTGTACTATGAAGAACATGCAGAAGAAATATTCTAATGCACATCTTATAGACAATTTGGGAAGTGAAATACATACACACACATTCCTGAGATACCCATGTATCTCTATTTGCATTTTAATGACTATTAAATTTGTACTTTTCTTAGTCTCTGATGTGCTTACACAATTCACAGGCTGCCAAAGTCATTTTCATGACTATCAGATGGTTCATTTACTAACTTACCTTGCTAACTTAATTGTTCACTAACATAATGTGTCATGTGCCATTGGCAAGGTAATGCCCATTAGCTTTAAAAAAAAAAATCTTCTATAAACACACTTAAAAATGCTGCCAAAATTGAGGTTCCTGTGCATACTGGTGTCACATACTGTGCTGCAAGCATGGCTCAGTGGATGCAGTTTCTTAGTGTATTCAAAATTCTTGCTTTTTCATGTACATAATTCCTCATATCTTTTCTGTTTTTTTTCTCACAAATGCACTTCTAATTCTGCTGCATTCTTAGAATAAAGCGACACATTTATCTATTTTTTATAGTAGTCCCCTTAATGATGGGTTATTTATGTTCCCTGTCAAGGCTATTATGGTCAAATGACAAAATTAGTATTTTTCATCAGCATATAGATCTCTGCTCTGTCATGTCATTGTGTAGGTGCCCTGTGACGGCAGGGCAGTCTTCGGGGAATTGCCACAGGAATTTACATGTGGTCGTACATTTTTCTGATAAAGCAAACCCATGATAAGAGTTTCATAGTCTGTTGAGGAAGATGCTTCATCACTCTCAGACTGACTGTTAGCAGCATTGCTATGAGGCTGCCATCTACCTAGCTTGGGATAAATGAAACATCAGCCAGAATCTGTCACAGCCTGGGTTGATATGTGACCAAAATACTAAGGATATGATATCAAGCTGGGGACACACTCCTGTATGGAAAAATAGAGGTATGCAAAATGCAATAATATCCATATTCCAATAATGATTATGACATCTAAGAGTCAGAGAGTTCTAGGTTCTGTACATACCAGCATGTGTCATCTCATTTAATCACCATATCAGCTCTTTTGAGGTAATTCTTAGCATTTTCTCTATATAATCATGAAAAAATGGAGCTCAGAAAGGGTAAAACCTGGGTTTAGTATCACATAGTTGTGTTGTGCAGCAGCTCAAATACCAAATACAGAGCTTTTACTTGATAAAATATAGTTGACAAATAGTAGTCATATGATGTGTCTGTATTATAGGAATACTAAATGTAAAATTAAATTAGCATAATAATTGTGAAAATTGATATCGTGTGCTTTTATATGTGACATCAGATTTACATACACTATTCCATTCAACAACATTTTGTGGCCCCCATTATAAATGATACTCAGAAGTTTGCCCCAAATCATATGTTTATGAAGTTCCAAAGCCAGGACTCCAACCTTGTTCCTTGGGACCCAGACTGCATGCTATTTGCTATGTACCTAACAGTGATCTAAAACTTCATTTTATGAAGACAACTTTTTGCTATTACTTTTTAGTGGTATTTACGATAGTTATTCAAATAGAGAACACTAAAATTTAATCAAATCCTATTAGGTGCTTGCAAATTGATGCACATTAGAAAAGAAAACCAGAGAAGTGCTACTGAAATTCCCGTTTTGATTCCTTAATAGTTCGGCCTCTTTGAAGTTGAAGTTTCCAATGTTTTGGGATGTGTTCATCCCTTCCTGATGCTTATCATTCTCTCTCTCTCTCTCTCTCTCTCTCTCTGTCTCTCTCTCTTTCCTCAGTAAAAGCACTTAGCCTTAAAGTGTGTTTCTGAGACTTCTCAGGTAATCCAATTCCATGACCTCTTCAAAGTATTGGCTAAAATATTGGTAATTGGTAGGGATTTTAGTATCTTTTGGTAAGAATGGCCTCACTGAACCTTCTTTGACTTTCAAAATTTGCTTTATGTCAGACTCCTAGAGGTCCCTGCACACAGAAGACCATTGCACTTTCCCTCTCTCACTAGTTTCTTACTGGTGTAAACAGGTCACTAGTAAGAAACCTGAATATTATTTAGACAGGTCATGCTAAAGTGAGGTAGGAGGGATGAATCAAGCCAGGTGAGACAGGTTAGGAACAAAATCCCAGAGAAAGTTGGTGTAGAATTGAGTGAATATAGTATTAGAAGACATCAACAAAAAGCTTTGGTTAATACTTAAACACAAGATGTGACTTTCATACATATAGTTGATATGAAATCTTGACTAATTCAGATTTCATGTATTCTGTTTTGAATTTTAATACTGTCAATGGTGATGGGAAGAATTATTATATATGAAAAAAAGTTATATTTCAAACGTGTAATATTTACTCTGACAATCATATTGTTTAGACAAAATGTCAAAATATATTCACATTCTATTTTGTATTTTAACACTTTAAAAAGTGATGGAAGGATTAGATGCTTATATAATAGCCTGTCTTTCAGATATCTGTAGCATTTACTGAGTCTAAGATTATTTATTGTTCAAAAAGTGGCTATCACATATAAAAAGTAAATTAAGAATTGCATTTTAATCTTCTTTTTGTAAAAAAACACTCCACAGACATAGAAAAATGGAAAACTTCTAGCACTCAGGAGCTTCTTTTTTTTTTTTTTTGTAAGAATATACATAGGATTTTTACTCATAATATTCAAACCTTGAATTAACCAGTAGTTCATTAACAATAGAATAACTTTTAACAAATGAAGTATATTCATTCAGTGAATTTCTATACAGCAACACAAAAACAATGAGTAACTCATAAAGACAGCATCTTCAACATTCAAAAATAATATGGTAAGCAAAAAAAGCGAATCTCATTAGGTAAATATTCTAAGATTCTATTTGTATGAGTCTCAAGAAAAGGAAAAGACTATATTTATGGAAATGGAAAAAGCAGTTGCATATAGGGGTGAGAGCTGACTGGGTAGTAGTAGGGGGAGACAATTTGATATAATAGAAATGTTTTATATTTGATTAGGGTAGCAGTTCATGAATGTGCATAATTTTCTTTTTTTTCTTTCATAGTTTATTGTCAAGTTGATTTCCATATAACACCCAGTGCTCATCCCAACAAGTGCCCTCCTCCATGCCCATCACTCCCCTTCCCCTCTCCCTCACCCCCATCAGCCTTCAGTTAATTCTCAGCATTCAAGAGTCTCTCATGATTTGCCTCCCTCCCTCTCCCCAACTATTTTTTCCCCTTCTCCTGTTAAATTTCTCCTGATCCACTTATAAGTGAAAACATATGGTATCTGTCTTTCTCTGCCTGACTTAATTTCACTCAGTATAACATCCTCAAGTTCCATCCACATTGCTACAAATGGCCAGATTTCATTCTTTCTCCTTGCCATGTAGTATTCCATTGTATCGATAAACCACATCTTCTTGATTCATATGTCAGCTGCTGGACGTTTAGGCTCTTTCCATGATTTAGCTATTGTTGAAAGTGCTGCTCTGAACATTGGGGTACATGTACCCCTATGCATCAACACTCCTGTATCCCTTGGGTAAATGCCTAGCAGTGCTATTGCTGGGGTCTTTATTTTTTATGAATATAAGATTTCCTCCCCATTTCTCCTAATCAGTCACAGTAGCCCCTTTTAGGTGGTAACCTGTCATATCTTCTAA